>JAZGUH010000372.1:0-502006 GCA_037893225.1 Hippasteria phrygiana
TCGGAAACTTTTCCGTAAGTTGTATACCAGAACCCAGGGACCTTATTAAAGGTGAGAATAAGGAATATGTGAGTTCAACATAAAAAAGAAAGCGGGCAACTCTTCGAAGGTCAAGGGTGATTACAGGGGATATCAACGGGGGAATTTTCACACAGCCATGAAGAAAATGAATTATCACTTAATTATGACAACCTTAGAGAAAATGAGCCGAAATCGATACATTATGACATTTCTCCTTTTTTGCCATGTTTACTTCTCTTGCCTGTTCCTGAAGGGTCCTGAATGGTCGTCAAAGACTTCAATGTTTGACGTCAAATTTGACGTCAAATTTCACGACTTCCACGACTTAATGTTTCTTAGATGTGTCTTTGATGTCCTGTCAGGGCCACCATACTTCATGGTTCTGTGCCCCTTGAAACCTGGGGAATTTCTCAAACCCTGGCTTGGGCTCGGGCTTTGGCTTCGCGTAATTTTATGTCCCCAGATTTGGCAAGATCTTGGACACTGTTTTTGCTATATGTACATCAAAATCTTATATTTTAATCCAGAGCCTGAGCCTGTTTATTTATTTACGTATTCAAGGCTTCAGGTTGGCAATGGGTGTGGAGACGAAGCCGAAGCCCAAGCCTAAGCCAGGGTTTGAGAAACGCCCCTGGAGATTCATGCCAAGGTTTACAGGAGCAAGTAAGTTTACAAAAAAACACGCGAGACTTTGCGAGAATAAATAATGTGTATGACAACGATCACGCAAAAGAAACTAAAAACAAACTAAACAGATGAGTCTGCGACTAGACCAGTGCAAATACCAAGCGTCCAAATGAGACGTGATCGCGAAATTGCGAGACTTGTACGCTGTATGAATGAAATCACGAACAACAATGTGCACGCTTTTTTTCCTCTGAGGCCAACACCAATGATTGCGATTGCACTATATTAAGTGTACATTTCCTCGACATGATATATTTTCTTCTAAAAGCCCAGGGTACCTCAGACGTCCAAAGGAGCTAAAGCCCTGCTGTCTTGACGGTTGTTGACTATTAGAGACAGCCATCCCTCGGGAGGAAATTGCAAAGCTTTCATCACTGAACCTTATTTTTCTTCATGGGGGCATCTGTGAGTAAAATTTAAAACAGACGAGCTTTGCTGAGTTACTAAGTCCAAACGTACTGAGAAGTGTACGTGCAACTCCGGGTCGGTCGGTGCGTTCCGAGCGTCATCCCCCTTTCTCTTGGTGATGATCAGAGCATATTGACCGAAACGTCGAGTTACTGGTTACTCCGAGAAGTATTTTGTAGCTGTGAGTTAGCCTAAGTTATAGTTCACAATGCCTGTAGATCTTTCTCAGGTAGTGTGTACTTTGCACCGTGTAAAGCTTGAAGTAACATGTATCATTCAACAAGTGCTCTTTAATACGAAAGACGTGAGGGGGGCATACGTCACATTTGTCTGAAGGAGGGCCGGGTCTGTTTTTGTTAGTGCTTGCAATATTTGCACTGAAAACCGCCGAACGTTTATTTTGGCCACACTTGTCCTTGTTTAGTTATTGGTTGCTAGATGGACCAATGATTGATATGAACGTTAAACGTATAGCCTCGAATGTCATGATAAAACAGCATACGACGTACATATTGTACGCTACTGCCAGGGCTGTTAGCAGCGCGGGGGGGGGGGGGGGGGGGGGGTGGGGGGGGGGGGGTGGGTCACCGGCGACATTTGTTTAAGAAATCGCCACCGCTTCACTGGTAAGTTACCCCAAACCCCCACCCCTTCCCGCTTTTAAATGTATTTCCGGCTGAAAAAATTAGGTCATCTTAAAACAAATCCAAAAAAGAAGAAACACCCCCAAACCCCCCCCCCCCCCCCCCCCCCCCAAACCAAACAAACAAAAACACCAAAACACGGGGCTCCCTTTTAAAAACAAATTGCCATTCCCCCCTCCCTGGATCCAAAACTGGATACGCCATTGGCTGTTAGTTTGAACGCAGGGCCCAATTTCACGGAGCTGTTCGGTATTTAAACTGCGCATGTGCACAATGACATTTTATCCCGAATGACCCGCGTGACCTAACGCGCGCGTGTGAACGCAAAATGTGGTCGCACAATGCGCACGTTTTAAATTCAATCAGAATGAGCGTCAGCAAATTTATCCCGAATAACCTTTCACCTTTGAGATACCGAACTGGCTTATTAGATTACTGCTTAGATGATTTCAGTGTTGAGTGAAAATCATTCGGAAACCAGTCACCCTGCATTGCAAGTCACGCGGATTTTGGCTGGTACGCATGGTTTTTTGCACAGGCAAATGTTTGTAATTGGCAAAAATTAGTGCTAAAACAGCTGCATGAAATTAGGCCAAGAAACAAAAAAAACATGTTTAGCGTGCGGTTTTTGTTTTTGAAAAAGGAAGGAGGAGGGGCTTTTCGTTTCTATTTGTTATTTTAAAGATGGCCGCCATTCTTTTTAAAATGTCCGCCAACCGTAGTTTTTTTTTAACTGTTCAGATATACAAAAAAGGAAGAGACATGATGGACAAGAGAATTCAACATGTTTACAGGGGGTTTTAATAGTTTTGGTTAGCTTATTTTATTTCACCTCATTTCCACTGGTAAAAATCTAGGCGACCCTAGAAGGAAACGGGCGGGGACCCTAAAAGGAAACGGGCAGGGACGCTAAACATCTATTTTTACTTCGCCTTATAGCTCACTTCCCTCAAAAAAAGGGGAAATGCCTGTCCCCTTTTCTTTCCGTAGACATTAGAGGTTTTAGAATTTGATACAGCCCAGAGGTCTTGAAATGGAAGATGGGCGTGGAAAAATCAGGAAATAGTTAGTGATGCAGTTTTGCATTGCATCACCCAAATGATTTTTGAGAACTGATTCGCATCTAAAAGCTGATGACTTGACCGGGGACGGTTTAATTTATGACACCTGTAAAACGTACCACCTGGCATGCCTGGCCATAGCTAGCCACGAAGGTTTTCGATTTCCCCAAAGGCGTGAATTCAGTTTTAATTCGTTGTGGCAAACACTTTGGGGCGAAATCTGCCAAACTGTCGCTGGAATTCACGGGAGCAGCCCAAATTCAAGTCACCGCTGATCATTTTTTTGTACCGAGAATTTCTCACGATCCAAGGTTGTTAAAATTCATTGCTTGTGTTCTGTGTTTAATTAAAATACGAATGTCGAATGATGTAGAGTTTCCACAGAGGCATTTGCGAATAAGGAATCCTGAAAGCAAAGCAAAATTCACAGTTTTACGGGGAAAATAAGATTCGGACAAAATGTGTTGGTATAAGGTTTGAATTATGGGCACCGTCTCCTTTTGAAAAAAGTACAATATCGTATAGGTTAGAACGAAGTCCCTTATTGTGCTGAGTAGTTGAAAAAAAATATGACATAGGCCTATAAGGTATGTATTATATATTTACAGACATTTTCATGATCATAAATTCTTTACTGCAATTCACTTGCTTTCGAGTCCAAATGCATCCCTGGCATTAATATCGCTCAGCGACTTCTAGGGATGTATACACGGCAAGGTTTCCCAGTGTTAATGCATTATAAACAGTATAGATTGTATTAATATGCCATAACTTATCTTGCCAATGTAGGAGGAAAACTGCTTCGATGTTAAAGATAGTATACACGATTGGCTTTTGCTGTAATTTTCAGAAATAAATGAATTTTGCGGTTAGTATTTTATAGCGTGCTAGCAAATACTGTATCCCTGACCTATTTCAAGTTTTGTGTGCATAGATGCCGGGAAAAACCGTAGTCTGCGAAAAAGAGAAAGATTATGTTCCAGTAGTCTGGTTCCCTGACCATACCTCAGACAAAACGGGGCAACTTATAGATGTCAGGGAATTATCAGGTTAGGGAACTAGACAATCGTTGGAAAACGAAAAAAATTGCCACTTTTCTTGAAAACAACAGCACACCAGGTGCCATGATTTCACAGGATGATTGGGACTGCTATTAGCTTACAGTCTGGTAAGGTATTTCGTAATAATTCAGTAAAGAAAAATGGAGGATTACCGGTACCAATCGTGTACACTACTTTTAATGCCCCTGGGCCAAAAAGTCGCATTGAGGATTATAAGGGATTTTGACATATAGCAGTAATAGGAAGTGACCTTTCAGAACAGGTATTTGCTGGCCGGGTTTCTGGCGGACGTCCAACTCTGAAGAAAAGGGGCTGCTTTGTTTTAGCAAACTCGAAGAAGTGAGCTCACGGGGGAGGGGTTATATTCATAACACAGATTTATATCCTTCGTGTCGCGCCCTCTTTCCACTTGCTGTGACAAAGTTTCAGAAAGTTTTTTCAAGCGTGAAAAGTGAACCCACGCTCTTTCTAAGGGACAACATAACAATTAAACAAATTTATGACAAGTTTGATGTCGCGCCCATTTTACAACGTGCTGCTTTGCTTTAAGTTAATTCGTTTGGTTATTTGTTTATAATAATATTTTATCACGGGAATGTAATTGTATAGCTGTGGAAAACTGTTTTCAATTTAAGGAATTGGCCATAAAACAGTTTGTTTTAATGGAAGTCGTCCAATACAAGGCTAAAAGCCACTCTGGGTAAGGGGCTACAACAGAGGTGGTGGGGTTGGCGACATTTTAGGTTGCCAGACCTACCACCCTTTTACCATTTTCCTGGTTCAAGATCTAAATAGAGGATAGGCCTATAACGGTAAATCTTCAATAGATGCCAAAGAAATGATCCCAATTTTTAGACCTATAAACCCAGTTGTAGGGTTTTGACGGGAAATATACCCTATTCTCCTATATAGGCGAGATGTTTTTTATGTGAAAAAAGATACATTTTTTTGTTCTTCGTTATTTCGCTTTGCCCGTCTAAAAAGCACACACCATGTTTGTATAAAAAATATCAGAATGCGCTACCGGTATGTGATATCAAGCAGGGTCCCAATTACGGCATCCAATGGGGCGTGGCACTTGCATCATAAGACATCATCAAAATATTGTTTTAGAGTAAATAGTCTGGAATGTGAACTCTTGCGGTTTTTCAGCG
This sequence comes from Hippasteria phrygiana, assembly GCA_037893225.1. NCBI lineage: Eukaryota > Metazoa > Echinodermata > Asteroidea > Valvatida > Goniasteridae > Hippasteria > Hippasteria phrygiana. The sequence goes on from JAZGUH010000372.1 coordinate 5,037, forward strand.
GCCCGTTCCACCCTCCGGGATCGGAATGTCTCGGTTTTGATAACAACACGTTGACTGCTGAGACGTTTAATGCGGGAAGCCGGGTCCTATTTTTCTATATTTGGCCTTAACCCGCAAGTTGACGTGATCAGTAAAATATAATGAGGTGCCCAAAAAGTGTATTTCATTTTGATCAGATAATTCTTTTCTGTTCACAATGAGTAGGGCCTAATGGTGCTGTATGCTGTAACTATAATAATTTTTAAAAAATGACATTTAACAAATTATTAATACTCTTATTATTAATAAGTCTTATTTGGCGCCAAACTGGGGCAATTTGCATGGGATATATTTTTAGCCAAGATGTTTAATTTTTACCGAAAAGTAGTCACTCTATGCTCCTAATTAATATCTTATATCTTTAAATAAAGTGTTACGAGTTTTAAAGAAAACAAATCAAAGAGAGATTTTTTTATTCTCAAAAATATTATACAAATTTATGAAAAAAGAAACCAATCACGTAGGCCCTTTTTATAAATCTGAATTTGTTGACTGTTTAATAGAGGAGTGTAATTTGAACTTGTTTGAGTTCGAGTTTTATTTAATAAGAAATGAGAAAAAAATATGCTGTCGATGAATTATACGAGTTTTTGTCTTGACTCATTCACTGTTGACTCAGAGGCGTAGCCAAGGGGGGGGGGGGGGGGGCGTGGGGGCGGGCGTACGCCTCCATAAAAAACCGTCCCCCCACTGTAAGTTTCGCAAACGGGAAAAATAGTATTATTAAGAAAAAATACTACTGCATTACTATGAAACACGTGTTAGTCCTATACTAAATGATCATGGTTAACACGGTACTATGGTGTAATAGAAATTGGGCTCCCCCGGCCACTGTAACATCCCCCCCCCCCCCTTCCCCCACTCGTCCACTGTACGCCGCTGTGTTGACTGGCCCTTTTCCTAGATTCAATAGGCAATGAGTTAAACGGCATTTAAGAATAACATGTATACCTGGGATAGTCATCATTAAGTTGGTTTTGGGAAGAAAACTTTGTTACATGTATTTTTGAAGATTGGAAATTGACTATAGAAATTAAATTAAAATGAAAGCATACCGAGTTTCGCATTTTAAAAAGTCATATTCATGGTAAATTCCATAATTATCGTAAATTTCCTTGCACAAAACAAAATCTGTATTACAGACTGCACTGGGTTTGCCGGAGACTGCTTATAAATTAAGAATGTTTAGTTTACCTGCCACTAACTTACTGATTTTGAACACTAGACGGCGCTGTGGTTGTCACAACAAATAGGCGTTGGTTGCTCCTTTCGGTCACTGTATAACAAAGAACAGTTCCCGTCAAATCGGTTCCGATGCATGCAGGAATCGTGGCCGTAATCAGCCATATTAATGCCCGTGGCCCACGGCGAGCCATACCAGACAATATCCGCTTCGCCTTGGCCGGCGGGCGACATGATTCGTCCGGACGAATTAACCGACTAGACAGAAACCAGCAACAGTATTAACTCAAAATTCGGATTTCAGATGTGAATATCATCACGTTGAACTTGGGCTGTAATGAACAAATTGACTGCCAGGGGCGAATTCGATCACTGAATGTTTATTTTGTATCAAATTCCGTTTTTTTCTTTTTTGCAAATGGAATTATGCTTGGAGTTTTTAGGCGTCCGAGGGATCGGGAGTAATAGTCTGTTAGTTCAGCCAGCAGACATTGTTTGGGTATTTCGTTATGCGATATCCTCTTGTGATCACGTGTGAACTATAACGAATCTGAACTTGCAGAAGTTCTGGCAAACAATGAGATTTTGTAACTTGCGTACATGGGCGTAAATCCCAGGGGAATGTGGGTATATATATCCCCCACTTTTTGTTACCGGGGGATGGGCCATTGGATCATCCCCCAGATTTGTGTGGTGAGAAACAAATAAAATGCTGATTTCGAGATTAAGTTTGTAACTTTCCAAAAGTCCAAGTGTATAAAAAAAAAAGCAGAATACAAACATTATACAAAAGCTTTGCATAGGTGTGCATATTTGCATGAGATGTATGTATACACAGCCTACATAGCGTGACCAGACCCTTTGTATCATGAACAACCCCCCTTAGTGACTTATATTGTCTCCAGTACCCGCTTTTTCTAATTTCTTTGGCCGGACGTGAGTTTGGTCATCCCCCATTCCCCACTCGCCCATTCCCCACTCGCCCATCCCCCACTCTTGAACACAGATTTACGCCACTTTCTGACCTTTTCGGCTTATAAGGCACATTTTGATGCCCCATATAAATACAAAACTGGGGTACTGTTCTAATTGCGCAATGCAACCTTTTTTTTCGGACGGTGGGTGAAAACCACTAATTGCTTTAATGAGCTTGTTCATAATATAGAAAATGTCCATTCGTGGAATATAGTGTGGTGTTCCCATGGGAACGAGGTTGAGCAAGCCCCTTCTCCAAACTACAACCGATACACTTTTTCGACTTTATTTCAGTACCCTGGGGTCCATTTACTGATAATTATTCCCGATCTCCCGTAGGTTTTAGAAAGAGATGAAAACAAAGGACGTTTAGATTACAGGAATTAACCCCCCCCCCCCCCCCCCCCACAAAAAAAGAGGAAAGGCTCTCAACTGCAATTGGAGGTCTACTTCAGACTTTTTGCAATATCTTGGGCTAAATTTAGAAAATCACCACAAGATCGGGTTGTCGTGTTGAATATTCCCCGTCCAACGTGTGATGACAATGTTGTATATAGAAAACCTTGTGTAATGTATTCCCTGGGTCGAGTCTGGTACCCAGAGGTCTCCCCCAGATGCGGTGACGATGATTAAGGGGGTCTTCACAAGGTCGAGATTACAAGAACAACATGACCGGCGAACCCCTCGGGGGTGTGCAAAGGAAATGTTGTGACAGGGATATTGTGGGGAGTGGGGAAGCCCGTCCCGTAGCCATCCTAGGAAAAAGAGCCTCCTGAACAAAAAGGTACCACATTCTCATTGACATAATTACCAAATTTTATATAAATCCGTCACCGTTTAGGTGGAATTTAAGGGAGAGGGTGGAATCTGCTCTGCTATAAAAGGAGGAAAAAATTGCTCTTTTAGTTAACAAAGTCTGCAACTGTATTTCTGAAGATGAGTCTATGCTAAGTTATAAAAAAAACATCGTCACGGTCAAACTGGGTGTCAGTGAAAGTTCAGGATTCCATTACTGGCAAGCCAGCAGAGCCTCGCTTGTCCCCGCATGCGGGGCGAGATAACGGCGTGAAGCGCGTCGGAATCACGCCGGGAAAAATTAAGTTTGACGGGGACACAGGCGCTGCCTCAAGGGCCCCAGATCACTATCGGGATAGTGCAGAACCACTGCCGCTCCTGGAAATCTGAAGAAAATATAGTACATAAATGATTAAGTCATAAGTGCAAGAAGATTGTGTTTCACGGGGCTTGACTCGGAGCGAACGTGGAGCATGTATGAGCACTTGCAGGAATTTCAACTGAGTGTTGTGTCCGATCTCTGCCCGATTCCCCTGAAACATACTTTTCTTAAAGGGAGTATACATCAACAATTTGCTTTTGCTGTAATTTTCAGAAATAAATGGATTTGAGGGTTAGTATTTTATGGGGTGCTAGCAAATACTGCAACATTTATAAAAAATAAAAAATTCTTTTTCGGGGTGCCACGCCAAAAAGCACGGACACGTCATCCTCAGACAAGAAAAAGTTGGGGGGAGGGGGGGGGAGGGGGGAGGGGGGTGGAGGGCGGCATGGTTAAATTCAAGTTAGAATGGATCCTGCAATAGGAGAAACGATAATAGGGTAATAGTAACCAAGATAGTAACTACAGGAAGCTAACAATTGTGTACAAACTTTACCTACTTCCAATTAAACTCTTTCAACTACAACTTATTCCAACAATCCTACGTTTTGAAACCGCAGTAGCCCCTTCATTTTAAGATCTCTCAATTATGCCCCTAGCTCATTTAGACACTAAAATGTCTCCCTAAGAGGCAATTAAGTAATTTCTAAGACTTTATTTGTGTCAAGATCAAGCCCGATAATTTAGTTCCCTGTATAAAGCTGCACGGATTTATGGGCTGGCCATCTAAGGAAATTAGAAAAAAAATTGTACTGGCCGATTGCACTGCCTATGAAAGCAGTTGCCCGTTAAACAGTTTCCCCCTTCACTCAGACATATCTTTCTAATCCAAGGGCATAATAACGAAATAATACGACTCAATGAAACGCTATTTATCGGGTTTGCTTTGTCAATGCAGCTGGCCCGCTGAGCAGGTCACAACATTACTCCCGCCCTCGCCGTGGGGGTCAAACTCCGTTGCCATGACAACGGGCCAGGGAGATCTAGTTCTTCCTGTTAACTTTACACAGTCCCCTCAAATTTGACATTGTAAAACTTTGTGACTCAATTGAGTTAAGAATCGTCTGGCCCTCAGTGCACCCGAAACCCGGGGTTCCTGATTTTTGAGAAAAAAATTAGGGGTACAGGAAACGCATACTCTTGTCCCGAAGTCAGGGCCAAGCATTTCGTTTCTGAAGTTCTCGGTCGCGCTCAACTGAAATCGACCCAGATAATAATTTGACTGTTTATTCAGCTTGGATTCGAGTTCTCAGCTTGCTGTTTGAATTATCTTAATCATATATCCCAGACAAATATCTATATGAGGAGTTCAGAGGTGATCGAAAGTAGATTCATTTTATTTAATGTGGATAAAGAAAACCAAGGATTTACTTATAGGTGCGGACCAAAGTGTAGCTCGAAAGACCCGACGAAACCATTGGGACGAATGAAGAAAGTTTTTAAATCCATTTTAATTACAAGCTTAACAAAATCAGCCCAGAAGAAAACGTCGTGATCGAATGCAGTCATCAGCAGGCAGCAACCTCCTGTAATTTTTCAAAATGTCCGGTGGATAGGGCTTGCAAGTCTCGCAACTTCACGTTCCTCTTTATCGCTTTTTATGTGAACGTCATGGTACCAAACACTGACTAGTCTAGCGCCGGACTCGTTACTCTGTCTTTACCCTGTAGTAATGTGAACAAGCACGAATTCGTGCAGGAGCCGCGTCGTTGGTGACTTGCGTGTGTGACAGTTTCGTCATAGTACAGCCTGCGGTCTCATAGATACCGAAGTCTGACGTCAGTTGGCATGACAACTGGTTCCAAACAAATGTAAATTTCGACTGTTCCCTTGTTAACAGTCAGTCATGCAAACACATAACAAAAGTATTCTAGTTCCAAACATTGCATTGACGTCATCACTTCGGTGCTCTATAGACTTTGCGCGTGTGAGAGTTTCGTCAATGAAAACTGTCACGTGACTAAACGAATTTGACACAAGAAGAAGAAGAACAACGCCGTCTGCGATGCGACGCGGCTAATAATAACAGATTGATCGGGAATTGAGATCAAATTTTTCATTACTATTTTGGTTATCGGTTTGCAATATTTTAATAATGATGTAAATTGAAATGTCTCCGTTCAGCGAAGTCCAGTTCAGAAAACAAATAATTTCATTTAAATAGGGATGACGCACCCGTTGCAGCTCCTATTTAGTGTGTCCGGAAGTACACGCTCTGCACCAGCACCATTACAAACTTCAGGTTAAAATTCTGCTTTTTCATCTAAACAGTTTTCTCATCTGAGTTGCCTGTGGAAAATAATTAGGAAAATAGCAGTTTCCCCAAGACACATTTCTGCCACGTCACCCTCACACCAGCCTCTTTTCGCCCTCCAAAGAATTAGCCAACAAAATTCAGCTTTCCGTTTTCTCTCTGGCAAAGTTTCAAGCCATGATTCTTTAAAAAAAATCTTTAAAAAAACACACAAAAACCCACAGGAAAATCGTTCGGATGTAAACGATTACCAAGCAGGGGTTTCATCACCCAGGGGTATAAGGGTAGAGTCGGGGCTAAGACCGGGGTCGCATGACGATGTCAGCGTTATGATTTATGGTTTCGAAAATTGGAAGGATTCGGGAATGTTGAAAATTTCACTCAAATCAGGGACGACAGAGCAGATCTAATCTGTGTCATGCGCAAAATTTGGGCAAATTCGGATTTGCCCAAGGGCACAGTGGAAATTCCAATACTGCGCCCGGCAAATAGGCCCTAGCCTTTCATTTTAAGGGAGGGGTTGTACCCGCCTATACCGGTACAGTGTACAGTGTATGGACCAGCGGTGTACCCACTTTGCTCAGCAGCCCAAGGGGGGGGGGGGGGGGGGTTGGGTTTGCAACCCCCACAACCCCCCTAGATCCGCCCCTGGGTAACTCGGCCCCCTTGAACTTGTTTTTTAACAAAACACATATTATGTACATTGTTGACATTCTGAAGGAAGAATGAGTTGTTAAAGTAATCATCGGCATAATCATCACACCCAGGCCAGAGGAGGTTTTGGGGGTCGAACCCACCCCCGCTCGCTGCCATGTTTTTGCTTTTAAGGGCCTATACGCCTTAAGTACAGTAGCAAAACAGAAAAGAAAAGCAAAACCCTGTAAAGGTCTTATTTTGCGTATACTGGTAAGAACAAAACAAAGAGGTTAAATGGCACCACCAACGTTGAGAAAGTGTGCCTCCTCCCCCCCCCCCCCCCCCCCCCCCGCTTTGTTCGCAGGCGAAACATTTTGTGAGTCAACTTTTTGGGCAAATGTACGGGGAAAAAAATCAGAACCCCCACCCCCTGCAAAACTTCCTGGATCCGCCCCTGGTACTCATTAGTGAATGACGATATTTCAAAGGCTAGGCATTACAGGGGAAGGGGGTTCATAAAACAACTATCAGCAACATTCTCACATTGCGCTACCACCGAACCTGGGCAAAGTGGGAGTCGGTAGTGCAATACAACATATAAACCTATGCATTCCCACTTTCAAATTGTCAGGCTCTTTGTCAACCGCGCGAAGTGAGAATTCCGACTTTGCGCAGCTTGCCACTTTGCCCGCGACTCGTGTCCACTTGTAAAAAAAACAACGTTCGATTACACGCAAAAGGAGCGGACGCAAATGTGATATTTGGGTGCATAATGAATACGAGTGAGGAAATTAGCTCATTGAGTGGCTAAGCTATTAGAATGGGTCTTGGCGTAAAAAAAACATACCTCGCCCCAATAGGCCCTACATGTACATGTTTTCGATATCGACAGTCCATTTCGAAATGTCAAAACCATCCGCCCGGCCTTCTGCTTTTGCTCGTCGTGGTTACGCCCCTTTTTTGTGACCGAAAATCCCGTAAATACTGTAATAACATATTTTTAAATTCTGGATTTGAAACCAGGATTCTTATAAAAGCGAACTCAATCACATCCCATAGCGAGCAACACGTCGAAAGTAGACAAAGAAGGCAATGTTAGTTTTACGTGTGAGAGGAAAAACCCGAAAATATTTTCTCTGGGGAAACTCACGAGATCAGGTAGGAATAAGGATCCGGGGTCACCAGATATGGAAAGCCAGGCAAAGTGCTATGTACCAGCCTTCATGCTTTAAAAACTTACATATCTAACCTGCATATATCGTATACCACAGGCTAAATAGTTAAATAGTTATCGAGGGATTTCCTCGTAAATTGTGTAAGTTGACAAAATTGCCCAGTCAACAACTTCAGAACCATGCGCCTGCAAGGTCAGGTCTCGGTGCGTTCGGAATATGGGTGCGTTTCACTCACGCGAACGTTGCCAACGTTAGTCAACAACGCGAACAATAATTCCACTGGAGGTGCACAAACATTCTGGTTAACGTTCGCGTTGTTCGTACGAGCGGAACGCAGCCATGGTTAACCGTAACATTGTTGGGAAATATGGCAGATCGCATGATAATTAAAATGTAACCCGAATACTGTGTTTGAGTATCAGATCCCAGATTGCCATCTTGTCGCTTGAAAAAGACGCGAGTCAGATTTATGATGAACAGTCGATGGACGATTGGAAAAGAGGCCACATCTTGGGTGGTGTGGATAATCCTATAACACGAGACGGGTTAATTCAGTGGGAGTATGGGGGGGGGGGGGGGGGGGGTCTCATCATTGAAATAAACCAAAACGTTCAAAGCTTAAAAGTGATGAATAAAAAAAAACAAAAAAGAAAATACCCTCTCTCTTTTGGCCACCTGCAAAACAGCTTCAATCTTCCCCTTTTAATCAGTAATTTCAACACTCGCCCGATTTTGTCTTTATCTTGTTCCGCAATTCCTAGATTGATATATCAATTTAGATTTCAAGTACCAGAACGTACCAGCGTTAAACATTAGTCACCGTTAAACATATGGTTCGACGAGCTGATTGAAAACTGTACTTATTGTGAAATATGGCGTCACGGTGTACTTTTCCACGTGTGAAACACACCTGTCGTCCATTAGGTTCCCGAAACGAAGGCCCCCCTCCCCCCCCCCCCCCCCTCCCCCCGGCACAACGGAATATGGTTTAGAACCCCCAATCAAACCCTAATTCTCGCGAGAGTCACTGTTGAGAGAGTTACGTTGCCAGTCATAAAATTTCTATTTGGAGAGAAGTATGCTATGACCGTTGCCCTATTCCTCGAGTATCTGTTCCTATTCCTGGCATAATGTTGGACAAAACAAAATTCTTAGCTTGAGTATCATTTACACCCAGTTTACTGAGCAACGGACTTTTTTTCAAGGTCAACCCCAAATAGGCTACCAGCCAAAATTTCACGTGTTGTATAACTGTGACTGGTTCTCGGCTGACATGCCTAGCGGAAATTTGCTAAGAATATATAAGCAGCTTCATCATGTTTTGGTTCTGGTTGCAGAATGAATGCTATTCTAGTAAGCAAGGAGAAAAACCAGACCTATACTCAAAGGATCAAGCTTCTCTTCTGTTATCCACGGCCGGCCACATTCACACGAAAGCCCATAACGATCATAAAGTCCCTTTATAAGTCAGAAGAAACGTGAATCCATTCACTTCTCACTCGTCTTGCTTTTATGAAGCTGGACCGGATCTGGAATTATGTTTTGGAAACTGGCCAACTTTTGCATATTAAACATTTGTTTTTCTCTTAAACTCCTAAACTTCCAGTCCACTTTTCAAAGAGGATGAATGAACCAATGATATAAAGAAGAGCGCATAAGGCGCGGGTTGTAACATTGTGCCTATGACTGCATGCCAACGCACGCACTTAGATTAGTGTTTTCGCTATTTGACGTGATCGGATCAACTGTCCCCTTAGGATATATACGAATCCCTGGGAAAAGTAATCAACAAATTCCTTAAAGTCAGCTGGAAGAATTCTGAAACATTCGCCCGACTATTAGGCCTATCGACTATACAGTATTGAGTACACTATATACAACGCCATGATGCGGCTGGTGTGCTGAAGTGTATATCTGTATATACATGCACAATCGTGCTAAAGATTCAGGTTATGGGGCAGGGGGCGGGGCTGTGTAATCCTCCCTGAAAAAAACAATGTCGAGCCACCTATCAAAATGCAGTATGATGATCCCAAACCCTCTCAAGATAGTTTCGTTTCTTCACTTCTATTATCTCCTCTCCAAAACGGTGGGGGGGGATATAAATATCTCCCGAGAGATCAATTCCTTGATCTTGACGCTGAGGAAAAAGACGAGACTTACCTATCATCACTGCACCGACAGCTGAGGTGGATAAAGACCTTAATCCTTCGGTTGAGGTCACTATTAAGCTTGAAGTCTGGTTCTTTCCATGATGGTCTATGTTGACGAATCTCGGTCCCCTTTTTCCTGGAATCCTCCGTCGTACAATGTTCGCTTTCAAAGCAGCAAATCTGCTGTAAATTTAGTATAATTTAAGAGATATTGTCCGTGCTTTTCTGCATTTGTTTTCTATTAGTGCGACTTTTTAGAGAAACGTGTTTATACACGACAGCTGACCTTGATTGACCCAAATGACCCATTACCCTCTGTCATGGATCCAGCGAACCTAAAGATGAGGGCGTGTTTTGCAGAAAATGGCAGATTAACACAACAGAGACAGCCGCTAATCACGGGCGTAAAGACGGTGCCCTCTGAGGTCACGTGTTTACACTACATTGGAATGTGCCCGGAGGTACGCGCATGCATCGTGTTTTGCATAAAATTTGGTTTAGGAGTGACGTTGCAGGTCAGATTGCCTTTGAATTATGTGACCTTTGATGTCACTCCTTAACCAAATTCATGCAAAACATACCGCCGGGCACATTTTGGTTGAGATGTAAACAAGGGGCACATGGTCTATATCGCAAAACGTCCGTGGAGTTGAACCCGCCTTCTGCCATCTTACCGTGCCGAAAACAATGTTTCATTTACATACTCGATCTCAATAGTACATGTTAATTACTTTGTACTAAGGGCACGGCAATATGGCGGCTGCTTGCTTCTGTCGTCACACAGCTGTAAGAGCTCCGTGCGCCAACAAAAGAGGGCGCTTCTTCACCTTGCAACGATGTCCCATGGGCGGGTCGCGCGATTTTTTTTGTACCACACATTCGCATGGTACAAAAAAGCTATCAATAGGGGGCGATAGATAGTGACGTCTTCAGACAACTAGCTTAATGTTGCAGTAAACCTATTCATTTGAGCTGCTGTTGTGGCTATATTGATAGAGCTTAAGGCGTTGGATCACGAGGCTTGGGTTCGAATCCTTTGCTGGGTTGTTTTTTCCTTTTCTAATTGGTGGCATGGAGGATTTTATTTCAAGGGAAAACAAATCCGAGAACCTATCTTGCAGCTCATCACATAGCCAAGTACACAAAAATACCGGTACTCATGCGAATTATGTGGTACGGAAAAAAATATCGCGGGCGGGTTTCACACACGACATTCTTCGTTCATGTGATACACATATCAGGGGGATTGGATAGTCTGTTCGCGGACTCTCTTTTTTCGCGGTTTTGATTCTGAATAATAGAGGTCGTCATACTATGGTGTATTATAAGGGCCACCGCTCCAACGTGGCAAGACACATGGAATTAACGTGGTAATGGAATATCGCGGTAAGACACGTTATTGACGTGGTAAGAGTGTTTATTGGCGCGGTAAGAGTGTTGATTGACGCGGTAAGAAATGTTGATTGACGCGGTAAAAGAGACTTTAGTGGCGTAGTAAGAGTGTTGGACTGACGCGGTAAGAGACGTACTTGACGTGGCGACAAAGTGGGACTGACGAGGTAAAAGAGAGGCTTCATGTAGCGTGGTAAGAGTCGCGGTAAGGGATTGCCACTACGGTGGCCGATAGACAACGTAATTTCAAAAATATACATGTAAATCTTCAAAATCGGGTGTGTATTTTTTTGGCGAGCTGCGAAGCAGATGCGAGCCTATGTAATCGAACCTATGAATCGGGTGTGTATTTTTTTTTTAATGACGAAATACTCATACTTTCGGCCAATGGTGTCAAGATGGACGTGGCAAGGGAGGAGGCCCTTACACCCTGGAAATTAAAAAAGGTGAATAAATAAATAAATAAATTAAATAAATAAATAAATAAATAAAAAAGACAACAAGGTGCTAAGTCAATGTCGTACTCAATTGAATGTATATTTTAAATAGTGCAGGGACTCAAAACCGAATTTTCGGTTATTCGAATTGGCTTCTTCAAACCGGTTTGGTATTTTGAAACCGAATATTTGAAACCAAAAATAAGAAAAGGGAAGCTTCCTTTTTCACGATATCTGCGCAAAAAAATACAAATAAAGTTGTTCATTTTGAAATTCTCATTTTAATTGATTCCGGAAAATCATTTGTCAGTCTTTTTGAACTTTTCCTAAACAGCTCCGGAGGTTCCGCTCAATTGGGCATCAATTACTTGTCAGTGTCTTCTTATAGGAGACTCTCCAGATGGTAACCGCAAGACTCCGGCTTCTGTGTAGTAGCAAAGCCGCGATCATCAATCAAAGAACAATGACGCCATGCCGAAACCGTTTGTGTTTGGCGAAATATGAGACCGCAACTGTTGGACTCTAATAAGAGGACTGACATCCCCCCCCCCCCCCCCCACGTAAACAAAGTTGTTGGCGATCATTTTAAAGGGACACATTGCCTTAAAATGTCATGAAATTTTGCTGTTTGGAAATGTTCCTTATCTTTTATAAAAGTTTTTCATGCAAAAAAACACGTATAATGTGTTGTAATTAGTGAGTAGTGATTACAAAACCAAAAATTGGCCGCTTACCCCTGACATCTGACCCGCGAAACATAGACTTATTTCCAGTACTAAATACCACCGTCTAAATAATGCGCAAAATACGCTGCACGAGTCTTTAGGCTGGCGCCGCAGCCAGTGGCCTTGTGAACCTATCAGATGATCGCCAGGTACAATTCTCTACCTCGCGACACATCGCCAGTGCTGCACGCCGCGTGCCGCGCCACATACACAGTACATCAAAATGAATCAACAGAACGTACTTCAACCAGATGCGACTGGAAATACGACTGGTGAACACGGTCCGCCATTTTGTGGAGTCAAAAATTTGGTTCTACAAAATGGCGGACGGTTATTTGTCACGAAATTAAACAAAAACCACGCAATTTGAAGGGATAGTTATGTGAATCTTTATATTCTACTTCTTAAAAAACTTCCCAACCATATCCATTTCAGTTTTATAGCCCAAATCGCAAAATCCAAAGCAATGTGTCCCTTTAAGCAGTTCGCGTAGCTTTTATTAGAAGGCTTTCGGTGATGTTCATTAAGTTCAATAGCATGTATTTTGTTTTTTCTATTACAAGAAATATAATAGACACAACAACTGCATTTCCCCTGACTTCATTATTTCTCTTCATTATTATTTCCCTGACTTCATTATTTTTCCCTTTCCCCAAGTTGCGTAAAATAATCTTTCTGCTGGGGAGAAATAATCTGTCTGCTGGGGAGAAATAATCTGTCTGCTGGGGAGAAATAATCTGTCTGCTGGGGAGAAATAATCTGTCTGCTGGGGAGAACGCCACGATCCTTTTGTAGAGCCTGTCAATCAAAACCTATTCTTCACAGTCATCAAAGCCAAACGCCGTCTCCATAACAGCTGGGCCGGTTTCCTTTGAGGTACATGTACATTGCGTTCAGTTATTCAAGACCAAGACATCGGGGCTATTATTGGTTGTTCAATAACGACGATTGTCTTTCAAAGGGCTCTGATTGGCGGACTTCTGACTGGGCGGGGAATTCCTAGCCGCGGACAAAATCAAAGGGTGGGGCGGGGATGAGTTGGAATTCACACTGTTTGTCTCGATTCAAGAACAAGACATCGGGGTTATTATTGGTTGTTCAATAACGACGATTGTCTTTCAAAGGGCTCTGATTGACGAATCCGGCGACCAAAATTAGAAGCGGCGGCATCACGCTCGCGTGCGTATTTTACGCCCGCGCTCGATGCAGCTTCGACCAACAGGGTGTTTACAACTTGCCAAAATGCGCGCGCGACTGAAATTAAAGAACGCGCGCAATCAGCACGCGAGCGCAGCACCACTGTAAAAATCGGCGTCGGCGAATTCCTGTATAGGAATTGTGTGTGTTAATTTTTTGTTAGGCTGCGTCCGAATCGCTTGTCTAGGGCTATTGTCTGGGTGTTCGTCCATTCAACTACGCGTGACGTAGCCGTAGCTGTAGCTCTAGACGCCCATTTCGGACACGGCCTTAGTCTCAGATTTTGCGCGTTCCGCGTCGATTTATAATTCATATGATTGGACAGTATTTCACAAGCTGCGTTGACGCGATTCTACCGCGATAGGTATGTAGCTTGCGCTTACGGGTGAAGAGGCTTTTTAGGCTCTCTCAGGACCGGTAGGGGCAAGCATGACAGATCTCTAAATGCCGCATCGACTGTCGGAGTTGCAGCCGCCGTCCACCACTCCCAAAACAACAGGTTGTGTCTAAGGGTCTACTGTCATCCTCGTTCTAATATAGATCGTTGGTTAAAGGAGAGTGGTAATATGGCGGCTACTGGCTTCAGTTGCTTGTACAGCGCAAAATGGCTAATAAGCCACTCAATTTACACAGAGATGGGTGGGGTACATTGAGCATCACTCGTAGCTTCCATGTGATTTGGCCGATTTACGGTACAACTTGGCCGGCAATCTACGACATGATATAATTTTGATTGCAGTGAAGACAGTAGGCCGTTTTTACTTTTTTGTTGGGCTCATTTTAGTTACAAAATGTATTTTTGGCATAGTTTCCACAATTTTTATTCAATTATCTTCAAATTGTCTACATAATTACTTGAATAATTATCTATTTTTATATAATAGGCCTGTGTATTTTTTGCATCCAAGGTCATCGGTAGGGGATGCCATAGCTTATTTTCGGTAATTTGGGGAAAAATCACATTGTTTAAAAATATGTACACCCAAAGTATGGCCAATTTAGATGGCAATCGTACAACTATAGGTTTTCCCGGACGATTTCGGAAAATGTGCACATTAATTTGTAAAAGATGCATTCGTTTTCGTGCGAAATAGAATGAACGTTCACAATCCCGTTTTCTATTTAGCAATTGATAATTCTATTTCCATAAAGGTGCATTCAGACGTAAAAAATCAGCGTACGATTTCCCGAATGTGCACTGAATTAGTAATTGATAATTTATTTTAGCGCGAATTCGAATGCACATCCGCAATCCTGTTTTCCTTTCAATTTATCACCAATCTATTTCGCTAAATGTGCAGCCGATTTCCCGCGTAGTGTTTTTTTTTTTTTAATGCATCCCTGGTCAAGCATTGGAATTCATTTATTTGTTAACAAAAGTAACATATGGGGAACTGAACCAGGTGGTCTTATAGTCTTTTGAAACATACCAAAAAATAAGCTGAAGAAAATCGTTCTTTCTTTGCTCAGCATTTGCCACGGTCGCATCATATAGCCAAATTTCACAGTTGACATACCGGTAGGCCTCCTAAAATATCCAATAATGGTAGACAATCGAACTGATAAAATGAGAGAGAACTCTAAGAAATATAGAAAGACGTGAAAATACAATTAAGACAAAGAACCACCAACAATAAAAGAGAACAAACACATTAATGATCAATTAGGTCTACAATACATTGATTAATTAATTAATTAATCAATTAAAGTTGTATCGTGAATTGTATAGGCCTATATACTTTATTTAAATTCTATGCAGAATTTGCGAATTTAAATTGTAACAAATGAAAACGAATATTCAATTCAGGCCGTGCCACAATGACAAATCGATTTGCTGCGAAATAGATTGCACATTCCTAATAATCGGCCACACATACGTCAAACCGAAAGCCTAATCACGTATCTGTAATCGTTTAAATGAAACGTTATGCACATTCATTTATTTGAATGATACAAAATGAAATCGAATGCTAGTTTTTGCGAAAATGAAACCCGGATATACGTCGTTCTCAAAATCAGCGCGAAATTGAATTCAAGTTTTACAAACATTTATGCACATCTTGCGAAATCGTCCGGGAAAACCTATATTACTTCCAAGTGCAAAAACTGCCCCAAATTCCCTTCAAATTATTTCAACAGTGCCAACATTTGTAAAATGCCTTTAACTTCGAATTTGGATTCCTTTAATGCACTGCGGTGGTCATGTGACAACGGTCAATGGTTCCGGTACCAAAGCCATGTTTTTTATGTGTAAGTCAACGTTTCCATATGTATGTCCGCATAAATAGGTATAGCACACACGAATAACTTAATTAAGTGAACGATTTATTTGAATGATTATTACCGACCTTACTTACACTTTCATATACTACGATAATAAAAATAATTAATAATAATTATTGTAATAGCATTTAGATTGATCTAGTGCTGCAATACCTCAAGCAAAAATGTGATAATACTGAAATAGGCAAATTCACAAGCTCTAAATAAAAAAAATTAAACAAAACTAAGACAAGCCAAAGAATGCCTGACACATCCGACTCCACACTCGTTCAAATTTGAACAACACGCATGCGCGGATATTGAGCAGGCAAATAATTGAAACCTTCTGCATGATGTGGGGCTCCAAACGTTTGTTTTGTACATGACAATTCAATTCCCAGTTCAGTGAAATAGACGAATTTCACATAATCCTCGTCTGTGCACTTCCGGGTTGAAAGCGAGGATATCAGTGCTATACAAACACAGTGCTATTCAACAAATCCATTAATGTATGAATGAATCACGCCATAAATGGCAGCACAGCGCACGTTCTGAATAGTTGGAAGTTTACTTAGCATAGTGTGGTTCCCAGACCAAAATATTCTGACTATTTCTGATGAATATTAGGTCCGGCGCGGTCGCCGCCAATGTCACGTGACGAAAAGTGGCAGAATTCTGCCACTTTCCGAAAATTTTCGAAGTTTTCCGAACTTGTTTTCGGTAACATTCGGCTGTTTACGTTGATGTTCGCAATAACAAAATGTCTGTCAGACCCGTTACAGATCCTGGAATTTGAATTCTCAATTATATATAAAAACTGAAATATCAATGCCACACTCTTGCAGTATTTTGTCGACTGGATTTTGCAAGAATATTAAATTTGAATGATGCCACCGACGTCACTCGGACTAACACTACGTCATGATCTATTTTAAACCGTGGTAGCTACCTGACCTAAGATGTAGACGTCAAGGAATCTTCAGGTCAGGGAATCAGACTATACTTAGCACTGCAATACCCGCGCTTTCAAAAGCGGAAGTGAACAGATCATGTGTTTTCGTGAATTCAGGTTTCGCCTACAGGCCCTAGAATGCGTGCATCCATGCACGCAACATGGGCACAAAAAGCCTCGATCGTATTGTGGCGGGGGGGATTAAGTCGTTGTGGGCGGAGTTAGCCTTGTGAGCGGGGGCCTACACAAGTCAATAAAACAGCCCTCAACACTTTGGGTTCGGTTGAGCTGCCCAATTTATTCTGTGGAGCGGTGGTCGAAAGGAACCGACCGGAGACGGAGACGGGAGATTGGCATCAATAATCAAACAGCACATGAGGAGAGAAAATAGAAATAAAAGGATCATAAGTACATGTACATTGTAAGGTGATCTAATCCTAGCGCATAAAATCATTAACCGGAGGAAGAAATTAACAGATTATGGTGTAAATATGCAATTGAATAATAGTTGGAGTAAAATAAAACAATTACTTATCCATGTCACATGTGTATAAGCACATAATTTCCCTAGGCCAAATGTGTTCGGTTGTTAAGAGCAAATAGCAAGCAGGAAAGATATTACTGGTGCGATATTCTCAGCCGACCAGAATACAGATAAAACTGCCTTATTAACATGACAAAATTCCAAATATATCATTGTACTCCTAAATCAGCATAAAGGACAGTTTTTGTCTCAGATTGCAAATTCAGGTACATAATACATTCAAGCAAACATAAGGGAGACAAATATATGCCTAAGTCCTATTTTCATCACGAATAAAGGCATCACAGGGGTACATTTCAACTCCTCATGCATAATTACATGCATAAAAGTTCGTTCACTCATGGTTAGCGACTTTATCGAACAATGAGGGCGCTATTTACCGAGCACACAACCGAGCAATGAATTATCATAAAATCTCGGAATTGGCTTTACAAAACTTCAATATTCCCGTCTGACACTTCACAATAACACAGGCTTACCTAAAGAATTAATGTTGAATTGTCATGTAAAAGTTACATCACTGGCCAAAATAATAATTGGGAAGAGTTACGACATTTTCCCAAGGCCATGAGGTCTCCATAACAAACCTACAGGGTCGCCATCTTGACAAGAGTTCGTAAGATTAAAACTCCTAAAAACCAGTGAAAATCCAACAGTTTGCCTTATCTAAAATATTACAAATATTCCTTGGTCTTTCCGGTTTAAAATCATATGACATATTTATACTCGAAGAAAGGAAAAACTATTAAAAGTTTACCTGTGGAGCGGTGGTCGAAAGGAACCGACCGGAGACGGAGACGGGAGATTGGCATAACCCGTCTCCGCCGCACGGTGGCGCCCTTCAGACTCACCGTTCGACACTAAGGACCGTACCTCAGAAAATACAGCTAATGGCGCTACAACAGTCTATACAGAGGTGATGCTTCTTTATACAAAGAAAAAGAGAAAACTGGCACAAAATGGTTATAGACGCAGTTCTACATGTATTAGCTTCAAATATTAGCTCCCTACAATCGTCCAACACAAATGTGTCGTCGTCCTCGACGACTGTCAAGTGAAGACAGAGCAGCGTGCATGAAACAACCCTTTTTGTTTTGGCAAACAAGTCCAAGGTAACCAGTAACTAAGCTTAGACTCAAAGCTATGTGAACTAACAACTCGGAAAAAGTTAACAAAGAAGATAGAATAACAATTTCCAAGGAACTACATGTTTAACAAACTAACCGGTTATTTACAGACTACTGTGAACTAGCAGCATGAGCGCAGTAAGGGTCCTGCAATAGTTCTGTCACTCGGTGTCGGTGGAGTCCGACTCCGGTTCGTTGGTGACCAGCCGCTTGACTTGGCCGAGTAGATGGAGAACGCTTGACTGATATCTCACCGGTGGTCGACCCTTGTTTACGCGGCGAGAACGTCTGAGCGGTCTCCGAGGCTCAGCGGTGTCTGCATCAGTTGCGACCGGGCCGCTTGTGTCTCGATGAATGGTGTGTGACCCTGGCTCCTGGGGGTCTGTCTGCACATCCTTTGATTCCCCTCCGGTAGTGTTTCGAGGTAAGACTTGTGTTGGCTTATCTGGTGGGGCTGACATTGTGTCATCTGTGTTCGAGCGGTCGGTACTGGTACAGCTTATCCCAGTAACAGAGTCACTCTGTGGAGAAAGTACTTTCGGGGAACCATCAGGAGGTACACCCTCCATGGCTTGTGGTGCTGCAGCAGCATCATCAGCTCCATCAGCTTTTGGTGCCCATGTTAGTTTCTTCCCCCACCGGTTGTCACTACTTGGCGTGGATTGACTCCTAGAGTCAGATTCCGAAGTCTGCTCAGTTGGGACTTCCGAGTTTCTGAAATGGACTTCCCAGGGGCAGTGTTTAAGCTCCACACGATGGAGGACCTTCTCTCGGCCATAAGAGTTACGGACCTTGTAGACCGGTTGACCCACATATGGGCACTCCACCACCATGTAGGGATCGGGTTCCCAATAGTCCTGTATCTTGGCTCTGCCCCGATGCGATCGATCCCGAACAAGCACATACTCGCCTCGGCTGAGCGGACGTTCGAAGATGTCCTTGTCACGATGGGCTTTCCGTGCAGCGGCACTCTTGTCCAGGTTCGCAGTGGCTATCTCCCGGGCTTTCTCCATCTGCTTGCAATACTTCTGCACATAGTGGTTAGGGGTTTCTCCACACACCTGATGGGGGTCCACACCAAGCAAGAGATGTTGAGGCAGGCGTGCTGTCCTTCCAAACATCAGATATGCTGGCTCATAACCAGTTGAGGAGTGGGTGGTGTTGTTGTACAGTGTGACCAGATGTGGGAGACTGTCTGTCCACCTCATCTTCTTTGCAGCAGGGAGTGTGACAAGGAGGTTATGAAGTGTTCTATTGAACCGCTCGCACTGTCCATTCCCCTGGGGATGGTAGGGGGTAGTGTGCGAGTGGCCAATACCATACAGAGCACAGAGTTCCTGGACCACCTTTGCCTCAAAACATCTCCCATTGTCGGAGTGCAAGCGTAGGGGTGCACCAAAGGGAGTTATGACATGTTTGACCAAGGCCTTGGCCACAGTTTCAGCACGCTGATTTCTGGTAGGCACTGCCCAAGTGTACTTGGTGAAGACATCAGTTAATATCAAGACGTCCTCGTATCCATCAGATGAGAGCTCCAACACCGTGAAGTCTACAGCGAGCACTTCCAAAGGGGCTGTGGCACGTAGCGTCCCCATCGGAGGCTTTGTGTGTCTACTTGGTGGTTTGCCAATGCCACACCTCTTACACCTTCCACACCAGTCCTTCACTGCAGCCTCCATCTTGAGCCAGAAGAAGAGGGGCCTTATCAGCCGCAGGGTGCGTTTGGCTCCAAAGTGTCCCCCATCATCGTGGAAAGACCCCAAAACAGTGTCAACGAGATTTGCTGGGACAACTAGTCGTTCTCCGGTTGGGCCATCAGGGGGCGTCCACCGCCGAAAGAGTACCCCATCCTTGACAAAGTATTGCTCCCAGTGTTTTAGGAGCTTGGTGACATCGGCCATTTCCGTCCTCCTCTCCTCTGCAGTTGGTCTCTGCCCCCTCCGAAGATACATTATCACCTTATGAAGAACTGTGTCCTCAAGCTGGAGCCGACGCAACTCCTGTCGGGTATACCCAGGTAGACTGAGGCTCCCATTACACTCGGTCACTCGAATCTGATGGCATAGTACTTGGGGAAGTTCTGTGGCTCCCTCCAAGTTGCCAACAACAGCAGAGACGGCGCCTGAGGAAACTTCAACTCCAGGACCCAATCCACCTTCACCAGGTCCATCACTGCCTTTCGTTTGAAGTCGAGACAGGGCATCAGCTGCACGGTTGTTCCTCCCAGGCCGGTACTCCAGCTTGAAATCAAAAGATGACAACTGCTGTACCCATCGGAGCTCCGTAGCACTCAGGTTTGCTGTGTCTAGATACTTTAGAGGGTTGTGGTCAGTGAGTACGATGCACTCGTTCCCCGTAATGAAGTCACGGAAGGCTTGACACATGGCCCACCGGATGGCCAACAGTTCCAGTTTGAAAGCAGAGTAGTTCTTGTCCTGTCGTTCTGCACGCCGCAGGGATCGCGAGGCATACGCTATCACAGCTCTTGAACCATCAGCTTGTTGTTGTGACAGCACTGCCCCCAGCCCGCAAGTACTGGCGTCTGTCTCGACTGTAAAGGGGAGTGAAAAGTCAGCAAACCTCAGGACCGGGGCTTCCACCAACTTCTGTTTGAGTGCTTGGAATGCGGCACGGGCTGACTCATCCAATGATATCTCCTTTCGTCCTACGCTGGCCTTTCCCTTCGTAGTAATCCCCTTCAGGTATTTCAGGAGGGGTCCTGTAATAGTGGAAAATCCCTGTACAAACTTCCTGAAGAAACCCGCAAACCCCAAGAATGAGCGCAACTGGGTAACGGTACTAGGTTCCGGCCATCCCTCCACGATGCTGATCTTATCTGGGTCAGGCTTGACACCCTCTCCCGCTGTGACAAGGTGCCCTAGGTACTTTACCTCCCTCTTGAAAAATCCGCACTTTCGTGGCTTTAGCTTCAGGCCATGTTGTTGTAGGCGAGTGAAGACTTGTTCCAGACGGGCCAGGTGCTCGTCGAATGTGTCAGAGTACACAATGACATCATCGAGGTATATGAGAAGACTCGAGAGGGCTTGGTCACCGAGGCAACGTTGCATCACCCGTTGGAAAGTGGCTGGGCTGTTGCACAGGCCAAAAGGGAGTCTCGTGTACTCCCACAGACCGAATGGTGTGACGAAGGCGGTTTTCTCCATATCTTCCTCTGCCATGGCAACCTGGTAATAGCCGGACGTTAGATCAAGCACGCTAAAATACTTGGAACCTCCCAAGGCTTGTAGGGACTCGTCAATCCGGGGCAGGGGGAAAGAACTCTTGGTCGTCACTGCATTAAGTCTGCGATAATCCACACATAAGCGTATGGACTGGTCCTTTTTCCTCACAACTACGATTGGGGACGCCCAAGGGCTGTTGCTCTCCCGAATTATGTCTGCATCCAGTAACTCTTGGATGTGTTGTCGAACTTCTCGATGCTGTGATGGAGGAAGAGAACGGTAGCGTTGCTTTATGGGCGGCGTGTCTTTAGTGTAAATTGTGTGCTTGACCGCATCTGCATATCCAAGGTCAAAGTCGTGTTTGGAGAACACCCCATCATATTTCTTAAGCAGGAGGCCGAACTTCGTCTTCTCCTCTGGTGTGAGTGGCTCTCCCAAGTCCAACGCAGCTAATACAGCAGAGTCCGGTTCGCCGCATTTAGCACTAACCGAAGTAGACTGCACATTGTAGCCCCTCTGCGAGAATTCCTCCGGTTCACCCTTGGAGACCTGCACCTCCTCAATGTGATGCAACGTACCGATGCACGCGTGGGGTGGCAGTACAACCTCTTGTTCAGTCTCATTTGTTAGGGCCACCGTAAATTTACCCTTCACCACACGGACGAGTGCACACCTTAGACCAATGGCTGGTGGCAGGTTAGAAGAACTGTCTGGCTCCAGTATGGCACAGTAGCTCAAACCATTTGGGCCAGGCTGAGCTGATGCCTGGAAAACTTCAACTTGTCGTGGTGGTACAGCCAGGTTTTTGTCACGGGGTAGATAGGCCCGGCTGATGGGTCCCATGGTCGTCTCAAATTTGAAGTGCTTTTTTGCTGCCGTCATTGCCTTGTTCCATGCCCCTTCACAGCTTGCACTCGAGTGGAGTGTATTTAGGTGCTCATGTGCTGATGGAGCAACTATCTTCGACCAACATTCGGTGAGAAAGTTCATTCCCAGTATGCCTGGAGTATCGGTTGGAGATTTGTCGGCCTCGCAAATCACCAACACCAGTCTGTCCGGCAGGGTTACACCCAAGGCTGTTATGTCAACTTCAATGAAGCCAACGTAAGGGATGTTTGCACCGTTCGCAGACTGTAGTTGAAAACGGGAGGGGATGTCCCGAAGCTGGTATCCATTCTGCTCAAAAATTGCACGATAGCAACTCTCTGTTATAGTGGTCACCATGGATCCGGTATCAAGTAGGCACTCAAGTGAAGTAGTCCCAAACAGCACAGCAACGGAATAACAGTCACCTACTGCTCGAGATGCAAGGGTCTTGGAGCCAGCTGTTCCCCCTCCGGCTGACTGACTCCTGGCAGCCGAGGGTGGTAGTTTACCGGCGCTTGGGCCCTAGGTGGGGTAGGCTGTGCAGCACTGGAAACATGATCAACTCTCCTTTGGTCATCACGCATCATGGGCGAGTATGCCGGCCGCGGGAACCTGGGCCCATAATGCTGGCGGGGTCCGGGACACTCTCTCGCAAAATGTCCCTCGTCGTGACAGTTGTAGCATCGTTGGGGGCGTACAGCAGGCGAACGTGGACCTGGTTGTTGGTTCAGCTGCTGGAGAGCACGTAGCGACTGCATGACCCACTCCATCTGCTGTGCTAGTCTCTGCACCGTGTCCTCCTTGGCTTGTACAGTGGCAGCCACGGGTCGGCTATCGGTGGTGGCAGTGAAAGGCTGCTCCCTTTCAGCTCGCTTTATGGCCCAGTCCTTTAGTTCGCAGAAAGATACATCTGCACACCTGTCCAGAAGATCTCGGGCGGAGACGCGTAAAGTCTCCGATCGCAAACCGTCCACAAACTGCTCCCGGATGATGTTGTCCGGCTCCTTAAAAGGGGAGGGATCTTTCTCCTGAACACGCAAGAAGATCTGCTGTAAGGCAACAGCAAAGTCCCTCACAGATTCACCACGCCCTTGCCTACGCTCCAGGAACCGCCGTTGCAGTTCACTGCTGGTGAGTGGTTCTCCGTATGAAGCCTGCAAGTACTCAAGGACCTCACCCACTTGGGCCCCTGTAGCAAATCGAGCCTTCGCTTCGACTTTAGGGCCCGCCTTCAGCGCATCTAGCAAAAACTGTTTCTGCTGGTCCATTGGCACATTGTAGCGCTTGACAGCATGTCGGATAGCGGTCACAAATTCATCGACAGGGGGTATCTTTCCTGCCGAGTCCTCCTGACCACTGAAGGAGGGAATCTTTCGCTCAGGGGCCATGACTACGGTCGCCGTGCCCGTGGGGCATCCAGTCTCCTGTTTGACTTGATTGACTATTGGTTCATATGTCACTGTGTCCAACCAACCTCCATCCGGAGGCAACACCACACCATCAACTATGGAGAGGACTGTGTCTTCTTCAGCACCGGCTTGCAGTAGTCCTGTCGCATTAGTCCAATAGCTTTGTAGGGTAGCTAGTGGCAATCTACTGTCAACGAGACTAAATCGGAGGGCTTTAGCCGCCCCGGGTCCCTTCACTTTAATTGAAGTTGCCATTGCTTTGACTGTGCAAGGGCACTCTGGAACTGGATCGTCCGCCTCCGTCAGGTAGGGCAGTCCACTCCTCACTGCTGCAGTCAATCCCACTTCTGACACTTGTGGCGGGGGGGATTAAGTCGTTGTGGGCGGAGTTAGCCTTGTGAGCGGGGGCCTACACAAGTCAATAAAACAGCCCTCAACACTTTGGGTTCGGTTGAGCTGCCCAATTTATTCTGTGGAGCGGTGGTCGAAAGGAACCGACCGGAGACGGAGACGGGAGATTGGCATCAATAATCAAACAGCACATGAGGAGAGAAAATAGAAATAAAAGGATCATAAGTACATGTACATTGTAAGGTGATCTAATCCTAGCGCATAAAATCATTAACCGGAGGAAGAAATTAACAGATTATGGTGTAAATATGCAATTGAATAATAGTTGGAGTAAAATAAAACAATTACTTATCCATGTCACATGTGTATAAGCACATAATTTCCCTAGGCCAAATGTGTTCGGTTGTTAAGAGCAAATAGCAAGCAGGAAAGATATTACTGGTGCGATATTCTCAGCCGACCAGAATACAGATAAAACTGCCTTATTAACATGACAAAATTCCAAATATATCATTGTACTCCTAAATCAGCATAAAGGACAGTTTTTGTCTCAGATTGCAAATTCAGGTACATAATACATTCAAGCAAACATAAGGGAGACAAATATATGCCTAAGTCCTATTTTCATCACGAATAAAGGCATCACAGGGGTACATTTCAACTCCTCATGCATAATTACATGCATAAAAGTTCGTTCACTCATGGTTAGCGACTTTATCGAACAATGAGGGCGCTATTTACCGAGCACACAACCGAGCAATGAATTATCATAAAATCTCGGAATTGGCTTTACAAAACTTCAATATTCCCGTCTGACACTTCACAATAACACAGGCTTACCTAAAGAATTAATGTTGAATTGTCATGTAAAAGTTACATCACTGGCCAAAATAATAATTGGGAAGAGTTACGACATTTTCCCAAGGCCATGAGGTCTCCATAACAAACCTACAGGGTCGCCATCTTGACAAGAGTTCGTAAGATTAAAACTCCTAAAAACCAGTGAAAATCCAACAGTTTGCCTTATCTAAAATATTACAAATATTCCTTGGTCTTTCCGGTTTAAAATCATATGACATATTTATACTCGAAGAAAGGAAAAACTATTAAAAGTTTACCTGTGGAGCGGTGGTCGAAAGGAACCGACCGGAGACGGAGACGGGAGATTGGCATAACCCGTCTCCGCCGCACGGTGGCGCCCTTCAGACTCACCGTTCGACACTAAGGACCGTACCTCAGAAAATACAGCTAATGGCGCTACAACAGTCTATACAGAGGTGATGCTTCTTTATACAAAGAAAAAGAGAAAACTGGCACAAAATGGTTATAGACGCAGTTCTACATGTATTAGCTTCAAATATTAGCTCCCTACAGTATGATTGCTAGACCCTGCATCCAAGCAATTCAAAACGGAGGCAGAAGGGATTGCCATTACTTGCAACCTGCGCAGACCAGGTAGGGGGTTTCAGGCGAATGAATCTCGTGAGAATAGCCGAGGGAAAGCGAGAAGTCACCACGGCGGTGCCATTGGGCGGTACACCAAACTGCGGAGAACAAAATGTAAATGTCTTATTGAGGGCAAAATGGTGAAAATTTTAATGCAAGACTGGATTTACAAAATTAGAAGAAACTCCGTCTTTCAAATATGAGCACACAGGTTTAACCGAAAAGGAAGCGAAACAATTATACTCAATGAATATCAATAAATTATTATTATTAAGGCGTAATAACATTGGTTGTCGCATTAAGTGTATAATTATTTGTCGTCTGCCTTTACCACGAGGTTCTCAGTTTGGGCTCCATTCTGCACTGTCATCCAGTTGATGCCATCGTCGCCGTATGACACTGTGAACTCGTCAAGGGAACTATCCCAAAGGCGCCCTCCCGTGTACTGCACCCCAGTCAAGTAAACCATCGCGTCCAAGTCAACCTTCACCCATGGGCTGGTATCGCTGTGGCGAGCGCACCAACCTATGAAATGAACGTGAACCTAGGGTATAAAATTGGATTCATGGTTGGGCCCGAAACCAAACCCCAACTTGAAAATGACTATTATGTTGTCTGATGCCACCGATCGTCTCTAATGCTCCTATAGGATCGGAGTTTTTACATTTAGGTATTCCAAGAAATCAAACAAAAATGGATTCATCATTTCAGTCTATAGAATAGCCGTTGTCTCGAACCTTATAAAGATGCTATGTCCGTGCTTCTTGGGCGTGGCAACCCGAACAATACATTTTCAAATTTAATTCATTTGTTAACATTTATTAGCATTAGATAAGTTATGAGCTTTCCGATGAGACAATCCACAGGAAAGAAAGATTGAAGATAAGTAACGCAGTTTGAAATTCAATGTTTACATTAGGAGTGGGACGCTCCTATTCTTACAGTGTTCTGGCAATCTTCGCGCGTAAATTCAATACAAAATCGATTGCAGAGTTGTTTTAAGTGTAATAAGATGTTTTCGTGGGGGTACATAGACACAGATCCTCCTATGGCGAGACAGACGTAACCCCATACTGAGGTTTGGGAGCTGGCTTGGGACCCTCATCTGTTATTTAGAAAAATAGAAAAAATAGAAAAAATAGTGATTTGTCATTAATTTCTTGGTTGTATCTATATCTGTTTATTTATTGGTGTATTATTTATGTTAGGCCGATGCGCTTTTGATCATTTTTAAATGGAAATTTTTTATTTATTATTGTTATAATTTATTATTATTCGTTCAAAAATAATTTGTCTCCGTTTGTAAAAAGAAATACATTACATTTAAATGTTCAGCCAGATCACGGACATTGCAGCTTTAAACGGGAAAGCCAAGCTTTCAACAGAGGTGATTGTTTCAAGTGAAGAAACATTTAAATATTGAACCAATAATGCCATTTTCATGGCCATGTATTCGTCACTTTTAGGAAGACAAAAGGAATGACTTAAGCATGGACTAATACCTCCACCATTAAGTCTCACGTCGTCTGCTGTATTTCCATCACCCCAAGTCGACGCGCTGATCTTTTTGGCTAGTATCAGACCAATTGTCATTCCCAATGGACCGTCGTTGGCAGAGTAACAGGCTGAATTATGAAGAAAATACAAAAAAGAGACAAAACATTTCAAGAAATCAGCAATTAGCGAAGGAAATGCTGATCACTGAAAGGACGACGAGGACGACAACAATAACAGATGAATCTTACCACTTTCGGCAACACTTGTTACATCCGGTTCCGCTGTCTGTGTTTTAGAAAGTATGCATTGAAGAAAAGAATTTTAGAAAAGTAAACCCAGTTAAACACAACACATCATCGTATTCTCCTTTTTTTCTGAATCAAGAATAAAGATGAATCAAACTTTTTTCATATATTTAGTGTCTCTTTTCTCCCAGATCCAGATTTGTCACCTATTTCTTTCGTTTGTTTGTTTTTTCATTTCCCCGCTTTTCCTTCTCGAACCCGAGGTGGTTCGTACAATTTCTTTCTGGTAACAATTTTTTATCAATAAACAACGATTCTCGTTGATTGGCCGATGAAACCTGTTATCAGTGAAGTTAATCTCACGTGTGGAAAGCAGCGGTTTGTTTTCTTTTAAGTCGAATTTTGCTTCTTCTTTTTTTTATTAACGAGCTTGATGTTCAACGCAAGTTTTCTCGCCTCAATGAACACAAAGCGGCAGGTCCAGATGGAATTAGCCCAAGCTTGCTGAAAAGCTGTGCTGCTGAGCTGGCAAGAGTGTTTACCAAGATTTTCAACTTGTCTCTCATACAACGCAAAGTGCCTTCCTGTTTTATAAGGTCCACAATAATACCAGTTCCTAAGAAGAATTTTGTTTCATGTTTGAACGATTACAGACCAGTGGCACTCACATCGGTCCCCATAAAGACTTTTTAGGGTTTTGATTTACAGTTTTTAAAATCGATTTTTCTGCAGATTTGGACTGTTATCAATTTGCCTATAGAGCTAATCGGAGTGTAGAGGACGCTATTTTTGTCTTTGTCTTCATGAAGTTCTGCGCCATCTTGAGCAGGCCATGTTTTAGCTAGGATTCTTTTTATTGATTATAGTTCTGCATTTAATACAATTATACCTTCTAAATTGCATTTTAAGCTTATTAATGACCTCGAGCTCCCAGTTTCAATTTCAAATTGGATCTTAGGCATGTTTCAGACGTCGTGCTTATGCCGTGTCGAATAAAATTGAATTTAGCGCGACGTTAGCACGGCGTAAGCACGGCAGTGGTTTCAAACGTCGAACTTAAACCTTTTCGGCATTCTCAATGCATTGTGGATATGGCGGCTAAACAAGCCATGTAATTTATACACAAGACTATGCCACTGTGAACCAGTCCAAATATTAATTGATTGTATTCTAAATATCTGTTATGAGTTGAGAGATACTCTTTTCACATATCTTTGCATGTACCAACAGGGAAAATAATAACCCTCTCAGGGTACCAGTTACTGATGAATGCAACTCTCTGAAATTAGAACAGCTAATAATGTCACATTATTAGCCAATCAGAAGAAGATTTTTGCAACCATGCAAACCAACATTACCAATGCGACCAATCACGTCCGTTCTAATGTGCTTGCTCTTCTAATGCCTGTCAGGGCTGATGCTGTTCCCATGATGCTTTGAGAATGTTGAAAAGGTTTATTACAAACGCCCAGTCGAACTTACATCCAACATGTTTGTTTGTTTGTTTGTTTGTTTGTTCGTTAGTTGATTATTTCTTTACTCGCACACACGTTGCGAGCATGCGCATTCCTAATTATGAACGATGTTCGGGGCCGCAAGCACGGCGCGGTTTCAAACGTCGTGCCACTGCCGTGTCGAATATAATTTCAATTCGAAGTTGGCCGGCCAACTTCGAATTGAAATTATATTCGACATTTAGCTACTGTCGTACTAAATGGCATAAGCACGGCAGACCCTGTCGAACTTCTGCCGAGACGAAATCAACTTGCCGAGCCAAATTGGTTTCAAACGTCGTGCTTGTGCCGTGTCGAATAAGAAAATTCAAGTTGATTTATATTCGACACGACATAAGCACGACGTCTGAAACGGGCCTAAGATTTTGTTTTAGAGCATCGACAGGCTGAAACAAATTGGCAGTTGCATCTCTCATTCTCTTTATGTTGAATACTGGCACCCCAAAATGTTGTGTTTTGTCACCACTTTTGTTTTTCCCTTTACACTCACGACTGTAAAGCGGTTAATTCTAATTCACTTGACGTTAAGTTTGCAGATGATACCACTGTCATTCCTTCCTTTCCTTTCCAAAAAGTGCAAACTTCTACGATGAGAAGAACAACGCACTGCAGGTAGGGGGGCGTGCTCCAAGAACAATGAATGCACTTGACTCATTGTACTAATATGAACTATGTATAGTGATGGAGTGCAGGTTAAAAAGAGAAAACTTAAAGCTAGTGCGTAACATCCCTCAACGCTGATTTGAACGCATCGAGGGAGGGTGGACTGGCTTGGTCCATCGTCACGGAGTTCCAGTCTCTGCAAGTTTGTGGAATAAATGATGAGGAATAAACCTGTGTTCTGCAATGTGGCACGAGGAACCGTGAACTGTGACCTCTGGTGCTTGATGTGGCTTCAGTGAAAAAGGATTTCCAATTTATGTCTACCAAGTTGAAACGGATCCTATAAAGCATCCCCAGACGGCTTTGAAGACGTCTGGATTTGAGTGAAGTCCAGTGCAGATCGTGTAGCATTGATGTTACACTACAGGTGCGGTCGTAGTTGCCCATGACGTAGCGGGCGCTGCTGCGCTGAACTTGCTCCACTTTATTGATATTTTTCTCTGTGTGGGGATCCCAAGCTGAAGCGGCATACTCAACGATGGGGCGAACATATGATATGTAGCTAGCCTCTCTTATTTTGCGAGTACAACAGCTGAAGTTGCGGCTGAGAAAAGCTCTGGTGGAATTAGCCTTCTTGGTTACTGCATCAACATGAGTGTTAAAGTTGAGTTTGGAGTCAAGATGCACACCCAAATATTTAGCAGAGTCAACCACCTCCAAAATGTGTCCACGGATGTTATACAATGATAGGACTGGTTTCCGCTTGTTGGTAATGCGTACTACATGACACTTGGCTGGGTTGAACTCCATCAGCCATGTACGTTCCCACTTCAGCAGTGCTTCTAGATCTTCTTGCAATAAGATGTTGTCAATACTCGATGAGATACGTCTATAGAGCGCACAATCATCTGCAAAAAGGCGGGTTGTTGAGCTTTTGACACAGGAAGGTAGGTCGTTGATATATATCAAGAAGAGAAGCGGACCTAATACGCTCCCTTGGGGCACACCTGATGTAACTGATGCTTCTTTACTAGCCCTCCCATCGACAATAACCTGTTGTGTACGATTGTAGAGAAAATCTTGGATCCACTGCAGAGAGTGACCACGGACGCCGTAATGATCAACCTTCTGAAGGAGTCGACGGTGGGGGACCTTATCAAAAGCTTTGGAGAAATCCAATAAGATAAGGTCAGTCTGCCCTTTTTCGTCAAGCCCTTTAACTAGGTCGTGGATGGTCAAAAATCAGTTGGGTGTCACATGATCGTCTCTTCCTAAAGCCATGCTGTGCATCGGATAAAATGTTATGCTGAGTAAGATGGTAAATAACAGCACAATGAAGTATATGCTCACATAACTTACATAGGATTGCTGTCAGCGATATTGGACGATAGTTGGAGGCCAACGATCGGCTGCCCTTCTTGAACACGGGTACAACAAAAGCCTTCTTCCATGCTGATGGAACTACCCCCTGATCTATGGAGGCTTGGAACAGAAGTGTAATGGCCGGTGCAATTTCTGCAGCAGTTTCCTTCAGCAATCGTGCAGGAACTCCATCAGGACCAGCGGCTTTGTATGGTTTCAGGTTCTTCAGCAGCTTGGTCACTCCAGAGCAGCTGACTTCAATATTATCCATAGTAGGGTGAGGGCTGGAACCCAAGTCTGGTAGGTCTGCAGGACCTTCGCAGGTGAACACTGAACAGAATTGCTTGTTTAAGATGTTTGCCTTGGTTTTCGGGTCTGCATGCAAGAAGTTGCCGTCCTTCAGAGGAGCTACTCCAGTCTGATCCTGCCGTTTTGCCTTCACCAATGCACCAAGTTTCTTGTTCCCGCCGGGCTCAGAGCAGATGATATTTTTGATGTATTGGTTGTAGGCTTGACGGCATGTCTGTTGTGACTCTTTCTTTAGGCGTCTGAAGCGAAGCCAATCACGTTCTTTATTGGTACGCCTGGCTTTCTTGAAGGCACGCGACTTCCTGCGTGACACTCTCTTTGTTGATGAATTAAACCACGGTTGGTTGAATCTTGTGGTGCTGAGCTTGGATGGAACATGCTCCTTCATCAACTTTTCCAGACCATGCTGCACTTCAGCCGCCAGCTGTTCGACTGGGGTATGCACAGAATAACTGTCGATAAAGCTGTCCGCCCACAACTTGGACTCTGCCCTCACAGTGTCAAATTCAGCTGGATTTATTCAAAACGATGATGAAAGCGCTTATCGTTCACATATTACTTCTATGGTAGAATGGTGTGAGGAAAATAATCTTGTATTAATGTGGACAAAACCAAGCAGCTGATTGTAGATTTCCGTAGAAAAAACAAGAACATTAAAGGGTCCTGTTTATATTGATGGCAAGGCTGTAGAACAGGTGGACAGCTTTAGATTTCTTGGCACACACATTGCCAGTATAACCTTACCTGGAATATAAATCGTCAGGAAGTTCTGAAGGAGGCCCGTCAACGTTTATTCTTTCTACGTATTCAATTAAAATTGAATTCATTTGGTGTTCGTCGGTGTATTTTAGTTATTTTTTATCGGGCTATCATTGAGAGCATCCTTTGTTCATCAATCATTGTTTGGTTTGGTCGTCGTGTTACTGTTAGTGATCTCCAGAAGTTGAACTCTCTTGTTCGATCTGCAGAGAATGATCCTTGGTACTAGCTTGCCATCATTGCAATCTATTTTCAACGACAGAATGTGTATTGGGCCTACGTTACGTACCAAAGGTATCATGAACGATGAGTTCCATCCAGCAACATATTTTTTTACATTCCTTCCATCCAATCGACGTCTAAAGACTTTTTATGGTAATAAGCGTTTTACAAAGATTTTTTATCCTTCTGCAGTTCGTGTATATAATGGATCTTAGTTTGTTTATTTAGTGTGTCTTTTGGTTTTATTGTGTAATTGGAATTTTTGTATAATTTTTGAGAGCTCGAGGAACAAGTCAATTTCCAATGTGATTTGTGTTTAGCCTTTTACATTGGCTGAATAAAGAAGTCTTATCTTATCTTATCGCAAAATTCCCTGCTTTGAAGTACTTGAAATCCATTACATCTGGCAATATCAGAAACGTTCTTGTTTTGATTAAGTTGTTCCTTGGTAGAGTAAAACCGCATTTGTCAGGCGCGGATCCGGGGGGGGGGGGGGGGGGGGGGGGTTTGCTTGTAAGGGCCTACGCCTAGGCAAACCAGAAAAGCGTAGCAAACCAGAAAAGAAAAGCAAAACCCCCGCAAAGATCTTATTTTGCGTGTACGGGTAATAACAAAACAAAGAGGTTGGCGCCACATACATTGAAAAATATTTTGGGCTGACAGTAAATTAAAGAAAAGCAAATTGCTTTCGAGGTTGATATCAATCAAATTTAATTTCCGGCCTGTCAACTGTATAGAGCGGGTTGCTCATATACCGCGGCGAGAGAGACAAAGGAGAGAATAGAGGATGGGAGAAGGAACTCGTTTCTAATCGATCGTCGTGCATATTTCCCCCTGTGAACATATTCACTATTTCGAAATTATTCCGCTCACTGAAGGCTAACAAAAGGGCCGTCCATCAAAAAATGGATAGCAGCATAAGATAAACACTCTGTGCATAATTATGGCTATACGGGATGCCGCACTTCGCGCGGCACCCGCTAGTGGGTGGAGGCGCGGCGTACGTAGTATGTTGTACGGGTACTGTATAGTGTCAGAAAAGGCACTTCCAATGGTACAAAATTTGAGGGAATGGAATTCTGCCTTTTTATGTAAGATTTTCTCTTTGTTACCCGAAAATCCGTCTTAAATTTGAATTAGGCTTACTGTTTCTGCACCGTTGTATTCGGGGCACCAGTTAGGTTGGAGGTCGAAGGTTGATCTTTCAATTTGTTTAATAAAATATAATTGTTCGGATATTTAGAATGGTACAAAATCGTTGTGAAACGACATTCCGGCCGCGCCGCCACTCTAAGACCGATGTCTTTAATTTGACTTAGACTACGTACTGTTTCAGCATCGTTTCAATCGGGGCGCCTTTAGGTTGGAGGTCAGGGGTCGTTCTTTCAATTTAATTAAGAAAAATATGAACTTTCGGGAATTAAGAATGGTACAAAATTGTGGGAAACGTTATTTTGCCCTTTTTTGACCGATTTTCAGCTTTTCAACCCGGAAAATCCTTCTTTAATTTGAATGAGTTGGGCCACTAGTTCTGCACTGTTTTATTTATAGCGCCTTTAGGTTTGAGGTCAGGGGTTGATATCTTTCATTTGTTTAATAAACTGACTTTCCCGGACATTTAGAATAGTACAAAATCGTTGGAAAACGGCATCCGGCACTCTATAAAGACTGATTTTCAACTTTCAGAATCGGAATGGTTTTAGTCAGATTAATTAGGTCGGCTGTGTTTTTGCACCGAATCAGTAGAGCCGCGTTTGGGTTTGAGGTCAAGATTTATTTTCATACTGTAGGGGATAATATTTTTGAAATTCCGAAACAGTTACAAAAAGTCCAAAATCGTTTGGAAAAGTAATTCATCCATTGCAAGTAGTCATGCACACGTCCTTATTCTTGTCATTAGGCCAAAAACATTTGTTGTGTTGCCCTCGAACCGATCGACCGTAAAAAGCGACAGATTCAATAAAACATAACTCAGCCTCTATGTCTCAAAAAGTGTTAAACCAGGGGGGTTCGTTCAATGTGTAGGCCTAAACACGCCCGGGTGAGCGTGAATACAAAACAAATTCCCAACCGACCGACCGACCGACCGACCCTCTTTTCCAATTTGTCGGCCGAGGAAAACAACAAAATCTGTTTTGGCCTGATGAACAGCGCCCCGTTCGCCCAATAGGCCTAACGGTGCGTAAGCCTAAACAGTTTTTTGGTCCACTTAACTATTTCATATAACATTTTTGTTTGCTTTTCTAACAAAAATAATTGGAAACCATCGGCAGAAAGTACCAGCATTTAATAATAATAATAATAATAATAATGAGCATTTATAAGGCGCCGGTATCCGCCAAGCAAGACGCTCATGGCGCACAATACAATGAACATTTAAATTAAATTTAATTTAAATTAAATACAATTTAAATAAAATTAGATTTAAATTAAATTAAATTTGATTAACAGAAAACCATTGACAGAAATAATGAATACCAACTCATTAAACACAAAAACGTAATGTAAACATGTGGGTTTTTCAGAGAAGATTTAAATACAGACAATGATGACCACTGACGAATTTCAAGGGGTACATTGTTCTAGAGTTAGAAAGCGGCGCGTGAGAAAGAGCGGTCTCCCCAAGAGTGCTTGGTACGGGGAACAGTAATATAAGCTGTAGTGCTCTGGCCGAACGAAGGCTACGTGACTGTTGATATTGCGTGATGATGTCCGTTATGTATAGTCCGGTGAAGTTCCTTGTAGCGACTTGAAAGCGAGAAGGAGGATCTTGAAGGCAATGCGATCAATGATGGGGAGCCAGTGGAGAGACTTTAAGACGGGGGTGATGTGAGTGGTGCGTCTGGATAAGGTGATGAGGCGAGCAGTGGCATTTTGGAGGCGTTGAAGTTTGTTGATTTGTTGTTGTGGCAGGTTATACATGAGGGAGTTACAAAAATCTAAGCGTGAAGTTATGCATGGACGAGTTGCTCAGTGGCCATACGATTGAGATATTCCCGAATGAAGCCAAAATTACGGAGATAAAATCTGACTGATTTTGACACTGCTTATATATGGTCAATGTGGGACATTTGGGGGTCGAAGGTGACACCTAGGTTGCGACACTTGTTGGAAGGATAGATGAGGCAATCTCCAATCCTAATCCTGGGGATATTGAACTTGGCAAGTTGTTGTTTTGAGCCACACATGATAAATTCAGACTTGTTGTCATTCAGTTTGAGACTGTTTGTCATCATCCATTTCGCCAGTAAGCTATTTGAAAGAGAAATAGACGACTGATTTTGAAGATTTACATATTAATTTTATATTTTCTAATTACGTTGTTTATCGGCCACCGTGTTGGCAATATAGGCGAAAGCGTCTTGCCGTGAAAACAGCCTGGCATGAAAATTCAATAACCCAAATGTGATCTTTTTACCGCACATGCTACGGCCATAACGTAGACGCCAGTTCCGGACATCGTGACTGTAACTGGTACCCCATTTCGAGCAAACCCGCAATCGGCAAGGGGGAAATCATATCGAGGCACATCATATCGAGGCACCACCGAAGATTCAGCGGGTGGGGGGGGGGGGGGGGGGGGGGGTCAGGCCGACCAATGGGGAGGCTCGTTGGAAACGGCCAATCGGACATGCCAGAACACGGCAGTTCGGGAGGTTTCTCGCATCACGGAATAAACCGGGAGGTTCTTTGGAAACAGCCAATCAGACAGTGTCGCAGCACGGCCGTTCGGGAGACATTATCACGTGATCCAGCATCTGCATAGCAGTACTCTAGACTGGTACCCTCCTCGCCCCCGATCACCGGCGATACCAGTGTGGAGATTAGAGCTCATATAATGTGATTTTGCAAATTTCACGCACTGCTGTAATAATATCATATTTACAGGAGCCCTGACCGTAGTTAAACCA
The DNA here is from genome assembly GCA_037893225.1 of Hippasteria phrygiana. Classification (NCBI taxonomy): domain Eukaryota; kingdom Metazoa; phylum Echinodermata; class Asteroidea; order Valvatida; family Goniasteridae; genus Hippasteria; species Hippasteria phrygiana. Next base: position 40,941 of record JAZGUH010000372.1, read on the forward strand.
ATAAGGCTAAAAAAAAGCAAGATTGTTAATTAAAAACAATTTGTGGAAAGTCAGTGAGTGACGCGAACACAGGTTCGCCATTGGACTGTAAAAGTTAACTATAAATCAAGGTCACTCGTCGATTAGAATCAGAAGAAACTGAACCTATTAGAGGGCAATATCTCTGCTCATTGTCACTGGAAATAACAGCTAATTAATATGTCAATGGCCACATGATGAGCCACCTTTAACTGCTAAAAGTTGCGTCCCTGAAGGACCGAAAGGAGTACCGCCTTCATCTCCCTCTTGCTTGACAGCCGAGTTATTGGCCGTTTCGGAAGTTTTCCGAAACAGCCCTTGTTGTTATTATTATTATTATTATTATTCATGGTTTCGCTTTACTGTTTACTTAAAAGAAAAACTTGTATTCTTTATGTGTGTCCTTATATTGCTATTCTATTTGACATTTGATATTCATTTATAACTATTCATTTATGATGATTCATGACGTAATTCAAATGTTTTGTTATATTTGACAATTCAGCCCTTCGGCTGCGACGAATTGATAATAAAATCCTTGAATGAATGAATGAATTAATGAATTAATGAATGAATGGTTTATTAACATTCATTCAGCAGCCCGAAGGCTGAATTGCATCAAGTTTACATTGAAAAAGATTACAAATTTACACATCTAAAAAAAAGTAAAATATAGTAAAAAGTGTACATGTACATAAAATTTAAAAATGTAATTTAAAAAAAAAAATATATATATATATATAGAAGATCAACATTACAAATACACATTGCACAATGTACACATTCCCTCAACCCCCCCCCCCCCCAACCACCAATACATAGTTGAGTCATTCACTTAAAGTTTCATTGAGTAATCGTGTCAGGTATGGGATGGGACTGTTTTTGAATCTATTTGTTTTAGCATGAATTTTGTCTAATATCCGGGTTGATTTTATACAGATTCATAGAATGGCATATATTTAATTTGGGAAACCGGTCTTCAAATTTGTTTGAGCAGTAGGTTTTAGCAATATTTTTGTTACATTTTTTAAAGAGTTCACGTTTAGTAGAGACAGCGGGTTGTCATTAGCAACTGACTGGTCACGACGCTTGAACGTAGCGTGCAATCCATTGATCTCGGTGAAACTGAGTATCGCATGTTGAAGCCGTCGTCCGCCAAATTAGCTTGTACTCTACGCGTTAACATTTAAGTAGTTTTAAATATTTGACGGGTACGTGGTTAGTGTGATTTTCACCAGGCTTTTAAATACCTTTCAATATTACTATCCAGAAATACGGGTAACTTGTCGATCGTACAGTTTGAAAATGCGGACCTCTCCGCTGCAACCACTTGGTGGCGCACTAGTGTGAATTGTCTCGAATGACAAACAGATTAAACTTATTGCACAAAATTCCACACAGTTGTCTAACTGTGCCTAAGAAAATACATAGAACTCATTATAAAGAACACCATGGGATCCACTATGTATAGTGGTCGCTCGGTGTACCTATTAAATGAATAGGCAAATAGAAAGTATTGGAAACAGCAATATGGGTGGCATACACTCTAAAAAAGAAGTGCAAAATGTTGCTGAGTAAACTGGTTGGGTAAGATGGTTGAGTACTTTCTTAAACAATTCTGAGTAATGTTGCAATTTCGGTATTACTCTTCATGTGAGTAAGGATGCAATTTGAGCGATACGCTGCAAAGATGTAAAAATGTGATAAACAATGTGTAATATCTAAATTATGGTACTCTTAAGCAGTGTAAAACGTAAGAAATGGTACACACAGAGTAAATTGTGCTCAGTACTGGGTTGTATTTAACGCATTGTTGGGTCAAACAGCGCACGTGCATCACCGTCACGCCGCCATTATCGCCATTCGCATGAACACCGTGCAGCAAACACTGACAGCGTTGCCACTACCCGAGCTTCCTCCTGTGATTGAAGGTATTATTTTTCATTTTTATTATGTTGATTAGTCAAATCAGTACTGTGTTTTAAGATTGGCCGTTTCGTTTATCGATACAGTCATGGAGGTCTCAAAGTCATATGTAACTGTCAATGCTTCATGTACATGTAATGATTTGTTTACAGATCGCATGAACTTGACATGCTTGAGCTTCGTCGACGCGTCTACTGAGTACTAGCAATCCTCTTCGAAGGGCGTTAATCAAGAACAGAAGGCGGGGGAACATCATCCAAGGATTCAAGAGACTCTTCCAAATGGAAAAGGTACACACAATTTTAGTTAAATTAGTTATTACTAGCCTGTTGTGCAAGAGAAGCCTGTTTGTGCTGTATAGATTATGTCTGTAGCCTATAACTATACGGGGATGTCAGACAACTCGACCGTTGACTAACTCGATTTGAGACAACTCGACCGTGAGACAACTTGATCATTTCCCAGTTGATAGAAAAGCCGACTTGAGACAAGTCGACTAAACCCTGACGACAGCTGACCGTCGATGTTTATGCGGTGTTTTTATGTGCGTGTCTGGCCATGTAGCGTGGCGACGCGGTGGCATTTCGCGGTGGTGACGAGCTAGCTGCACGGCCCCGGACCAGCCCGGTACGGCCCGGTCGCGGTTGTGTACACGCGCGGTGCGGCGCGGCGTGAGGGTACCAACGGACGACTTGTCTCAATGACTTATCTCAATGGACGACATGACTTTCCAGACAGACGGTCGAGTTGTCTGAGCACCACTGATGCAGAGGCTCTTGGATTTACCTTGAAGGACAACAAATTGTCATGTATCTAGCAAGTATAGGAAAATAATTGGAAAGATTTTACTTTAATACCCCAACAAAATCAGTCAGGAACAGAAAAATCTTGGAAAATAACCAACCCACCTTGATAACAAGTGTCTAAACATGTGGCACAACTTATTTCAAGATTTATGTCAGCAAAATCATCAGTAAAAAAATAAGGCAGAAATCAACATGTATGTGCCACTTTGAGTGACCATACACTGTCATGACTAAGTTAGCCAAGAACATCTAACAGGAAACACAATCCTTCTTCCCCTGTATTGCATAAAAATATCCTATTAGTATCAAAACTAAATGTTGTGCCAAGTGTTTATACAATTCTGAACACAAACGGATGTTTATTTTGCAAGATTTTTCTGTTCCTGACTGGGGGGTGGTATTAAAGTATAATCTTTACAAAATAATTATAAATATGTTTCATTATAAATTACTTGCAAAATGTAAATGTATCAATAACAAACACCTGTTTTGCTTTTTCAGGAAGGTACCAGTCTTGAGAAGTTTCTACAATACCACTGCGAAGTTGGCCTTTCAACATGTTCCGGGGATTGGCTCAACAATCTGTAGCCACAATCGAGAGGAAAGCCTTGCTGGTCAAGACCCTGATGGATGCAGTGGACCGATGTTACTTAGCCTTCCAAGTCTTCGACTTGAAACATCCAGCTCAGACTCTAAGTATAGGTCCAAGTATACACTGGACCATTACAAAACAACCCTAAGTCAACTTGCTCTGTATTATCTGAATTGTTTTCCGCGTGTCATTTTGTGGTCAAACTGGCCATTAATTTTCAACTAGTTTGTTTTACTAACTGCATACTGTTCATCACAATTTATGGTGAAGTCAAGAAGCATATTCAAGTCTGTATGTTCTGAGATTAAGAAACCCACACTGGCTTCTAAAATGAAAAGCAAAAACATGTGATAAACAGTTATGTTTGGGTTTGTAAGTACGCTTTTTGTCAAGTTTTAACATTGATGAGAAATATTTTACTTTAATACCCTAACCAAAATCGGTCAGCAACAGCAAATCTTGGAAAATAGCCATCCATCTGTGTTCAGAATTATATAAACACTTGGCACAACCTTTAAATTAGAAAATTTTGTTGGGAATTTTTTGTGCAATATTGGGGAAGAATGTTTTTGTTTTAGATGTTCTTGGCAGTCGACAGTGTATGGTCACTGAAAGTGTTCAAATACATGTAAATTTCTGCCTCGGTTTTACAGATTCTACTGACATAAATCTTGAAATAGCAGGTTGTGCCACATATTTAGATATGTTCCTGACCGATTTTGGTGGGGTATTAAAGTAAAATATTTCCCATTGATGTTTGATTTATGAATATGAAAGCATTTATGTTTACATTTGAAGACGTTGGAATAATTGCACTAAGTTTAAGTTGTTTAACCTTCCCTCGTGCACTAAATGACTACAAAGAAATTAATTATCTTTCCCAATGTCATCAGAACTGACATTTTGGATTTGTTGCTAACCAAAATAATGCCAACTTATAAACAGACTGCATACAAAATATTGTCGAGATTGTGCTTTACAAAATGTGTAGTGCTTTACAAAATGTGTAGTGCTTAAAGTCTAACTATATATTTTCATATTTTCGATTAATTTAAAATATATTGTGTATTTTAAAGGTTTTAACCCAGGCAGTCTGTATAGAAAACTATACACACAAAAACAAGGAAGGAAATGAATATTGCTGAAACAGTTTAAATCTAAATCAACATTAAATGAACTTTTAACGCTGTGATACACCATTGCACTGTCAAAGAGTAGAGTGGCTATTCATGCAAATACATATTTTAATTCCTAAATAAGAATTCAATTGTTATTATTATTGTGCATTTGTTCTTCCGCAGAGTAAACTCATAATTTATGGAAATTGAACACATTTTGGGGTAATACATGACACAACTGCTGTTTAAAACAGAACACAGCATGGTTTGGGTAAAGAATACGCAGCAGTTGGATTAAAAGGAAGCATTACTCCCTGTTGAGTAAAATTTGACACAACTTTTTGGAGTAAGAAATTTGACGTCTTTCTGAGGGTAAAATCTTTGCACAAGTTAGGAGTAAAACTTGACACAACCCCCGTTGTGTCAAGGTTTACCCTCTAAACGACCGGGTTCCCTCCTTACTACCCCAAAGAGTAAGATTTTACGCAACATTGCGTACTTTTTTCTTAGAGTGTATAGCCAAATGTTCGATGTAGTGGTGTTTGTGATTGCGACGTTTTAAAGATTTATCGCTCCCGCAGGCCTGGAAGGTGTATTCGTAGTTCGTACCCCCCTCCCACCTGCCCCCTTTTTTTTTAACATAGCCAATAACTTTCTTTACCTGAGGGCATCTCTTTCCACAGGTCAGAGCCAACTTGAAGTTGTTCCCGAAGAAAGAGTAGTTAGGAGTCGAGGTGAAGTCATCCATAAATTCCTCCTTGGTCGCATCGTTCATCTGACAGACCATATTGACGTGATCGTAGTTGAAAGAGCGACATCGACCGTGATGGCTCAAGCACAGAGCTAGGCACTTGACGGCAGAGGTGCCCGGTACGTCCATGAAGGTATGGCCCAGTAGGGCGTGGCCCTCAACAGCCCGGTAGGTTGTTGTTGCCAAAGTACCAAGGCAGTATTTCTCGGGCAAGGATGCTTGCATCTTTGCTACCCACAAAAGAAAAGCTGCTATTACAAGTGGACTGGGCATGGTAAGATAATGTCAGCGTTTGATGTAATAAAAACAATAAAATACTTGTTTTCGAGCATGCAGTGACGTGACCAACGTTTAATTAAACATTGTACTTGCTGGCTAACGATGTGGTGAAAATGAATTGTCAGCTCTATACACTCGTGGCAATGGTGTTTTCGCACGGGTGGTGCGCGCTATTGGACAGACTGCTCTGCTGTATGCGCAGTTGCTTATGTGGTAAATTCGTACACTCAACCGTGCACTCAATAGACCTAAGACATGACGTAATGGATTTGTTTACATGTTCGCTTTCCTATGGGAGCCAGTTCAGGACGCCAGACAATCGTCCCCACTGGCTCCCATTAGGAAAGCACACATGTAAACAAAGCGTGACGTCATTGGAGCACTCGGCCATGACGATTGATCAAGAGAACCAGATTGGAGGTCCACTGTCACTGTGTGACTATACAGACTGCACCATGTTTTAAAGAGCAACTAAAACGCCAAACACTTTTTGGACTTTTCCGACAGTTTAAATACTCTTTTAACTGATGGATATTAGTTTGCAGACGAGAGAGATTTTTTAAACTAAAAAAATAGGTTGTTATTCTGAACCATTTATCCTGTTTCGCGAAAGCTCATTATGTATGTTAAATGTATGTACTTGACCCCGTGACGTACACGTGTAGAGTCGGTTGATGCTACAGCCAAACACTATGCATGTACGTACGTGGAGTTGATGCTGCTGGAAGAGTTTTTGTCGACATAACTCATCCGTTTTCTCGTCTATTTTGTCTAATTTTGATATCATTTCAGTATGACCATGGTTCTGAGATAATCATTATGCCTCGATCGTGTGTAGTTGGGGATTGCACGAGGAACAGCGACAAAAACCCTGACCTAACCTTACTGCGATTCCCAGTGCTGAATGGAGTTCAAAGGCGACAGTGGGTCCGCTTTGTAGACAATACAAGATCTGATTTTTGGCTGTCGAAACGGTCGAAAATATGTGCAGAACATTTCGCCAAAGACTGTATTGATGATAGTGTTAGTATGAAAACTCAGCTGGGTTTGAAGGCACAATTCCGTTTGAATGATGGAGCCATTCGAACTCTAAAGGCACCGAGCATTCCAATCCTGTCCCGGACTCACGCGCACCACCAGACCACGACGACGTTGCCTGCGGTTGCCGGCTCCAGCAGCCAGAGCCCCGGCCGTCTCCCTCCCTGTCCACGCTTGCTTGACTCAACATGCATTGTACACGCACGGGTACCGCATGCGCTGCATGCGATTGAGTCTGGTACCTTATAACAGAAATTGTGTGTACATTGTATAGTTCTGAGAAAGTGCGGGGCTGCATAAGCAAAGTCGCCAGACTAGAGACTTTTACTTTTGGGACAGTTTTCCCGTATTCTTACCAAGCTTGAAGAGTAGCACGACAAATCTAAGTACTCCAGAAGTATGATGTGCTGACTTTCTAACTCCTTCAAATCTGCGAATGCCACAGGTCGATTTGTAATGGGCACTAATCGAGCCCTCGTCGTTGATATTTTTGTCAATAAAGCCATGACAGTCTTGCAATGTAGTTGTTTAGATAGTTTTCCGGAAATGCGACGAGATTAGACACTGGAAACACTACTCTAGAAAGTACCATCTCAAATGCTACAGGTCGATTTGCAAAATTCGGAGGTTGCCACCATGTTTAAGTGAAAACAAGTATAAAATAGCTGGTTTTCATTAAACGGCATGCACGATTATCACTCTGACAGGAGAAGTTACAGATTTAGTGGCTCTTTCAATTAATCCAAACCCGCTGCACAATGTGCTTTTAATTAATGTGCCAATTATTACACAGCGCCCTCAACTGCCAATCGCATCCACGTATAATGTCCATCTCAAACGCCACAGGTCGATGTACGGGTATTTTCGACCGTCACACCTATTATATCGTTGTAACTTTGAAAATCCACACTGCAACAATCATTGATTACTATAATGAGGTTTGTCCATCAGAGTGCAGACATGATTTATATTCTGCTGTTTTTCCGTCAAAAACACGGGACTCGTTGCCCTACAGGTCGATTTGTTTTCTAAAGCCCCACACATGACATCGTTGTAAATTTCGGCAATTTTAAACCGCACTCACTGCAACAATCATTGTTTCGCATACTGAGGTTTGTCCATCGGACGGCAGAAATGTATATTCTGCTGTTTTCCGTGAAAAAGATTGGTGTTTTCTGCCGCCCCACATAATCGTTGTAAATTTGGGCAATTTCAAACCGCACTCATTGCAACAATCATTGATTCATACTGAGGTTCTTCCATCAGAGGGCAGAAATTAATTCTTGCCGTTTTCCGGTGAAAAATCATACTCCCTGCAGGATGCATGCTGTACAGAAATCATCTCAAACGCCACAGGTCGATTCGCACAATTTCAAGGTTGCAAGCGTGTTTAAATAAAATATAAACATAAAAAAGTAGCTATCATCAAGTTAGTGGTATGCACGTTGATCATTCTGACAAGAAATCTTGAAATAATTTGCAGATTTAGTGGCCTTCAAAAGTCAAGCGAATCTATGTATATTTTCCATCTTAAACGCCACAGGTCTTTATTTATTTATTTATTTTTTTTTTTTTATTTATTATTATTATTATTATGATTTTTTTTTTAATTTAATTCTTTCCGGTAATGAAACTAAGGATTCCTCAAAAGTGCCCTAGGCACTGTAGCTCGAAAGCCTGAAGAAACCTGTAGAGAGAAGACAATGAGAAGAAGTTACAGTTTTAGAGGTGGGAGGAAAACCCCAGAAGAATATTCTGGGGAAAACCCACGGAATCAGGTAGGGACTGAAAACCCAATCCACATGTGGACCAGGGCAGGAATCGAATCCGGACCACAGCGGTGAAAGGCGGGGACAGTAACCACTGCGCCAACCTGACTCCCCCAAAAGGTCGATTTGTGTTTCTACCGCGCGCCCCACATGTGATAGGACTATCGTATGGTGTTCCATATGTGCCATAGCTTTTGCAATATATTTTTGGGGGCGTCTTTTTTTTTGGCGTCCCTTTTTTTTTTTTCGGCGTCGCATTTTTTTTTTCTGCGTCGCATTTTTTTTCTTTCAGCATCGTATTTTTTGGCGTCGTGTTTTTGCTCGAGATATATTTCACGTGAATCCCACGTGACGAGGAAGTTCTACTTTGACCTTTTTATTATGCCGATGGCTGCTATAATACTGTACAGATGGTAACGCAACATTCCGGTTAAAATGTATACGTTGCTTCATCAAGTTCATCCACAGTGCACGCTAGATGATTACGATAATATCCTTTTTTCATTTGCAACCGAGAGGCCTTGTACAAAATCTGATTCTAAACATTCTCATCAACATCAAGTGATGTGACAGTCACGTGACAGACACGTGAACGAGAAAAAATACGACGCAGAGAAAAAATGCGACACCATAGAAAAAAATGAGACGCCAAAAAAAAATGCAACGCCAAAAAAAAATGCGACGCCAAAAAAATAAAATTGCGACGCCCAAAAAAATACGACCCCCCAAAAAAAAGGCGACGCCCCCCCCCAAAAAAAAATAATAATAAAAAAAAAAAATGGACAGCGCAAAAAAAAAAAAAACGACACCAAAAAAAATTATTAAACCAACAAAAAATTACGACGCCCAAACAAATATTTTAAAAGCCAAAAAAAAAAAATATGCGACACCAAAAACAAAAATGCGACGCCAAAAAAAAGAAATGCGACGCCGAAAAAAAATACGCCCCCAAAAATATATTGCAAAAGCTATGGCACATATGGAACACCATACATTACCCTCTGTCATGGATCCAGCGAACCTAGAGATGAGGGCGTGTTTTGCAGAAAATGACGGATTAACACAACACAGACAGCCGCTAATCATGGGCGTAAAGACGGTGCCCTCTGAGGTCACATGTTTACATCTACATTGGAATGTGCCCGGAGGTGTATCCGCACGCATCGTGTTTTGCATACAATTATGTGACCTGTGATGTCACTCTTCAAATTCATGCAAAACATACCGCCGGGCACATTTTGGTTGAGATGTAAACAAGGGGCACATGGTCTATATCGCAAAACGTCCGTGGAGTTGAACCCGCCTTCTGCCATCTTACCGTGCCGAAAACAATGTTTCATTTACATACGCGATCTCAATAGTACATGTTAATCACTTTGTACTATGGGCACGGCAATATGGCGGCTGCTTGCTTCAGTCGTCACATCACACAGCTGTATGAGCTCCGTGCATCAACAAAAGAGGGCGCTTCTTCACCTTGCAACGATGTCCCATGGGCGGGTCGCGCGATTTTGTTTTAGTACCACATATTTGCATGAATTTGTTTGCTATTGTATGCTCTTGAAGCTATCAATAGGGGGCGATAGATAGTGACGTCTTCAGACAACTAGCTTAATGTTGCAGTAAACCGATTCATTTGAGCGGCTGTTGTGGCTATATTGGTAGAGCTTAAGGCTTTGGATCACGAGGCTTGGGTTCGAATACTTTGCTGGGTTGTTTTTTCCTTTTCTAATTGGTGGCATGGAGGATTTTATTTCAGCTCATCACGTAGCCAAGTACACAAAAATACCGGTACTCATGCGAATTATGTGGTACGGAAAAAAATATCGCGGGCGGGTCACATACAATTTCGCTGGTTTCACACACGACATTCTTCGTTCATGTGATACACGTATATCAGGGGGATTGGATAGTCTGTTCGCGGACTCTCTTTTTTCGCGGTTTTGATTCTGAATAATAGAGGTGGTCATACTATGGTGTACTATAAGGGCCACCGCTCCAACGTGGCAAGACACATGGAATTAACGTGGTAAGACACATGGAATGTCGCGGTAAGACACGTTATTGACGTGGTAAGAGTGTTTATTGGCGCGGTAAGAGTGTTGATTGACGCGGTAAGAAATGTTGATTGACGCGGTAAAAGAGACTTTAGTGGCGTAGTAAGAGTGTTGGACTGACGCGGTAAGAGACGTACTTGACGTGGCGACAAAGTGGGACTGACGAGGTAAGAGAGGCTTCATGTAGCGTGGTAAGAGTCGCGGTAAGGGATTGCCACTACGGTGGCCGATAGACAACGTAATTTCAAAAATATACATGTAAATCTTCAAAATCGGGTGTGTACTTTTTTGGCCAATGGTGTCAAGATGGACGTGGCAAGGGAGGAGGCCCTTACCCCCTGGAAATTAAAAAAGGTGAATAAATAAATAAATAAATGAATTAAATAAATAAATACTTTTTTTACTTTTCCAAGGATAACTTTATTTGAAATTTCCTTGAGGAACAATACATAATGTATATACAAAATTAAAAGAATTATAAAGAAATACATTCGTAACTTTAAAGTAATCAGTTAAACATTGTACAACGTCACCGAGGCTGGCCTATTGGCTGTATACTACTGCCAAACCGGCCAACCACGGTGACGAAGTAGTAAATCAAACATGTAAACCAGAAGAAAAACACTAACAGTACATTGTATTGAACAGAAATAAATTTAACATGTGAAACAGATCAAAAACATTAAGTAGAAATGCTGTCCCGCCAAGTTGCTACCGTCGGAAGCTGGATACCTCAAGTCCTTCCGACTAAGGGTAGCAACAAGGCAAAAGACAGCATTTAGCAAAAAGACCATAATTAATCAAAAATGAAGGGGGAAGGGGAGGATAGAGGGTAGTGGGGGTAAGGGGAAGAAGGAATGGGACCCACTGGCGTCTGGATGTGGGCACATCGTGCCCACTGCCAGCAGGCCCCGGTTGGGAAAAGGTCAGGCCACCGGGGTGGGCGGTGAAATGACACCACGTCCCGCCCGTGACGGGCGGCGACTACCCACGCCTCGGTGACCTGGGGAGGGAGGGAAAAAATTAAATCATTAAATAATTAAATCAACCATGTTATTTTATCATTACGTAAGACGAAGATAGTATCGTTGTGGGACCATTTGAGAAGGAATTTGTTGAGGGAATAGGTAAAAATATAGTAGTTGTACTCCAGAATAATCTTAGTTTTTAGTCGGTGGGTCCACACAACGAGGGGGGAGGAGAAATTTATGGTGCGATAAAGCCAATATATGACATTTTTAAGACTTATTATCAGGAAATTCGCCAGGCACACGGCCTCCCTACTCCGACCCCGGGCGTGAGGAATCAGGGCCCAATAGAGGTCAAAGTTCAGCTTGATATTCGGGAGAAGTTGAGAAAGGAGCTTATGGAGAAGGTTGAGGGCGGGCTGAATGGACGGACATGTGATGAAGAGGTGGTGGATGGTTCCTCTCTCGCCGCACCAGCCGCAGGATGACGGGATAGCAGGATTCAGGTGATGAAGGACGGTGAGTGACGGCAGGATGTTATGGAAGAGTTTGAACTGGACATCTCCCTCCTTCTTGGAAGTTGGTAGCTGGTAAATAACTTTCCACGGGATGTTGTGCGAAGGAGGGAGGAAACCAAGTTCATGCCAGTGAGTAGAAGATGAAGATGAAGAGAGGTCGTTGACATGGGCGTTGAACTTTCCATAGATAGATTTCGAAGATGCAGTGAGGGCGTCAGTGTCACCGTCCAGGAAGACTTGGCCCGGAAATTCGGGTCGAGAAGCGATGGTGGAGATGTGAGGAGAGTTCCGAAGAAGGCCGGTCTTATTGAAGAGTGACGGAAATAATGAAGAGATGGCGTGGTGCAGGCGAGAGAGTTCATTATGCAGAAGACGAAGAGAAGGATGGCGAAGACTCAAGGTTGGAAGACGAAGATCCTCGGCATTCAGCCAGGTGCCGGTGTTGAGATTGATGAGGTCCCTGACGAGCCCGATTCCACCCGCAAGGAGTCGAGCAGAGAGGACCGAGTGCCCGGGTAAGGTACGAACGAAGGGAGGGTAGATTAGGGGCAGATTAATAACATGGTTGATTGATTTGGCGGGTGTTTCAACTCGAGCTCCGAGTGTCGTCCAAGCACGCAGGACCTCACAGTAAAAAACAGGTAGACTGGTTAGAAATTTGGGATCGATATCAGTAAGAAAAAGTTGATAGTCCAAGTTAAGGTGTTTGTACTGCCGGAGATTGTAGTCCATAAAAACAAAAGAGGGATGGGAATTGAACTGAAGATAGCGTTGGATACGATTAAATCTTAATGTGAGGCTGCGTGCTTGAAGACAGGCTAAACCAAGTCCACCTTTATCGGGAGTTTGAAACAGAACTGATCTTTTAAGGAAATGTTTCCTGTTGGACCAGACAAAATCGACAAGCATGTCTTGGAGTTCACCCAGGACGTTATCGGGGCAGGGGAGAATAGCAAGACAATGGAAGAGTTTGGAAGCGGCGAGTTGATTGACGACTAGAATTTTGCCTTTAAATGAAAGGGCATTTGAAAGGCGGGTCCAATAGGACAGTGTTTTTTGCAGTCTATTTTTACATTGGATCCAGTTTTCTTGATTGTAGGTGTAATTGTTACCTAGGTGAACTCCAAGAAAGGAGAGGCCTTGATTGTTCCAATGAAAGGAAAGTGGCTTGTCGATTCTGTCGGTCCAACAGCCGACCCATAAACCTTGGGATTTATGATAATTGAGACAAGCAGCAGAGGACTTACTAAATAGACTATAAGCATTATCAATAATGTCAAATCCCTCATCGGAGGTGACAAAAATAGAAACATCGTCTGCATAAGCCGAAACCGAGCAATGTCTGTTTGTATTAGGAAGGAGAAGACTTTTGTGCAATAGATCATTGCGTAATCTGTTCAAAAACGGCTCAATGGCTATTGTGTACAGCAAGATGCGGTTAAGGAACCGCAGACTTTGATATGGCTCTCGGCGCCGCTGTACAAAAGATCAAGGTGGGAGATGAATTTGCCCCCAAATCCCATGGCCCTCATGGTATTCAAGAGGTAACCGTGGTCAACATTATCAAAGGCCTTTTTTTGGTCTAAGTTGACCACGGCTAGCGGGAGGTCATTGTAATTACAATAGTACATGGAGTCCCTTATAAGGTTTAAATTATCATATATGGTTCGTCCGGGGACGCAATAAGATTGATCTTCATGGATCACTTGACCGATGCATTGTTTTAATCTGTTACCAAGCAGCTTAGCAAACATTTTATAGTCTGTGTTCAGCAATGAAATGGGACGCCAGTTGGCCAGGTCGGTGAGATCGCCCTTTTTGGGGATTAAGGTAATGACGGCCTTGTAAAAAGAATTGGGAAGAGTACCCGATTCAGTGGAAAAAAGAAGAACTTCAAAAAGATCATTTTTGAGGACTGGCCAGAAGGAGGAAAAAAATTCAGAAGTGAGACCGTCGAAGCCGGGTGTTTTATTTTTGCTAAGCTGCTTGATAACAGCATCGAGTTCCTCGGGACGCAGAGGAGCATCAAGGTCCTCTGCGTCCGCGGGGTCGAGATTAGGCAGGTCCTGCAAGAGCTGCTCAAGGGCACCCTTGTCAGTCGGCACTGAGCTGTAAAGGTCTTTATAGAAGTTACGACATTGAGTTTTAATATCTTCCGGATTTTCTGAAAGAGATCCGGAAGGAAGGCGAAGACAAGAGACGGATTTAGATTTAGAGTGCGACTGCTCAAGATTGAAAAAGTAAGATGAGCTGGTGTCGACTTCATTAATGTGCTGGAAACGAGACCTGACGAGGGCGCCCTGAGCTCTATTTTTCAGGAAGACATTTAATTCCTGTCTTTGCTCTTGCAGGACCTTTTGTATTTCCGGGGTGACGGCTGACGCAGACTGAAGAGCATCTATATTGGAATTAATTTCTTGGAAAATTTTCCGTTTTTCTTTGGCTATTCGGGATGAGTAATTTTGAGTAAGTTGTTTAATTTGAGCTTTGCCCAAATCCCACCAAGTACAAATACTATTGAACGTGTGCTTCTGAAGTTGCCAATTTGACCAAAAAAGATGAAGGATTTCACGATAGTTTTTGTCGTCTAGAAGGGAATTGTTAAAGTGCCAATAGGCGCTTCCTTTATTGCAATTAGAAGGGCTTTTAAAGGAAACTGACACAGCAGAGTGATCGGAAATAGAGCATGGGTGAATTTTACAGGAGCGAATAGACGAGACGAGGCTGAGGGGAAGGTAAATACGATCAAGTCTTGCTTTTGAGGTGCGGTTAGGATTGCTTTTGTTAAATCGAAACCAGGTGTATTTGTTTTCGTGGGGATTCAGTCTGCGCCAGACGTCACACAAGGAATTCCTATTCATAGAATTCCGGAGGGCCAGTGCGACCTGGGGGCGATGCTCGGCCGGCTTATTCAGACGATCTATAGAGGGATTATCGGTACAGTTAAAGTCACCTCCGATGATAATGGCACCGTCACTGCATTTAGAACAATGAGTGTCAATATCATGAATGTATTTAAGAGCAAAGGCATTTGATTGTGGAATAAGAACATTATAGATGTGAAAAATATCATTGTTAAGTTTTATTTTAACATAAAGAACATAGTTACTACAGAGAACACTGGAGGCTACTACGTCAATATTACTTTTGATTAGGGTCGTGACTCCGGAGCCAGGGGCACTACCAGGGGCACATATGGGAGTGTAATTTGGCCATTGTTTCCAGCAGGGGTGGTTAGGTTTGATATTATATGTTTCTTGTAAAAGAATGATGTCACTATGGGGGGTAATAAAATCAAAATAGTCCTTAAGAGAGGCATTGCGAGTAATATTACAGCATCCTCCAGTGTTCAAAGTTGTTAGTGACAGTGCCATTATGAAAAGGGGAAAAAGAAAGCAAGAAATATTTACATGCATGGCTTAGAGAGTAAATTAAGAATCCAGTTTGCGGATGAGATTTTTAATCCTCTGCTGCATAGCTTTTTGAATGATGGGGCAGTTACGCAGGGGTTTAAGCTGTTTGACAAGTCCAGGCATGTTGTGGGTAAATTTCCGGGCAATTTCTTTGGGTTTCCGTTGGTTTTTAACGGAGGAGAGAAAATTGACAAGATCCTTGTGATTTAGAGGTTTGTTTGATGTTGGGAGGACCGTGGGGTACGAGTCCTCCTCTTCCTCCCACTGAGCCGAGTCATCGCTTGTATCTCCTGCGGACTGTTGACTAGAGATGGACGTGGGGGCCGAAGTAGATGGGGGGTTGGAACCCGGTGTGAAAAGGGGGGTTTCAGGAATAGTGTTGACCGGGGAGGATTCAGGATCGGAGGAGGGGATGAGGGTGGGATCAAGGGAAAGGGGAAAAGGGACGGATGTGGGCATGGGTGTCTGTGATTGACTGGAGGTGGCATCTAGAGCCTGAGTTAGTGTCAGGGTGGTGGATTTTGCAGGGAGAGTCGGTTGGGCCTTTTTCCTCAGTTTATGTTGGGAGGAAGGTGATTGGAGGGGGACAAAATGGGGACCGTCGTCGGGGGATTTCGAGGGGGACAGTTTACGTTTGGTGATGACGGCGTCCGAGTACTTCCTCGTTGGGGCAGGCGGGGTGCCCCAGATGTATTTGGTTGTGTCCATGGGTGGAGGAGTGTCCGCATCAAGTCCAGCGGACACCGGGTTCGGATTGACCGAAGGGGACGATGGGGCAGAGGCTGAGGTGCGTCCGCCTGGGGGGTTTGGTGGGGGGCGGAGGGAAAACCCCCGGGAGCGCCAGCCTTCACCGCCGGCGGCGGGTGCCCCGGCAGATGCCGGAGCACCTCGAGGCACGGCAGGTTTAGTCCGGGCAGGCGTGCGCTGGGCCCCGCCCGGCGGTACAGCCGGGGCTCCCGCGGTGGGCCGGGAAGGGGATTTGGGATGATCAGGGCGGGGATTGGAGACCTTGGGGGGATGTCTTGGGTCAGATTTGTTCTTCATGAAGGTGGGAGGGGGATTTAGAGGGTTGATGGGTTTGTCCTGGTTGTCATTGGAGGGGGGGTGCTTCTTGCAAGAACGGCTGATGTGTCCATACTCGCCGCAGTTAAAACAGCGGATCGACTCAGTGGAGAGGAAGACACGATAGTGAACTCCAGAAAACGTGAAATTAATATGGTCAGGGGGGTTGATATTGGGTTTTAGCAGTACCTGGACTTGTCGGCGAAATGACATTACATGGGTAAGATCTTTGTTCTTCATTCCTACAGGTATGGGTCGGATAGAGGAAACAACCTTACAAAAACCAGATAAGTTATTGACAAGGATTGAATTAGGGATTTCAGGGTATACATTGGATAGGGTAAGTCGGGTGGAAGGTTGCATTAAGGGGGTGAGCTCAAGAAATGAGTCGCCGTGCGTCAGACCGATAGAAGTGGCGACGGCGACATCATCTCTGGAGCTCAGATACACAGCAATTCGGTTTTTGGATATTCTGCTTGCTGAACAAATATGGAGGTCCGGTAGAGAGTTAGAGAAGCTGTGGAGGTAGTCGTTTAGGGATACATTTTCTATGGCTTGGAACGTGATGCCATTGTTCCTGGTGACGCCCGGGAATGGTTCGGCACCAGGAACAATGGGCTTGGTATGGGCGTCCGAGGTTACGCTCGGACGCCCAACAATGGAGGGACCTGCCTGACCGGCCATGATGGCCAGCAGAACAAGAAACCCTACAAACATATACCAAAAACTACGTGAAAATACTAGAAACGAACACATATACAGGGTGGACTTGATTTAGCTATATGTACATACAATATAATACAAGAAAAAACAAGAAAAACGTGAACCTTACAAGGTTAAGGAAGCTAATGTATTACTTACTCAGGAGCTCGAGAGAAACACGTCCGCTCGCCAAATAAATAAATAAATAAATAAATAAAAAAGACAACGAGGTGCTAAGTCAATGTCGTACTCAATTGAATGTATATTTTAAATAGTGCAGGGACTCAAAACCGAATTTTCGGTTATTCGAATTGGCTTCTTAAAACCGGTTTGGTATTTTGAAACCGAATATTTGAAACCAAAAATAGAAAAGGGAAGCTTCCTTTTTCACGATATCTGCGCAAAAAAATAAAAATAAAGTTGTTCATTTTGAAATTCTCATTTTAATTGATTCCGGAAAATCATTTGTCAGTCTATTTGAACTTTTCCTAAACAGCTCCGGAGGTTCCGCTCAATTGGGCATCAATTACTTGTCAGTGTCTTCTTATAGGAGACTCTCCAGATGGTAACCGCAAGACTCCGGCTTCTGTGTAGTAGCAAAGCCGCGATCATCAAAGAACAATGACGCCATGCCGAAACCGTTTGTGTTTGGCGAAATATGAGACCGCAACTGTTGGACTATAAGAGGACTGGCCTTCCCCCCTTCCCTCCCCCCCCCCCCCCCCCCCCCCCACGTAAAAAAGTTGTTGGCGATCATTTTAAGCAGTTCGCGTAGCTTTTATTAGAAGGCTTTCGGTGATGTTCATTAAGTTCAATAGCATGTATTTTGTTTTTTTTATTACAAGAAATATAATAGACACAACAACTGCATTTCCCCTGACTTCATTATTTCTCTTCATTATTATTTCCCTGACTTAATTATTTTTCCCTTTCCCCAAGTTGCGTAAAATAATCTCTCTGCTGGGGAGAAATAATCTGTCTGCTGGGGAGAACGCCACGATCCTTTTGTAGAGCCTGTCAATCAAAACCTATTCTTCACAGTCATCAAAGCCAAACGCCGTCTCCATAACAGCTGGGCCGGTTTCCTTTGAGGTACATGTACATTGCATTCAGCTATTCAAGACCAAGACATCGGGGCTATTATTGGTTGTTCAATAACGACGATTGTCTTTCAAAGGGCTCTGATTGGCGGACTTCTGACTGGGCGGGGAATTCTTAGCCGCGGACAAAATCAAAGGGTGAGGCGGGGATGATTTGGAATTTACACTGTTTGTCTCGATTCAAGAACAAGACATCGGGGTTATTATTGGTTGTTCAATAACGACGATTGTCTTTCAAAGGGCTCTGATTGGGCGGGGAATTATAATAGCCGTGGACAAAATCAAAGGGTGGGAAATTGGGTAGCGGGCAAAAGCAAAGTCAGATGATGAATGGTTTAATGCGGGTGCTCCCATTAAATTGTTGATGATTGGTCGACTGGCTGAAGCAATGCCTGGGAACTGGAAATACGTAAGTGAGAAAAGGAAGTGAAATTTCAAGTGCACGTTTTCAAATAGCCTGGCATCGCGGCCTCGCTGAAGATGGAAGTTTAGAATTTTCTCTCTATCCTGTAATGAAATAAGACAGACAAGACCTGGATTAATAAATACGTTTTGTTGTTGTGATCGTTGCGGGAAAGCTTGGAGTGAACTGGGAAGGCGCAGCACATCAGCGCAGCAGCAGGGGGTAACACATTTTTGCATTGTAATTGCTCCATGTACAGTGTGTACGGCACGCGCGCGGCGAGATTTTGTATTTTGCAAACCGATTGAGGAATTCGAAGGATCGATTATTCGATTTTGGAAACCTCCGATTTGTCCCTGCACTAATTTTAAACACTCGAAACCTGCTGAAAGGGGCCTAAAATGCGGCTACAATAGGCCTATCGCGGTATTGAACAAAGCGTACCGGTACTTCGTCCATTGGTCAGGCACAAGTGACCTGGCCATCATGAACAGCGCGCCGCTGGCCCTTTGCATAACGGGTGCGTAAGCCTTTCTTTTTATACTTGACTATTTTTTTAATAGATGTGTTGCTTTTCTAAAATATTAATTTGACACCCATAGGCAAAGCACTCACCAGAAATCAGCAAAAGGGAGAAATTACCGGCCGTGGAAAAATCGAAAGGGGAGGGGGTCCTGGACATCACTCGACGCTTTGTTCAATACCGCGATGGGCCTATTGTAGCCGCATTTTAGGCCCCTTTCAGCAGGTTTCGAGTGTTTTGAATATACATTCAATTGAGTACGACATTAACTTGGCACCTCGTCTTCTTTTCTATTTATTTATTTTAATTTGTTTTCGCCTTTTGTGAATTTCCAGTGGGGATAAGGCCCCCCCCCCCCCCCCCTCGCCACGTTTATGTTGACACCATTGGTCAGTGTGCTATTTAAACTAGAACGGCAAAGCCGCCATGGCTCGCTGCCAAAGGCGGGAGGGGAGGCCCCCACACCACCCCTCCACCCTCACTACAACCAATATTAATTAATTCCATTCCATCTCCACCCGAATCTCATTCTATATCCATTTTAATATAACAAAATAACAAATTTGAAATATTTGGCGTCAGATTGGGTAAGGTAAAAGGTCATCATATGGTGGAGTGTCAGCTTTTTATATGCCAATACCAATAGGTCACCCAATTAACTTGCACCATACATCACTATACCTCATCCAATATCCCCCACCCCACATCACCCCACCCAACATAATCCCACCCCACATCACCCACCTTACTCCATCACCCCACCCCATTTTGAAGATTTTGAAGATTTACATGTATATTTTTGAAATTACGTTGTCTATCGGCCAGGGGTTAAGATCGCGCAAGGCATGGTGGGAAAACATTGCGCCGCAAGATCGTACCCATGGTAACGAGGTTGCTCCTAATAATGATGCCTAATGTTTTTCCCGCCTGACGTTAAATCTAACACTGCACTGAGTAGTAACAGCCGGCCTGGTGGGATCGGGAGGAAGGAAAAGTATGACGACCGTCATGACCGTTTCCGCCCATTATCGCCGGATGTCAGTTGTGTAATTTTCCAAATGCTTTTCTCAGCTGTTTTCGCAAATTTGTCAAACCTTTCGATGCATCTTCTGCAGCGGCGGCAAACACTGTCATTGAGAATGAGCTGCTTTCTTGAACTGGATAAATGAGTAAATTTACTATCGATTGGAACAATTTTGATTTCCGGCCTTGACTCGAATTTATAATATGTGTGCCTTTTCTATCTCTGTTTAAACATAAAATACATGTATTTCCTGACCGGAAAAAATCCATATCGTTTATCGTAGCCACCAAGACTAGTAGTGGCCTTGTCTTGATAATGGAAACAAGTGCTCGGAGTCGTTTTGCTGATGTGACGTGACGAACAGGATGTTAACGCGGGCGCGAGCGCACACAGGGCCAGGGCGTTCAACATTCGGATTACGCGCGCGGTTCACTTTTAGTACATAAATATTCATTTCGAATAGCCAGTCAACGTCGTTTACGTATTCCTCACGGCCAGGGGTTAGTGAAGGAACGCACACGCGCCCATGGAGTCGAGGATGGACTTGTATAGACGAATCCGGCGACCAAAATTAGAAGCATTTACTGCGGTGGCGAGGCGCTCGCGTGCGTGTTAGACGCACGCGCTCGACGCAGCTTCGACCAACGGGGTGTTTACAACTTGCCAAAATGCACGCGCGACTAAAGTTAAAGAACGCGCGCATCCTGCACGCGAGCGCGGCACCACTGTAAAAATGGTGTCGTCGAATTCCTGTATAGACGAATCCGGCGACCAAAATTAGAAGCATTTACAGCGGTGGCGAGGCGCTCGCGTGCGTATTTTACGCACGCGCTCGATGCAGCTTCGACCAACAGAGTGTTTACAACTTGCCAAAATGCGCGCGCGACTGAAATTAAAGAACGCGCGCAACCTGCACGCGAGCGCGGCACCACTGTAAAAATGGCGTCGGCGAATTCCTGTATAGACTAATCCGGCGACCAAAATTAGAAGCATTTACTGCGGTGGCACCACGCTCGCGTGCGTATTTTACGCACGCGCTCGACGCATGCTTCGACCAACAGGGTGTTTACATTGATCTCCATTACAACTTGCCAAAATGCGCGCGCGACTGAAATTAAAGAACGCGGGCAACCTGCACGCGAGCGTGGCACCAGAGCAAGAATGGTTTCTAATTTTGTTCGGCGAATTCCCGTATAACCATAGAGCAAGGAAATTGCCACAATTTATCAAACTAGACGGTTTCGAGTAAGTAAGGTGGTTTGGTTCCTGTGGTTACAAACAAACAAACTCATCGCGTCGTTACAATTTAATCTAGTTTAACTTCTACGCTATTGTCCACTTATTTGGCACAGATTGGACTTTAACTTTCCATAATTCGTCAGTGGAAGTGTCAATAGAACTAAGACGTAATGACGTCACGTTTTGTTTACTTGCGCTTTCCTATGGGAGCCAGGTCAGGGCACCAGACAAGGTAGGGACTAGTGCAGGGACAAATCGGAGGTTTCCAAAACCGAATAACCGAATTATTAAAAATCGAATAATCGATCCTTCGAATTCCTTAATCGGTTTGCAAAATACAAAATCTCGCCGCGCGCGTGCCGTACACACTGTACATGGAGCAATTACAATGTAAACATTTGTTACCCCCTGCTGTGCTGTGCCTTCCCAGTTCACTCCAAGCTTTCCCGCAACGATCACAACAAAATAACGTATTTATTAAAGGGACACATTGCCTTTAAATGTCATGAAATTTTGCTGTTTGGAAATGTTCCTTATCTTTTATAAGAGGTGTTTTATATAATGTGTTGTAATTAGTGAGTAGTGATTACAAAACAAAAAATTGGCCTCTGACCCCTGACATCTGACCCGCGAAACATAGACTTATTTCCAGTAGTAAATACCACCGTCTAAATAATGAGCAAAATACGCTGTAAGAGTCTTCAGGCTTGCGCTGCATGCAGCCAGTGGCCTTGTAAACCTATCAGATGATCGCCAGGTACCATTCTTTACCTCGCGACACATATCGCCAGTGCTGCGCGCCGTGCCACACAGTACATTAAAATGGATCAACAGAACGTACTTCAACCAGCTGCGACTGGAAATACGACTGGTGAACACGGTCCGCCATTTTGTGGAGTCAACATTTGGTTCTACAAAATGGCGGACCGTTATTTGTCACGAAATTAAACAAAAACCACGCAATTTGAAGGGATAGTTATGTGAATGTTTATATTCTACTTTTAAAAAAGCTTCCCAACCATATACATTTCAGTTTTATAGCCCAAATTGCAAAATCCAAAGCAATGTGTCCCTTTAATTGCAGGCAGCCGGCCGGCCGGCCGGCTATTAGACTTGATTTCAAGTCCCAGATCGCGGTTATTTTTTTGTCTGCATCAGCCACGCTAACCGTCATTACCACTCGCTACCACGTACAGGTTAGAGATAAAATTCTAAACTTCCATCTTCAGCAAGGCCAGGCTATTTGAAAACGTTCACTTGAAATTTCACTTCCTTTCCTCACTAAGTATTTCCAGTTCCCAGGCATTGCTTCAGCCCGTCGACCAATCATCAACAATTTAGTGGGCGCACCCGCATTAAACCATTCATCATCTGACTTTGCTTTTGCCCGCTACCCAATTTCCCACCCTTTGATTTTGTCCACGGCTATTATAATTCCCCGCCCAGTCAGAAGTCTGCCAATCAGAGCCCTTTGAAAGACAATCGTCGTTATTGAACAACCAATAATAACCCCGATGTCTTGGTCTTGAATAACTGAATGCAATGTACATGCACCTCAAAGGAAACCGGCCCAGCTGTTATGGAGACGGCGTTTGGCTTTGATGACTGTGAAGAATAGGTTTTGATTGACAGGCTCTACAAAAGGATCGTGGCGTTCTCCCCAGCAGACAGATTGTTTCTCCCCAGCAGACAGATTATTTCTCCCCAGCAGAGAGATTATTTCTCCCCAGCAGAGAGATTAATTCTCCCCAGCAGAGAGATTATTTTACGCAACTTGGGGAAAGGGAAAAATAATTAAGTCAGGGGAATTACTGAGAGAAATAATGAAGTCAGGGGAAATGCAGTTGTTGTGTCTATTATATTTCTTGTAATATACAAACCCAAAATACATGCTATTGAACTTAATGAACATCACCGAAAGCCACACAATTTTCTAATAACAGCTACGCGAACTGCTTAAAATGATCGCCAACAACTTTTGTCAGTCCTCTTATTAGAGTCCAACAGTTGCGGTCACATATTTCGCCAAACACAAACGGTTTCGGCATGGCGTCATTGTTTTTTGACGATCACGGCTTTGCTACTAAAGTACTACACAGAAGCCGGAGTCTTGCGGTTACCATCTGGAGAGTCTCCTATAACAGACACTGACAAGTAATTGATGCGCTGACAAGTAATTGATGCCCAATTGAGCGGAACAATAACCTCCGGAGCTGTTTAGGAAAAGTTCAAATAGACTGACAAATGATTTTCCGCAATTTTGTCGTCTTTGGAATTCCATATTATTCACCCTGCACATGGAGGCCCATCGCCACTACAAAGCTAATACGCATCGCTGATTGGCCCTAAATATAAATTTACACGGCGACGTCGTGTCAAATCCAGCTGACTCCCTAGCTGCCGAACGCCGTTAAAAGGAATGCTAAACATCGTGAAAAAACCAATAATTTTTCATAATGTCAGTGTATTACGGTTTTACCTATCGGCAGGGTTGATCTGAAGAGTTCAGAAGACGGCAAAAATATGGGGCGCCTTTAAGAGACAACTGAAAAAGAAATGCGTGGGCTGTATCGTTTCTTCTCAGTGGCGAGTTGAAAGGCGTTTTCGTGAATGGGAAGAAAATAATGCTCATTGTTTTTTACCATTTTCACTCAAATTGGTAATTAATGAAATAGTTGTCTGGGAAGTTTATTTATTCAGGATTATTTTGGTACATAACTTATCTTTTGACTTGTATTATCTATTGACTTGTAATCTGCCTTTTGATCTGACTTGTGATTGACTTGTGATTGACTCTGATTTTTGGGGTTCATGCAATTGATAGATTGTGTAACTATGATCAACTATCATAACCTGTGGGTTCTGTGCTTCAATGTTTGTGAAGACTTGATACATTTTGGCTTTTAAAATGGTCCTATTTGGCTTGGCAAGTGGAGGGATGCTGTATGAAAAATGGCAGCTAGTAGCCGGTTTGGGGAAAAACCACATTTTCAGGGGTGGTACTCTCTGGGGACAATTAGCAAAAATTCCAAAAGGCTAACCTGCCAAAAATTAAAAAGGAATTTGACAGATTCAGATTCAAACTATAATTTTCAGTAGTGTCACAAAAACTGAGAGACTCCTGGATAAGGATTTTTTCACTGTGTAGTTAATGGATTTTACACTAAGGTCACTGGGAGTTTTAGTGAGGTACACCCAAATGTGTGGCCTCACTGTACCATTTCTGTTAAGGTAGGAGCTAGTTTCAATATGAGGGGCAAAACAAATAAATCTCGGAAAATCCTCTTACTGAAGACAGCTGAGGTTCGTACAATGGCCTGTGTGGGATGAAACAAGTGCAGACAATACTGATTATTACTGTATTGACTATTGATGGCCCCTATTTTATACAATCCAGGTAGTCCAAAACTATAGAGGGACGGGCATATCGGGTTGAATATAAAAATGGAATTTTTTGTCTACGGCTGTTTACCAGTTTCCTGGCCTACATACCAGCAAGGCTTGGCAGTGATGTACTAACGGTGATTACAAAAACCAACCTTCATTCATGTTGGGTCTGGGCCTTAATCGTTATCGTATTTCACTTATAAACACTTGTACTTACGACTCGTTACGAGTTCGTTCAGCTCGGTTTGAAAACTGTTGTTTATTTTCGCATGTGCTTGGTACCGTATACGTAAAAACTCCCGTTTTTCCTTTTTGCAAGAAACCCTTCGTTGGTGTACTGTATGCAACGAATTACTACAGTAAAGGCGGACTACTTGATAACAAAAAATGCAATTCCCAAGCCCTTGAAATACGGAAAAATCGTCTGCTTAAATGCATTCATTCATCTTTTGTCACAATTATTTTGCTTCAGCATAAATTGCTGTTTAATGAAAGCCTTTTGTTGGTAATGAAATTACCGTAACAGAAAATTTACCAATCCTCAAAGCGCCAAAGCTGATACATTGGACTGGAAATAATTGCAATAATGCATCATAAAAATGAGGGGAAGTGAGTTCATAAAACTGTAACTGAGTGCCCAAGGGCGGCGGAAAAATATCAGAAGCTAAGCTTTATGCATATATACACTGAATGGTTTGACATCACTGTGCTGGAATGAGTAACGCAAAAAGGAAGTCAGGAAATTTGAAACGCAAGGCAATAGTCATTCGGCTTATACGCCAATTGACCTATCGCCATTTACGAGTTAACCACGCCCCTTAGACAACCCTATAGACAAATCCGGCGACCAAAATTAGAAGCATTTACTGCGGTGGCATCACGCTCGCGTGCGTATTTTACGCACGCGCTCGATGCAGCTTCGACCAAAAGGGTGTTTACAACTTGCCAAAATGCGCACGCGACTGAAATTAAAGAACGCGGGCAATCTACACGCGAGCGTGGCACCAGAGCACTTCTAATTTTGTTCGGCGAATTCTCGTATAGGAATTTTGTGTGGTAATTTTTTCTTAGTCTCAGATTTTGCGCGTTCCGCGTCGATTTATAATTCATATGATTGGCAGTATTTCACAAGCTGCGTTGACGCGATTCTACCGCGATAGGTCAATTAGCTTCAGTCTGTAGCTTACGGGTGAACAGGCTTTTTAGGCTCTCTCATGACCGGTAGGGGGGCACGCATGACAGATCTCTAAATGCCGCATCGACTGTCGGAGTTGCAGCCGCCGTCCACCACTCCCAAAACAACGGGTTGTGTCCAAGGGTCTACTGTCATCCTCGTTCTAATATAGATCGTTGGTTAAAGGAGAGTGGTAATATGGCGGGTACCGGCTTCAGTTGCTTGTACAGCGCGAAATGGCCAATAAGCCACCCAATTTACACAGAGATGGGTGGGGTACATTAAGCATCACTCGTAGCTTCCATGTGATTTGGCCGATTTACGGTACAACTTGGCCGGCAATCTACGACATGATATAATTTGATTGCAGTGAAGACAGTAGGCCGTTTTACTTTTTTGTTGGGCTCATTTTAGTTACAAACTGTATTTTTGGCATAGTTTCCACAATTTCTATTCAATTATCTTCAAATTGTGTACATAATTACTTGAATAATTATCTATTTTTATATAATAGGCCTGTGTATTTTTGCATCCAAGGTCATCGGTACGGGATGCCATAGCTTATTTTCGTTAATTTCGGGAAAAATCACATTGTTTAAAAATATGTACACCCATTTAAGTATGGCCAATTTAGGTGGCAATCGTACAACTGTTACTTCCAAGTGCAAAAACTGCCCCAAATTCCCTTCAAATTATTTCAACAGTGCCACAATTTGTAAAAAGCCTTTAACTATGAATTTGGATTCCTTTAATGCACTGCGGTGGTCATGTGACAACGGTCAATGGTTCCGGTACCAAAGCCATGTTTTTTATGTGTAAGTCAACGTTTCCATGTATGTCCGCATAAATAGGTATAGCACACACGAATAACTTGCATTTTAAATCGGTTGTCTTGGTAACAATGCACGGGTTTTACAAATGCCTAAAAATAGTTATTCTTACGATTTATTTGAATGATTATTACCGACCTTACTTACACTTTCATATACTACGATAATAAAAATAATTAATAATAATTATTGTCATAACATTTAGATTGATCTAGTACTGCAATACCTCAAGCAAAAATGTGAAAATACTGAAATAGGCAAATTCACAAGCTCTAAATAAAACAACTAAAACAAAACTAAGACAAGCCAAAGAATTCCTGACACATCCGACTCCACACTCGTTCAAATTTAAACAACACGCATGCGCGGCCTAAACGATGAAGACGTCTTTCTCTCAAAATGGCGGATATCGAGCAGGCAAATAATTGAAACCTTCTGCATGATGTGGGGCTCCAAACGTTTGTTTTGTACATTAACGTTTTGTTTTTGTACAATTTAATTCCCAGTTCAGTGAAATAGACCAATTTCACATTATCCTCGTCTGTGCACTTCCGGGTTGAAAGCGAGGATCTCAGTGCTATACAAACACAGTGCTATTCAACAAATCCATTAATGTATGAATGAATCACGCCATAAATGGCAGCACAGCGCACGTTCTGAATAGTTGGTTGTTTACTTAGCATAGTCTGGTTCCCAGACCAAAATATTCTGACTATTTCTGATGAATATTAGGTCCGGCGCGGTCGCCGCCAATGTCACGTGACGAAAAGTGGCAGAATTCTGCCACTTTCCGAAAATTTTCGAAGTTTTCCGAACTTGTTTTAGGTAACATTCGGCTGTTTACGTCGATGTTCGCAATAACAAAATGTCTGTCAGACCCGTTACAGATCCTGTAATTTGAATTCTCAATTATATATAAAAACTGAAATATCAATGCCACACTCTTGCAGTATTTTGTCGACTGGATTTTGCAAGAATATTACATTTGAATGATGCCACCGACGTCACTCGGACTAACACTACGTCATGATCTATTTTAAACCGTGGTAGTTACCTGACTTAAGATTTAGACGTCAAGGAATCTTCAGGTCAGGGAACCAGACTATACTTAGCACTGCTATACCCGCGCTTTCAAAAGCGGAAGTGAACAGATCATGTGTTTTCGTGAATTCAGGTTTCGCCTACAGGCCCTAGAATGCGTGCATCCATGCACGCAACATGGGCACAAAAAGCCTCGATCGTATGATTGCTAGACCCTGCATCCAAGCAATTCAAAACGGAGGCAGAAGGGATTGCCATTACTTGCAACCTGCGCAGACCAGGTAGGGGGTTTCAGGCGAATGAATCTCGTGAGAATAGCCGAGGGAAAGCGAGAAGTCACCACGGCGGTGCCATTGGGCGGTACACCAAACTGCGGAGAACAAAATGTAAATGTCTTATTGAGGGCAAAGTGGTGAACATTTTAATGCAAGACTGGATTTACAAAATTAGAAGAAACTCCGTCTTTCAAATATGAGCACACAGGTTTAACCGAAAAGGAAGCGAAACAATTATACTCAATGAATATCAATAAATTATTATTATTAAGGCGTAATAACATTGGTTGTCGCATTAAGTGTATAATTATTTGTCGTCTGCCTTTACCACGAGGTTCTCAGTTTGGGCTCCATTCTGCACTGTCATCCAGTTGATGCCATCGTCGCCGTATGACACTGTGAACTCGTCAAGGGAACTATCCCAAAGGCGCCCTCCCGTGTACTGCACCCCAGTCACGTAAACCATCGCGTCCAAGTCAACCTTCACCCATGGGCTGGTATCGCTGTGGCGAGCGCACCAACCTATGAAATGAACGTGAACCTAGGGTATAAAATTGGATTCATGGTTGGGCCCGAAACCAAACCCCAACTTGAAAATGACTATTATGTTGTCTGATGCCACCGATCGTCTCTAATGCTCCTATAGGATCGGAGTTTTTACATTTAGGTATTCCAAGAAATCAAACAAAAATGGATTCATCATTTCAGTCTAGAATAGCCGTTGTCTCGAACCTTATAAAGATGCTATGTCCGTGCTTCTTGGGCGTGGCAACCCGAACAATACATTTTCAAATTTAATTCATTTGTTAACATTTATTAGCATTAGATAAGTTATGAGCTTTCCGATGAGACAATCCACAGGAAAGAAAGATTGAAGATAAGTAACGCAGTTTGAAATTCAATGTTTACATTAGGAGTGGGACGCTCCTATTCTTACAGTGTTCTGGCAATCTTCGCGCGTAAATTCAATACAAAATCGATTGCAGAAGTGTAATAAGTTGTTTTCGTGGGGGTACATAGACACAGATCCCCCTATGGCGAGACAGACGTAACCCCATACTGAGGTTTGGGAGCTGGCTTGGGACCCTCATCTGTTATTTTAAAAAAATAGAAAAAATAGTGATTTGTCATTAATTTCTTGGTTGTATCTATATCTGTTTATTTATTGGTGTATTATTTCTGTTAGGCCGATGCGCTTTTGATCATTTTTAAATGGAAATAGCGCAATCATGTTTTTCTATTTATTATTGTTATAATTTATTATTATTCGTTCAAAAATAGTTTTTCTCCGTTTGTAAAAAGAAATACATTACATTTAAATTTTCAGCCAGATCACGGACATAGCAGCTTTAAATGGGAAAGCCAAGCTTTCAACAGAGGTGATTGTTTCAAGTGAAGAAACATTTAAATACTAAACCAATAATGCCATTTTCATGGCCATGTATTCGTCACTTTTAGGAAGACAAAAGGAATGACTGAAGCATGGACTAATACCTCCACCATTAAGTCTCACGTCGTCTGCTGTATTTCCATCAGCCCAAGTCGACGCGCTGATCTTGTTGGCTAGTATCAGACCAATTGTCATTCCCAATGGACCGTCGTTGGCAGAGTAACAGGCTGAATTATTAAGAAAATACAAAAAAGAGACAAAACATTTCAAGAAATCAGCACCACAATTAGCGAAGGAAATGCTGGACACTGAAAGGACAACGAGGACGACAACACCAATAACAGATGAATCTTACCACTTTCGGCAACACTTGTTACATCCGGTTCCGCTGTCTGTGTTTTAGAAAGTATGAATTAAAGAAAAGAATTTTAGAAAAGTAAACCCAGTTAAACACAACACATCATCGTATTCTCCTTTTTTTTCTGAATCAAGAATAGAGATGAATCAAACTTTTTTCATTTATTTAGTGTCTCTTTTCTCCCAGATCCAGATTTGTCACTTATTTCTTTCGTTTGTTGTTTTTTCATTTCCCCGCTTTTCCTTCTCCAACCCGAGGTGGTTCGTACAATTTCTTTCTGATAACAATTTATGAAGAATAGTTTATCAATAAACAACGATTCTCGTTGCCTGGCCGATGAAACCTGTTATCAGTGAAGTTAATCTCACGTGTGGAAAGCAGCGGTTTGTTTTCTTTTAAGTCGAATTTTGCTCTTTTTTTTATTAACGAGCTTGATGTTCAACGCAAGTTTTCTCGCCTCAATGAACACAAAGCGGCAGGTCCAGATGGAATTAGCCCAAGCTTGCTGAAAAGCTGTGCTGCTGAGCTGGCCAGAGTGTTTACCAAGATTTTCAACTTGTCTCTCATACAACGCAAAGTGCCTTCCTGTTTTAAAAGGTCCACGATAATACCAGTTCCTAAGAAGAATTCTCTGAGACCGAGACCGAGACCTCGAGACCTTGTATGTCATTTACATAATACAAGAATGCAAAAAGATCACACATTTCCATATGCATTATGTGCAAAGCAGTATATGTACAAGTAAACCGTATTTATTGACATCAAGAATAAGGCTGCGGTTACACGGTTAACTGACCATTTATCCGCTTACATATGTTTACATTACATGTGTCACAGGTTGTCCCAACGTTTAATGGGTTCCTGCTAGGTTCGTAGTTTTGTTAAAGGAACTTTGCTCAGAAATAAATCCACACGGACAGCAAGTTATTACGTTGATCCTCTTTCTCGGGATAAAATGTTGTAATTCAATATTCATCACCCCAAGGTCATCACAAAAAATATACAGTGCATACAACAATAGAATTGAGGATAAGAAATAAATCAAATGGTGCAGTTCAGTTCAGTTCAGAAGCCAAATCAGTGAGTAATCCCAATTGAATGAATGTCTTGAATCGCTAAACAATAATTAAAATTTGACTACATCCATGAGCAATAAACTCAATCCGAAAAATGTAAAATAAAGAAGTACCTTGAATCGAATAGGCACAGGAATTACTAAATAAACAAGGGTTCATCCAGTTAGGATTAGCACTGATATGGTACACGATAATTCAATTAGAAACAAAATGGCAAATACATCATATTATAAATACAGGTTATGGATCTTAGCTGGGTTTTCTGGCGCTTGCATCAGAACTTGGGTGTGGCTTGATGGACTTGACTGAGGCTTGACACGGGGGTGGCTCCGAGTCCGAAGATCAGGGTTCAGGCACACAAACCGAGTTCCGATGATATCACGAACAGGGGAATGGGACAGGTGTGTGGGGAGGCGAACCGGGTCGGCTCCCCAAAGCATGACCTATATGGAAAGTACTCTCTGTATCAGCAGAGCACAATGGGAAAGTACAACGTTCCTAATAGTGTAAACGGGCACTCAATCTGAACAGCCTTCTCACCAGAGGTCTTAATCGCTTTCTGAATTATCGAGGATCAACATATTTGTATACAGAACTAAAAAACTAAAAAGCAATATCTCTAACTAAAATATGAAACGCTTAAAAGAATGCTTACAAAAAAGGGAAAGAGGTAAAACTGCATATCCTTT
Source organism: Hippasteria phrygiana (assembly GCA_037893225.1). Taxonomy (NCBI): domain Eukaryota; kingdom Metazoa; phylum Echinodermata; class Asteroidea; order Valvatida; family Goniasteridae; genus Hippasteria; species Hippasteria phrygiana. The sequence goes on from JAZGUH010000372.1 coordinate 72,467, forward strand.
TGGGATGTTCGCCCAGAACACATTTCCAGTGGAATGACACTTTCAGTATAACTATACATTGATCAAAAGTTCACCCAGAACATGATAACCACGGTCAGTACTCCGCACAGTGGTAAATACCATAAAATGCTAATCAAAACATCAGGGAATAATTGACTTGGCCAAAACCCAATTGTGTTGGCCTATAGCGCATTGCGGTAACCTTACTCAAGGTCATCCTGGGGCAAGTTCCATGTGGTTTGTACACACTCGCTGTACACAATTAATAGTCAGCAGGATGTCACGGGACATAACAGAAAAGGAAGGTAATGTGTAGGCCTATACACACACAATTTGGAAGACAATCAAAATATTGGAAATCTCGTGAACAAGACCAGTTAATTTACGGAAAAACGTGCATGTATGAATTATTGGTCATGTCATACGAATGATCGAAGTTTTAGGCCACGAGGTATCATATAAAAAAGTATGCAACAAGAATATTCAAAGTAATCGGAAATCAACCAAGAGGAAAATATAATTGTACACGGACTGAGAGTATAGTGACCGATTTAAGTGAATACTGCAGTCATAAAAGAATGGTTATCGGCAATCACAAATGGATCTTCCAATACCATCGGGAAATCAATGAAATACAAAACCGAACATGATAATTTCGGTCAATAAATAACAGCAAAAGTGACATCGATCAAGAGTCGACCAAATATCAGCAATATAATACAAGTAAATACAGGGTACAAGGCAAAAAAGGTTAATAGCTGAAGGCAAACGAATGCTGACTCAATATACTCATATTGGGGTTGTTCCACCCATCTTGAGATTGTCTCAAACCGAGTCAACATAATTCAAAATACAAAGTGTCCTGCACATAAGTCAAATGGTAATAGGAAATACAAACTTCTTTTATACAATGAAAATAGGCTTACCTGTATCAGCAGAGCACAATGGTGAGGGTGAGAATGGCTATCATTAGAAACGACTTTAGGGAAAGTACAACGTTCCTAATAGTGTAAACGGGCACTCAATCTGAACAGCCCTCTCACCAGAGGTCTTAATCGCTTTCTGAGGAGAATCCGGCGATCGGGGGGGAATATTATTCCTTGACCACGCGCTCTGCCCATTTCGGTGGAACAATCTCATTGGTCAAAATTATGAAACCAGGCAGATATTCCACCTTGGGATGGAGAGTGGCCAATCAGAAAGTTACTGACTACACGTGTTAGACATGGTCATAAAATGGCAGACAGCCATAACAGTTTTAGCCAGTGGCATAAAATGTAGCCATGTTGGCTGGGTTCTCTGGCCACATCCCCATCTGGTCAATTACTTATCTGTGTTGAGACAAAGGGGTCGTCTTAGCCACATATGGACTTGGTCAACTTAGGGGTAAAATCTGCTACTGGGTGCTAATTAAATTTACTGGAACATAGATGTGGTCTATGCTTCGAAATCGTGGGAACTTTTCCTGTCGGACCAAGTGTTAAAATGGCAGTAAGGGGGAATTTTAACAGGGGCTGACACATGTATATCGACATCTTGACTCGAAAAAACAATGTCCAGCTGTAGAAACGACCGCGGTGGCTTTTACGTGGACACGCCGCTGATCGTACTACATGTACACGTAGTTCGTGTATTTGAGCATGTAGTTTCCAACTTCCCATACATGAAGCTAATGTGCTACAGGTACGTTTGGGCACGTGTACACGTACACGGCAAAGAAACGAGGTTGTCATCGTGTTATGTACTGCACGTTTATAAATCTTTAGTAGAGTAGAGCGTACTGTAATCGATTCTGTAAACAAGAAGTTGTCAATACTGCACAATTATACATCTCGAGTCGAGTCGAGCGTGCTGTAATCGATTCTGCACATGTGCTGTTTGTATAAAATATTGGTGGTCTCGATACCGAGACCAGCAAAATACCGAGACCACGGGGTACCGAGACCGAGACCGAGACCACAGGGTACCGAGACCGAGACCGAGACCAGGAAAAACTGGTCTCGAGACCTACAACACTGCCAAACAAAGCATGTAATTTATACACAAGACTATGCCACTGTGAACCAGTCCAAATAATAATTGATTTTATTCTAAATATCTGTTATGAGTTGAGAGATACCCTTTTCACATATCTTTGCATGGACCAACAGGGAAAATAATAACCCTCTCAGGGTACCAGTTACTGATGATGAATGCAACTCTCTGAAATTAGAACAGCTAATAATGTCACATTATTAGCCAATCAGAAGAAGATTTTTGCAACCATGACAACCAACATTACCAATGCGACCAATCACGTCCGTTCTAATGTGCTTGCTCTTCTAATGCCAGTCAGGGCTGATGCTGTTCCCATGATGCTTTAAGAATGTTTAAAAGGTTTATTACAAACGCCCAGTCGAACTTACATCCAACATGTTTGTTTGTTTGTTTGTTCGTTCGTTCGTTGATTATTTCTTTACTCGCACACACGTTGCGAGCATGCGCATTCCTAATTATGAACGATGTTCGGGGCCGCAAGCACGGCCCGGTTTCAAACGGAATCAGGTTGGCGCAGTGGTTACTGTCCCCGCCTTTCATCGTTGTGGCCCCGGTTCGATTCCTGCCCTAGTCCACATGTGGATTGGGTTTTCAGTCCCTACCTGATTCCGTGGGTTTTCCCCAGAATATTCTTCTGGGGTTTTCCTCCCACCTCTAAAACTGTAACTTCTTCTCATTGTCTTCTCTCCACAGGTTTCTTCAGGCTTTTGAGGAATCCTTGGTTTCATTACCAGAAAGAATAATAATAATAATAATAATAAAACGTCGTGCCACTGCCGTGTCAAATATAATTTCAATTCGAAGTTGGCCGGCCAACTTACTAATGTACTTACTAAAACAAGAATTGCAAAGTACAACACCTTGGAAAGTGATTTTAGCCATTGAAATTATTAATTCAGAATTGTTTACTCCTTTCAGTCTTGAATTGAAAATTCACTTCCAACAGTTATTGAAAAAAAATGTGGGCACTGACCGTTATCTTGCAACATTAATTTAAAAAAAATAGATGGCCACAGTCCACTGTTCTTCTCAGACCTTACAGTTCCAGTTGAAGAATGGCATAATTAAGTTATAAAACAGTCACCGATATTTAAAACTTTGAGTGAATATCACACATTGTATTGTCCATCAAGGAACAAGACTGAAGAATGAGTGGCCTTAAATTACGTAATGGTTGATGGCATATTAAGAAAGAGATCCCTTAGTAGTACTTGGATTTGGTCACGTTAAGTAATGGAAGACACTTTCTCGAAGGAAAATTACTTTAGCTCCAATGTCTGCTCAAAATCCAAGTAGCTTCATCAGGGCCGCCTCGTCAGTGAAATTTAACAAGGCATAAGCACAACATGCAACATAGAAAGCCAAAATAATTGCCTGGACTCAAAAAATAAGGTCACAGTAAAATCAGGTTGCCTTTCGTCCTTGATGAATAAATGGAGTGCCCAGTCGATCCAGTCCTTGGTGAAGTCCAACAGGGCATGCACAAAAAGGCATCCACATTTTTTGTCTGCGTTGATCATGCTGGTGAAATTTCTATGGGCCCTTTTAAAAGATCCTTAAGTTTGTCCTTCAGTGACTGGTGTTGTAGAGCCCTCGTGCTGAAAAAAAAGGAAAACAATTATAAATACATGTACATGTAAAATGAATATTCAAGATGGTTGGATCCTTCTCTCAGATGTTGATATAGTTTGCTAATATCTCCAGGATGTCCTGAAACTCCTGATAAAGGCCAATTAACGAAATTTATTGGAAAATGTTGAACTTGTCAGGCAAATTTATTGGAAACAACTTGCTGGAACATGTTATGTTGTGCAAAATCAACCCAACCAATGTGGGGTTTTTTTAGGGGCGGGGTGGTTAAAGGGCGCAACAGTTTGGCTCATTGTTTTTGGAATTATTTAAAATATTCAACGGAAAGAATGCAACATCCTGCCGCTACTTTTTTTTCACCATATCTTACTTCAATGATGGTTAGTCATTGCAGATATATGTTGAAAAGGAAAAAAAACATGAATTTGGGACAGAAAATTTCTAAAAATTGTCATGAGTCACCATAGACATTGTACATAACTAACACAATGGCGTCTCAATACTACATTCTTTCCTATTCAACTAGTGTCCCTTGAAAACAAAACCTTCATAAAGTGATGACTTTACACAGTGTGTAAGACCTTTTCTCAACAGAACACCCCCCCCCCCCCCCCGCCAAACCCCCCAAAAAACTAAATATTGACCTTCCAACATTTCATTTTAAAAAGAACACTGCCATAATGACCATGACAGCAGTCTCGACCAACACTAGACCTGCAGACGAAAATGCAGTTCTCCTTGTAAGTTGCACATGAATACATTGTATGATGCACATGAATACATGGGACCGGGTCTTCGTTGTATGTAGTTTGAAAAATCAACCAAAACATGCCTGACCATTGCATCAATCTATCGATAATATACGGGGGAAATAACCTCACCTTCATTACAGCCTTGCTTGAAAGTATTGCGTCAGCGACTTGAAATTGAGGGTGCATACACTGTACGTGCACCCAAGCATCTGATGTACGAAGTAAACATTACACAAACGGCCTCAAACACTCGTTGTTTTGACGTATTTCTAAAGAAAATATTTTCAAACTCAGGAAACCTGCAAGAGCTATACATTTTGTCCCAGATTTTGTGTTTTGAAGTTATAATTTTCCTCTGTCAGGTCGACAATTGTAAGAAATATCGCCGAAGTCCACGTCAGAACCGCTCTCTTATGCATCGCTCTCTCGTAGTCTCCTGCGGTTGCTGAATTTGCGTTAACAATGGCGCGGTACTATGGAGACTATTGTATGGCTCCCAGACGTCACATACACACGGTGAACTGCGCCAGACTAGTCACTTTTCAGCCTCTTTCCGTGAGAAGAAGTCGATTTTTTTCAAAAGTTTGAGAGTGTTGTGCTCATTAACAAACAAGATTCACAACTAAGAACAACCCAAATACTATCTGTGATATTTATTTCTATTGAACAAACCAAAAAGAAATCATCCTCCTTAGGTACGTTACGAAAGAAGCTCTTTTTGGGCCTTGGCCCACGGCCTAAAATTGCTTTCGAGGTTGATATCAATAACATTGAATTTCCGGCCTGGCTGTATAGAGCAGGTTGCTCATATACCGCGGCGAGAGAGACAAAGGAGAAATTATAGAGGATGGGGAGAAGAAACCCGTTTATAATCGATCGTCGTGCATCATTTCCCCCTGTGAACTTATTCACTATTTCGAAATTATTCCGCTCACTGAAGGCTAACAAAAGGGCCGTCCATCAAAAAATGTATGGCAGCGAAAGATAAATACTCTGTGCATAATTATATAGCGGGATGCCGCACTTCGCGCGGCACCCGCTAGATGGGTGGAGGCGCGGCGTATAATAATTGTACGGGTACTGTATCGTGTCAAAAATGGCACTTCCAATGGTACAAACTTTGAGGAATGGAATTCTGCCTTATTATGTCAGATTTTCGTTTTGTTACCCGAAAATCTGTCTTAAATTTGAATTAGGCTTACTGTTTCTGCACCGTTGTATTCGGGGCACCAGTTAGGTTGGAGGTCGAAGGTTGATCTTTCAATTTGTTTAATAAAATATAATTGTTCGGATATTTAGAATGGTACAAAATCGTTGTGAAACGGCATTCCGGTGTCACGGTCTCACTTATCCGGTGTGCTAATTTTTCCGGACGGATTCAGCGGATAGAGCACGTCACAAGTCACATACTCATTTTATCCGTCGTGCTAATTTTTCCTGATGCAACGAGGGCGCCACCAACGTACACCTCAGATCAGTGATTAAACGTGAGCCGATTGTTGATTTCGGGAAAGTTAAGGGTCCGCGAGAACTTGTCATATAGTTCTTAAATCTACAAGAAAGAACCCAGGAATCGCGCGGGTAAAAACATGGTAGAGTTGGGCAAGAATTAAGTCTCCTCCAAATTGTATTAAATTAATGTATTTCCCCTCAAATCTTCCTGGTTGAGGCTGATGGTTTATGGTTATAGTTAATTTAAAAATAACATTTGCAAAAAAATGCAAAATTGAAAAAACCCTATAATTAAATTTAACTGAGATAAAGTCCTTGCCTGCCTAAAGAAGCCTTAATTGTACCTTAAGTCAGGAGTTAAATGGGGAAAGTTAATCAAACCGAATGGTGTAGCTGGACAATTTTTAAAATCACTTTATTAGAAGCAATTATTTGTATAAAGGGTTGAACAGAGGGAATTATTTTGTACCCTCGAAATCATTTTGTACCCTCAAAATCATTTTGTACCCTCGAAATAAATTATGTCGTTCGCTCGAAATAAATTATGTCGTTCGCTCGAAATAAATTATGTCGTTCGCTCGAAATGATTTTGTTCGCTCCAAATAATTTCGTTCGCTCCAAATGATTTCGTTCGCTCCAAATGACTTCGTTTGCTCGAAATCATTTTGTACCCTCGAAATCATTTCGTGCTCTCGAAATCATTTCGTGCTCTCAAAATCATTTCGCACCCTCGAAATATATTATGTCGTGAGCTTGAAATGATTTTGTTCGTTTTAAATAATTTCGAGTGCAATTAAATTATTTCAATTGCACGAAATGATTTTCAGGCAGCGCACGAAATACATGATTTCGCGTGCACAAAATCATTTCGTGATTTTTTTCATCATATGCCCCTTTAGGGGCTCCGTACTATTTTCTTATTGATAATGAAAGGAATACATAATGTTCAATCATTTTTCTTTTTGCGGGAAGCTAATCTTTCTGCCATTACTGCATACTATGGCATGTCAAGCGTTGCAATATTCGATAATCTACGTATATTTTGCGATGTTCAAATATATATGTGCGATGTTTGTCATTATGTGCGATGTTTAAATATATATGTGCGATGTTTGTCATTATATGTGCGATGTTCAAATGTATATGTGCGATGTTCAAATTTATATGTGCGATGTTCAAATATATATGCGATGTTTTGTCATATATGTGCGATGTTTGTCATTATATATGCGATGTTCAAATGTATGTGTGTGCGATGTTTGTTATTATATGTACGATGTTCAAATATATATGCTATGTTTGTCATATATGTGCAATGTTCAAATTTATATGTGCGATGTTCAAATTTATATGTGCGATGTTTGTCATATATGTTCGATGTTCAAATAATATGTGCGATGTTTTTCAATTTATATTCGAAAACGGAATTGTGGGATATAGTATGGTTTCCAGACCGAAATAGTATGAATATTCCTAATAAGTTACATCGGGGACCAGACTACTTTGGACTGTCTATCTGTTGCACTGACCTGGCTGAAGCTAGCCCCCGCGATTCAGCCCGCGATTCGCAATAGGGCCCGCGATTCGCCCGATCAGAGCAGCCGCATAATGAAAACTAGAATCCATTCGACAAAAGGAGTTTTTCTTAATGAAATCGCTGGATTCAGGCAACGAATTTTTTTGAAAATGTCTAGAAATTACATACCAATTTTCCATGAAATTTCGGAATAGGTATGAGCAAAGTTGTACATATTATACTTAACATTGTTTTATGGGTCTTTTTTAATGAATTAATAGTCGTTTCGCGAAGGCCCATTTCAAAGGGTTCTCTACATCAATTCCTTCCGGCTCAGCACAATAGCTTCTGTTTGAAAGAAAGTGTACCACACATGTTTTAAAAAATTCATATTTTTCTTTCATATTCATAATTGCCACCTTCCTGGGCACACTTAATTTCAGCAAGGGCCTATTCCAAGAATGGCTTTTGTTCCAATTAGCCGCTTAAAAAAGTGTACACGATTGGTAATTCTCCAATACCTTTGTATACTGTAAGTTAATAATAGTCTCAATCATCCTGTGAAATTATGGCACCAGATGTGCTGTCGTTGTCAAGAAAAGTGGAAATTTATATCGTCTTCCAACGATTTCCAGCTGGAAATCGTTGGGGAACTGCCCTGTAGCCGTTAGTCAAGACGCGAGTGGCTACCGGGACAAGTGGGGCGCCCCGGACATGATGGCGCCTTGGCATATCCGGGCCCATATAGCCACGCGCGCCTTGACTAAAGGCTATTATCCGCCCGACGGTTGAAAACGAGCGCCGTTTTTCACTCGTTTTTTCGCCATCTAACAACGCAAAACTTTGAACAGGTCAGTGGAATGATATTTCCTATAACATACTAACCCCCAAATCCGCCCATTTCTGAAAATTGCAACAATGACCAATCATGTACACTGCCTTTAAAGACGGATCATTTTCATGAATATCTGGAAATGCGGTATTCGGAGTTTCGTGTGAAATGTGCCGTCTTTGAAAGAAAGTGTACCACACATATTTTGAAAAATTCTTATTTTTCTTTTATATTTATAATTCCCACCTTCCCGGGTACTTTCTCTCAAAGACGGCATTTCACACGAAACTCCGAATACCGCATTTCAAAATATTCTTACAAATGGTCTGTCTTTAAGCGGCTAATTGGAACAGAAGCCATTCTTACAATAAGCTCTTGCTGAAATTAGGTGTGCCCAGGAAGGTGGCAATTATGAATATTAAAGCAAAATATGAATTTTTAAAAACATGTGTGGTACACTTTCTTTCAAACAGAAGCTATTGTGCTGAGCCGAAAGGAATTGATGTATAATAGAGAACCCTTTGAAATGGGCCCTCGCGAAACGACTAATTATTTTATAAAAAATACCCATAAAACAATGTTAAGTATAATATGTTCAGCTTTGCTCATAACTATTCCGAAATTTCATGCAAAAATTGGTATGTAATTTCTTGACATTTCTCGAAAATTCGTTGCCTGAATCCAGCAATTTCATTTTTTAAAACCTCCTTTTGTCGAATGCATTTTAGTTTTCAACATGCGGCTGCTCTGATCGGGCGAATCGCGGGCTGAATCGCGGGCTAGCTTTAGCCAGGTAAGTGCAACAGATAGACCGTCCTAAGTAGTCTGGTCCCTGATGTAACTTATTAGGAATATTCATACTATTTCGGTCTGGAAACCATACTATATCCCACAATTCCGTTTTCGAATATAAATTGAAAACATCGCACATATTATTTGAACATCGAACAAAAATGACAAACATCGCATATATATTTGAAAATTGTACATATAATAACAACATCGCACACATACATTTAAACATCGCATATATAATGACAAACATCGCACATATATGACAAAACATCGCATATATATTTGAATATCGCACATATAAATTGGAACATCGCACATATAAATTGGAACATCGCACATATAATGACAAACATCGAACATATAATGACAAACATCGCACATAAATATTTGAACATCGCACAAAAATACGTAGATTATCGAATATTGCAACGTTTGACATGCCATAGTCGACGCCACGTCGAAGCTAACCGTAGCCTGTGCGGCATGTATCGTGCACATGTGGATGTGTTCCTTCCTCCATGGATGTATTATTATTGACGTAGGCCTACTGGTGGTGAGGACAAAAAAGAGGGTATAACAAAGGGAACAATACTGTCCTCACGTTTATTTCTTTGTTCCGGAAAAGTGAGAACAGCCAAACTAGTGCTTAGTCTATGGGGATGGGTTAGTGTGTAGGACAAAAGAAAGTCCTGACCAGGATGGTGGGAAAAGTACAATTGTACGTACATTGCACGATCAATGCATCGTCGTCGTACAACGGTACAAGTACATGTAGTATGTGTATGCAGTGAGTGCGCGCCGCGAGGTTACTGGTACCCTATAACACATACACATATTTCTGGTGATCTATAACGGGCACCAGTACAACCTCCAAGAATTTAACTCAGCACACTGCTAAAAGTTGGTGAAAATGTACACTACTGCGCAACTTCGTGCATGCGTGTTGAAGCGAAATTTTCCCGTCGGAAAAGTTCGCACACCGGATAAGTGAGACCGTTACACCGGCCGCCACTCTAAGACCGATGTTAAGCTTTTTGTTTCGGCTTTTTTTAACCGAAGGCGAAAATCCGTCTTTAATTTGACTTATGCTACGTACTGTTTCAGCATCGTTTCATTCGGGGCGCCTTTAGGTTGGAGGTCAGGGGTCGGTCTTTCAATTTAATTAAGAAAAATATGAACTTTCGGGCATTTAGAATTATTTTGTGATTTGTTTTTAACCTTTTACATTGGCTGAATAAAGAAGTCTTATCTTATCTTATCTTATCGTATCGCAAAATCCCCTGCTTCGAAGTACTTGAAATCCATTACATCTGGCAATATCAGAAACGTTCTTGTTTTGATCAAGTTGTTCCTTGGTACCGTATAGTAAAACCGCATTTTTCAGGCGCGGATCCGGGGGGGGGGGGGTGCTTTTTGGTGTTTTTTTTGCTTGTAAGGGCCTACGCCTAGGCAAACCAGAAAAGAAAAGCAAAACCCCCGCAAAGATCGTATTTTGCGTGTACAGGTAAGAACAAGAGGTTAAGGCGCCACATACATTGAAAAACATTTTGGGCTAACAGTAAATTTAACAAAAGCAAATTGCTTTCGAGGTTGATATCAATCAAATTGAATTTCCGGCCTGGCTGTATAGAGCGGGTTGCTCATATACCGCGGCGAGAGAGACAAAGGAGAGATTATGGGGAGAAGGAACCCGTTTATAATCGATCGTCATGCATCATTTCCCCCGTGAACTTATTCACTATTTCGAAACTATTCCGCTCACTGAAGGCTAACAAAAGGGCCGTCCATAAAAAATGGATGGCAGCAAAAGATAAACACTCTGTGCATAATTATCACTGTAAAAATGGCGTTTAGATTTTAAACACATTTCTTGTACCCACTTTTTTGACACGTTTAGCCCACGACACGTTTAGATTTAACGTTTAGCTTTGTGACGCAACACGTTTAGCATTTAAACCCTTTTTCTAAACATTGTTTCTAAAAAGTGTTTAAATGCTAAACGTGTTATCCCGGTACACGTCACAAAGCTAAACGTTAAATCTAAACATGTCGTGGGCTAAACGTGTCAAAAAAGTGGGTACAAGATTTTTAACTTTTTTGTTTCAGAATCGAAATTTTTAGTTGGATTAATTAGGTTGGCTGTGTTTTTGCACCGATTCAGCCGCGTTTAGGTTTGAGGTCAAGATTTATTTTCATACTGTAGGGGATAATATTTTTGAAATTCCGAAACAGTTACAAAAAGTACAAAATCGTTTGGAAAAGTAATTCGTCCATTGCAAGTAGTCATGCACACGTCCTTATTCTGGTCATTAGGCCAAACAAAATTGTTGTGTTGTCCTCGAACCGACCGACCGTAAAAATCGACAGATTCAGCTCGGCGTTTTTTTGTTTTTTTAAACATATCAATAAGAACATAACTCAGCCTCTATGTCTCAAAAAGTGTTAAACCAGGGGGGTTCGTTCAATGTGTAGGCCTAAACACCCCCGGGTGAGCGTGAATACGAAAAAATATCCCAACCGACCGACCGACCGACCCTCTTTTCCAATTTGTCGGCCGAGGGAAACAACAATTTGTTTTGGCCTGATGAACAGCGCCCAGTTCGCCCAATAGGCCTAACGGGGCGTAAGCCTAAACAGTTTTTTGTCCACTTAACTATTTCATATAACATTGTTTTTGCTTTTCTAACAAAAATAATTGGAAACCATCGGCAGAAAGTACCAGCATTTCGCCATTAAACTATTTGAAAGAGAAATAGACGACTGATTTTGAAGATTTACATATTAATTTTAATTTTCTAATTACGTTGTTTATCGGCCACCATGTTGGCAATAATTATAGGCGAAAGCGTCTTGCCGTGAAAACAGCCTGGCATGAAAATTCGATAACCCAAATGTGATATTTATCCCGCATATGCTACGGCCATAACGTAGACGCCAGTTCCGGACATCGTGACTGTAACTGGTACCCTATTTCGAGCAAACCCGCAATCGGCAAGGGGGAAATCATATCGAGGCACCAACGAAGATTCAGCGGGGGGTCAGGCCGACCAATGGGGAGGCTCGTTGGAAACAGCCAATCGGACATGCTCCGGCAGTTCGGGAGGTTTCTCGCATCACGGACTAATCGGGAGGTTCTTTGGAAACAGCCAATCAGACACTGTCGCAGCACGGCCGTTCGGGAGACATTATCACGTGATCCAGCATCCGCATAACACTCTGGTACCCTCCTCGCCTCCGATCACCGGCGAAACCAGTGTGGAGATTAGAGCTCATAATAGTGTGATTTTGCAAATTTCACGAACTGCTGTAATAATATCATATTTACAGGAGTCCTGACCGTGGTTAAACGAATAAGGCTAAAAAAAGCAAGATTGTTAATTAAAAACAATTTGTGGAAAGTCAGTGAGTGACGTGAACACAGGTTCGCCATTGGAATGTAAAAGTCAACTATAAATCAAGGTCACTCGTCGATTAGAATCAGAAGTGAGGGCAATATCTCTGCTCATTGTCACTGGAAATAACAGCTAATTAATATGTCAATGGCCACATGATGAGCCACCTTTAACTGCTAAAAATTGCGTCCCTGAAGGACCGAAAGGAGTACCGCCTTCATCTCCCTCTTGCTTGACAGCCGAGTTATTATTATTATTATTTATGGTTTCGCTTTACTGTTCACTTCAATGATAAACATTTATTATTTATTTTTTTCGTGAAAAGTGGAGTTATACAACTCCATTTATTCTGCAATCAGCACATACAATATTACAACACACTATATTAAATTATATATATATAGGCCTATACATATGTACAAACATAAAAAGGAACGGAAGTAAACACAATAAATTATAAACAAAAAATGTTGTCACAAAATTCCAAACAAAATCTTAAGTCATGCAAAGTAAGTTACTATGGTTAATAACAAACAGATCAAATATATAGAAACAAAGTCTTAAGTCATGCAAAATCATAAATATTAGTCAAACAATAATGTGTCAATAATAAATGAAATTTATGGAAACGAAATCAAAAATAAAGCAAACAAATATAAACAGTAATGCATAAACAAATAATAAATAAATAAATCAGATATTTAGAAATGAAAACTCATTCATGCAAAAATAAATGACAAGCAATAAAGTATAAACAATAAATCAAATGATTACATACAAGTTATCTCGTCAAAAGGGTAAATGACAAGCAATGTGTTAACAATAATTGAAAGATTGAGAAACAAATCACAAGTCATGCAAAATCAATTAACGTCAAATAATTATGTACAAACAATAAATCATTCCAAATGGATAAATACAAATTCTCAAGTCATAAATGACAAAGAAAGTATAAACAATAAATCAAAGATTTTGAAAACAAAGTCACAAATCATACAAAATATATAATTGTCAAAATTCAAGCACAAAACAAATATTTCAACAAAATGTCATGCAAATTGAATGACAATGTATAAACAATTAAACAAAGATTTAGAAACAAATCACAAGTCGTGAAAAATATATACAAAAAATAAATGTCAAATAATCATGAACAAAACAATCAGTCAAATATTTATCAACAAAATGTAATCTAAGGTGGACGAAAGAAAAATAATAATGAACAATCAATCAAATGTTTTGGAACACAATTTCAAGTCATGCAAAAAGACGAGAGATTAAAGTATAAACAATAAATGAAATATTTAGTCATGCAAAATGAATTACACATAGTCGTGTAGAAAACAATAAATCAAATATTCAGAAACAAAATTCTAAATTTCCTCCATCCAAGTAACACAAAACAGAATTTCTAGCATAAATGAAACAAAAAACATTAACGGCTAATCTCCGCTTTTCGAAAGAAATAAATTTACGTAAATTGCTTTTGTATATTTTCAAGATATTCAAATTACAGTCACTACTCTGATCTGCATAAATACATCTGGTTTTCCAAATTAATCTATGTAATTTTGCAATTAATAAAAAACATATGTCTTCTTTGAGGCCTACTCCCAGAATTCTAGTTATATCCGGCAGACAAAAAGTTGCGTCTTTTTTATATTTTGTTATAAGATTTTCAACGAAAAGCCAGGCGTCGACGTGTTTGTAGCAATTAATAAAAAGGTGTTCAATCGTTTCAGTGTCAGTTTTACACAGAGGACAAGAGCCATTATTGGTTATTCCCCATTTTTTAAGTTTATCTTTGGTCGGTAACATTTTGTGTTAAGTCGAAACCATAAATCCTTATCTCTAACATCCATAAGATCACATCGATCTTTTTGAAGCCAAATTTTTTTCCAGTCGAGATCATTTACATTAAAGAAAAGATTCCAATCTTTTTCGGCGGTGGGCGCGATTAAAATTCTACTAATTAATATGTTATAAACTATTTTGACGTTTACACTAATTAATCCGATAATATTATCCTTATCATTAAATGTTATCCTATTCAAAAAATGGTTCGGGGGACCTTCTCTTGATTCTTCTATATAATCTTTCTTAATATTTCTGTTGAGACCCGCCATGATACGGCCTGCGTTTATAGGCAAAATATTAAATAAATCCGCAACTTCCTTAAAAGAAATAATCTGGCCGTCTTTGACAATATCTTTTAGATAGATAATACCCTGGGGTTTCAAAATTTTGCTGTCTAGAGCTTTTTCTTGATTAGCCGTGATTACAGTATTGTTCCATAAAGGTAAGTTAGAAGTTTCGTTTATACAGGAGAAAACATTGTTACTAATAACGCCGGATTTATTAAAATTCAAAATTAAGTCTTTGTGGTAGGGCTGGGCCGTGGGGACAATAGTTTTGGGAGAATTAAAAACATACCATTCAAGTTTACTAGTGCCACTGGCTTGAGATATACAGTACAAAAACAAAGATTTCCATTTACCAGAGCTTTCTTGAAATTTACGCAAGGTATTAATTTTTAAGGCTTGCAGTTTACATTTTATATTAATAACTCCGGTGCCTCCGTTTTCCAGGGGCCCACAAATAGTATTTCTTTTGATTTTGTCGGGTTTCCCGTTCCAGTAAAACATCCATTTAATTCTCTCCATTTTTGAGATATATTCCTCTGGACAGTGTAAAACTGAACCAAAGTAAGAAAGTCCCGCTCCAAAAAAACTATTTATAACTATAGATTTCCCCTTTAGTGTAAGATCCCTCATTTTCCATTTATTAAGAATATTTTCCATTTTATTAATTCTCGGTTCCCAATTTCTAGCCGAATTATCGTCATTACCAAAAAATATTCCCAGTATTTTTAGGTGATCGTTGACCCACGAGAACCCCCCGGTTTATCTTTTCTATCTTTCCACTTGCCTAACCAAAGTCCCTGAGATTTCCCTACGTTAATTCTAGAGCCTGACCCCCAACTGTAAACGGTAAAAATGTTATCTAACACATTAAATTCATTGTCGTCGGTAAGAAAAATAGTAGTGTCATCTGCATGCTGAATTAATTTGAGAGTCTGCCCGCTATCGGGAAGAACTATACCGCTAAGATTGTTATTATTTCTAATAAAGCAAGCCAAACCCTCAGCACAAATTATATATAATAAAGGGGCCGGAAGGGCTCAGTAATAAAATTATTAACTATAACCGCACTAAAAGGGTTACTATATAAGATTCTCACCCACCTAATAAACCCTCTTGGAATACCCATCCTGTTCATAATCCCAAACATATACTCCCATTCTATCCTATCGAAAGCCTTTTCTTGATCTATACTTAGAAGGGCACCTTTTTATCTTCGTTGTTGATATAATAAATACTATCTCTAAGGGTCATTAGATTATCCTGAATATTCCTTCCGGTAACTCCACATGGTTGATCATCTCCAATAATGTCAGGCATAATTTGCTTTAATCTGTTTGTTATAACTTGTTATATTATTTTGTAATCTACATTAAGAAGGCTTATTGGCCTCCAATTCTTAAGGTTGTTTCTGTCTCCCCTATTTTAAAAAATTAAACGGATTAGCGCTATACTCATGGAATCGGGAAGACAATCATTATGTAGACATTCATTAGACATTTATTATTTATGTGTGTCCTTATATTGCTATTCTATTTGAAATTTGATATTCATTTATAGCTATTCATTTATGATGATTCATGACGTAATTCAAATGTTTTGTTATATTTGTTATATTTGACAATTCAGCCCTTCGGCTGAGACGAATTGATAATAAAATCATTGAATGAATGAATGAATGAATGAATGAATGAATGAATGAATGAATGGATGGTTTATTAACATTCATTCAGCAGCCCGAAGGCTGAATTGCATCAAGTTTACATTGAAAAAGATTACAAATTTACACATCTAAAAAAATACAAAATAGTAAAAAGTGTACATGTACATGAAATTTGAAAATGTAATTACAAAAACAAACAATTAAAAATATAGAAGATCAACATTACAAATACACATTGCACAATGTACACATTCCTCAACACCCCACCCCCAACAAATGCATAGTTGAGTCATTCACTTAAGGTTTCATTGAGTAATCGTGTCAGGTATGGGATGGGACTGTTTTTGAATCTATTTGTTTCATCATGAATTCTGTCTAATATCCAGGTTGATCTAAGAGTCATAGAATGGCATCTATTTAATTTGGGAAACCAGTCTTCAAATTTGTTTGAGCGGTAGGTTTTAGCAATTTTTTTTTTTACATTTTGTACAGAGTTCACGTTTAGTAGAGACAGCGGGTTGTCATTAGCAACTGACTGGTCACGGCGCTTGAACGTAGCTTGTGCAATCCATTGATCTCGGTGAAACTGAGTATCTTAACCTAATTATTATAATTTCTCGTTTTCATATCTACAAAATAAAAATGAATGAGAAATATCCATCTATTTCACTTTTAAAAAAGGACATAAAGAACTATTATAACTTGGAGAAATATTTGTCTGTTGTTAACGGCACTACTCAGAAGTCAAGATTAAATGTATGCTTTCACCTGTTGCTTGTCACACATCAAAATCGGCCTTCGACCTACATAGATCATGCTTTATTAATTCCCTGTAGTGTTGTATTTCTAATGATGTGAATTGATGAAAGAGCAATAAATGTTATCCCCGGGAGAAAAAAAAAGGGAAAAAAAGAAAAGAAAAGAAAAGAAACTGAGTATCGCATGTTGAAGTCGTCGTCCGCCACATTAACTGGTACTATACGCGTTAACATTTAGGTAGTTTTAAACATTTGATGGGTACGTGGTTAGTATCATTTTCATCGGGCTTTTAAATACCTTTCAATATTACTATCCAGAAATATCCCAAGAAATAGACTTGGATCAACGAGGTGGATACGGGTAACTTGTCGACCGTACAGTTTGAAAATGCGGACCTCTCCGCTGCAACCACTTGGTCTAGAATGACAAACAGATTAAACTTATTGCACAAAATTCCACACAGTTGTCTAACTGTACCTAAGAAAATACATAGAACTCACTGTAACGAACACCATGGGATCCACTATGTATAGCGGTCGCTCGGTGTACCTAATGAATAGGCAAATAGAAAGTATTGAAAACAGCAATATGGGTGGCATATAGCCAAATGTTCGGTGTAGTGGTGTTTGTGATTGCGACGTTCTAAAGATTTACCGCCCCCACAGGCCTAGAAGGTGTATTCGTACCCCCCTCCCGCCTGCCCCTTTTTTTTAACATAGCCAATAACTTTACCTGAGGGCATCTCTTTCCACTGGTCAGAGCCAACTTGAAGTTGTTCCCGAAGAAAGAGTAGTTAGGAGTCGAGGTGAAGTCATCCATAAATTCCTCCTTGGTCGCATCGTTCATCTGACAGACCATATTGACGTGATCGTAGTTGAAAGAGCGACATCGACCGTGATGGCTCAGGCAATGAGCTAGGCACTTGACGGCAGAGGTGCCCCGTACGTCCATGAAGGTATGGCCCAGCAGGGCGTGGCCCTCAACAGCCCGGTAGGTTGTTGTTGCCAAAGTACCAAGGCAGTATTTCTCGGGCAAGGATGCTTGCATCTTTGCTACCCACAAAAGAAAAGCTGCTATTACAAGTGGACTGGGCATGGTAAGATAATGTCAGCGTTTGATGTAATAAAAACAAAAAAAATACTTGTTTTCGAGCATGCAGTGGCGTGACCAACGTTTAATTAAACATTGTACTTGCAGGCGAACGATGTGGTGAGAATGAATTGTCAGCTCTATACACTCGTGGCAATGGTGTTTTCGCACGGGTGGTGCGCGCTATTGGATAGACTGCTCTGCTGATGTATGCGCAGTTGCTTATGGGGTAAATTCGTACACTCAACCGTGCACTCAATAGACCTAAGACATGACGTAATGGATTTGTTTACATGTTCGCTTTCCTATGGGAGCCAGTTCAGGACGCCAGACAATCGTCCCCACTGGCTCCCAGTAGGAAAGCACACATGTAAACAAAGCGTGACGTCATTGGAGCACTCGGCCATGACGATTGATCAAGTGAACCAGACTGGAGGTCTGCACTGGGACTGCACCATGTTTTAAAGTCGCTTGGCCTTGGCGTTCAGCTGAACGCTTGGAAAGCCCTTTTTATAGCGTTTTTACCCACGTGACCATATTGTCAAATGTAAAGAAATGTGATCATGAGGGCAGATTAAAAGCACATATTGCCATGAAATTTCCCAAATTCCACCTGTTTTGATAAATTACCTATTTTTCAAGGTTTGAGTTTAATAAAATGTCTAATTTTTGTGGCGAAATGTGGCAAATCTTTCACCGAAGCATTGACATATTACATAATAATATTCTTTCCAACCGCAGCAATTTCATGACGAACGCTTTTTGTATCCCAACTGATGGGCTCCTCCAAGGGATTGTGATGCCCCTAACCTCATTACCATGGGTACGAATCTTGCCGTAGTAAAACTATCAGGGGTAAGAATAACTAGGGGTTACTTGCATAAAGCACTTCATTAGCCTGTGCGGTCCATAGCGACACGTGAAAAAGGTCCAACTGGTAGAATTGTCAGTCTTGCTGTTTTTTCTCAAACGGAAGCGGCCTCAAGTAAATAATTAAGTTAATAATTAATAATTTTCAAAGTGAACAAAGAAACTGACAGGAGCGGGATTCGAACCTACGACCTCCAGAATAGCACACCGGCGATCTACCAACTGATGAGCTTTCTAGCCCTATATGTTGGCAGTCTTCCAAATTTTCAGTATCTTTGTTCGACGGGCGAGTGAACAGAGACAATTTGCAAGGGTGGGATTTGAACCTGCGACCTCCGGAACCATACCAGGGCTCTTCCAACTGAGCTACCTTGCCCTGTGTTGTCGAGACACTCCCATTTTAAGTTTTGTTTGTAACTAATTTGTAACAAAGTTTTATACACAGGCATTTTTAGAGGTCTTTCATTGTCTCTAAGCAAACAGGAAGCCCCTGGCCATACTAGTGACTTATCCAGTGGGGGGGGGGGGCAACTTGGGGGCAAGGGGGAACTCAAATCCCCCTGGTGGCATTTGAGGCATCATAAAAAATAAAAAAAATAGTGTTTTTAAGATGGCTTTAAGACGGTTCAGACGTTGTTTGCCCTCCCTGACACAAAAAAGCTGGATACGCTACTGGTCCACATCCTTCTTAAACGAGAAACCATTGTTTAAAGCCAGTTGCGTTCTTGCCCTATGTTGGCGGTCTCCCAAATTGTCAGTATCTTTGTTCGGGTGGGCGCTTAATAATTAATAATTTAAAGTGCCATTACCCATTCACACAGGCGTCCTTTGTGAAACTCGGATAGATACCTCTACTTTAATGGACTCAAGGGTCCACTAATAATGTAAGCCATTTCCGGCGATAATTGCTTGGTCGCTACGTTGCATGCATGGGTGTCGCCAGGATTTTTCTAGGGGGGAAAGGACTCACCAGAAAGCAGCAAAGGGAGAAATCACCGGCGGTGGAAAAATCGAAAGGGGAAGGGGTGCTGGACATCACTCGACGCTTTGTTCAAGACCGCGATACATGTAGGCATAATATATAGCATTTTAGGCCCCTTTCAGCAAGTTTCGAGTGTTAAATATACATTCAATCGAGTACGACATTGACTTCGCACCTCGTCTTTAAAAAAAAAATTGTTTTCTCCTTTTATTTGAATTTCGAGGGGGAAGTGCCACCTCTTGCCGTCCTCGCGACGCCCATGGTTGCATGCGTCTCTGCGCATCTCTGCCTATGCTCACTCCATTGTTGAATGGCCAGGCTTTACAAAGGCACCATCGAACATCAAACCACGGAGGAAAACCACATTGACTATACGAGCACCAATTACCTCAAGCATTAACTTAAAAGAGGCTCGTGAAGGCAATCACTGGAGACGCTTAATGCATTTTCAAGATGCTTTACATCAAATTTTAATGCCGTGATGTTTTGCATGGACCACAATTGTTATTAAATGATCAAGCATTTTTTTCTATTCTAGATATACGCGCTCCAAAGAATAGAGAAAACTGCCTTTCATTTCATGAAATTAAGAAAGTTAGATCACCAACAGCGGGAATGCATTATCCAAATGCTAAAAGTGTATTGACGTCCCCTCAAGCGTACGTCACGACGTTTAAATGTAGTGTACATGATTGGTCATTGTTGCAATTTTATGGGCGGATTTGGGGGTTAGTAATTTATAGGAAATATCATTTCACTGACCTGTTCAAAGTTTTGCGTTGTTGAATGGCCAAAAAAAAACGAGAGAAAAACAGCGCTCGTTTTCAACCGTCCGGCGGATAGCCTTCAAGGCGTGCGTGGCTACATGGACGCGTGACGCGCCCCGAATGCCAGCATGCCCGGGACGTGCCACTCGTCCGGGTAGTCACGCGCGCCTTGACTAAAAGCCACAAGGCAGTTTTCCAATGATTTCCAGCTGGAAATCGTTGGAAAACGATATAGATTTCCGCTTTTCTTCACAACGACAGCACACCTGGGGCCAATTTAATAAAGTTGTTAAGTACAAAAATGTGCTTAGCATGCAAATGCTTCCTTGATAAAAACTGGATTACCAACCAGATTTCCATGTGTGGAATATTGCTTTTGACTGGCATTCAGCTGTTGTTTGCTTAGCATGAAAATTACATGGACTTTTGGCTGGTAACCTGTTTTTACTAAGCAAGACATTTTCATGCTAAGCAAATTTGTGTGCTTAACAGCTCTATGAAATTGGCCCCAGGCGCCATCATTTCACAGGATGATTGAGACTACTATTAACTTACATTCTAGTAAGGTATTTCGTAATAATTCAGTAAAAAGGAAATTGGAGGATTACCAATCGTGTACACTACATTTAAGGCTTGTGTGCTGTTGAACTGAATAACGCAATTTTTACATTTGCTGTGCTGGCAAACAAATTTGAACGTCTTTAAAGGAAACCGAACGCCCTGAAAATGAATAAGAACTAAAAAAAATTGGCATGCCCCCTGGTCAGATTTGCTTGAGTACGTACATTTCAAAACGATTTTGGAATGTTTTTCTATCGGGAAAACCTATATTTTTGTGGATGTATTTGTCGAAATACGTTCTTGTCATGCAAAGACTGAAACAATTTATTTTTTCATTTAGCATAAGAAAAGCAAAAGAAAAACCACTTTGCCAACGGTGTGTTTCATAGCCAGTGGCACATACACGTCCCAATGCACACACGTAGGCTAGGCTTGTGCTTCCTGCACCTCTTGAAATGAAAACTGCGTAATCTGTACAGAAAGAGAGTTTTTCATAGAGTTTTCATCGATGATAAATTCTGCATTATTGAAACTAAGAATTAGGAATTGATTGAAGATTAATTTCAAACCCTACCCTTGCGTCATCATATTTCCTCCATTTGTCATCGTAACCTTTGAGATACGCCACGCAGTGTCCCGCATTGAGTGTGCGGACTTTGTGTTCGATAACACTGTACACTTCGTATTGGCTGAGGTTGTCCAAGGGCGGATCCAGAACAAACCTTTCTGCCCGATAGCAACGCACGTCTTGGACACGCGTTTTTCCATTTCACCTTGGATTTCTTCATATTACAAGTCTAAATTTTCCAAACCTGTCGAAATGTTTGCCATCATAGGAAACCCCATTAAATAAACTATAACTTGATTTTGGAATCAGCATTTTATCGCTCAGAACAAAAAAGTTGTGATTTTTCCCGAACCTCCGCACATTGTCCGGGCCCACCGGACGTCCAGTCCGGTGTACGAAGCTTAGGCGCTTTTTGGCGTTCCTATTATGTATAAAGTTACATTCAAAAAAAGTTACAATTTGTCAAAGAGATTTAGAGTTTTACAATGTGATTTCAATTAACGTTGCGGCACCGACGCGTGAAAAACGCAAGTTGAAAGTTCGATTTGTTTATATTCTATTTTCCTGCCAAAATGAATGAAGTTTCTATATAAACACCATGGATCGTAAGAGTTAATATTCCTTTTGATATCAGGGCACTTGTTAATTGATTTAGAGCCATGCTAATACTTATTATCACTGTTTTAAATTGACTACTTTTGAGTACGCTATGCACAACACGAATAGCGCGCCCACGTACATGGGTTTGTTTATCCAATTTCTGTCCCACAATTCCCTGCTTGCCCGAGACATCGAATTGGCTTATTATAGGCTCGCATCTGCTTCGCAGCTTGCCAAAAAAATATACACCCGAATTTGAAGATTTACATATATTTTTGAAATTACGTTGTCTATCGGCCACCGTAGTGGCAATCCCTTACCGCGACTCTTACCACGCTACATGAAGCCTCTCTTACCTCGTCAGTCCCACTTTGTCGCCACGTCAAGTACGTCTCTTACCGCGTTAGTCCAACACTCTTACTACTATGGAATTCCATTGCTGCCATTTACGCGTCGCATTTGTGGCAGTGTTACTTGGGTCCGCAGCCGTTTGCACCGTCAACGGCGCATAGTCGCGTCGTACCGTCGGATAGTCGCGTCGTACCGTCGCATTGTCGCGTCGTGCCGTCGCATAGTCGCGTCGTGCCGTCGCGTCGTGCCGTCGCATAGTTTTGTACTGTTTGTATAGGGCCGTCGGATAGTCGCGTCGTGCCGTCGCATAGTCGCGTCGTGCCGTCGCATAGTCGCGTCGTGCCGTCGCATAGTCGCGTCGTGCCGTCGCATAGTCGCGTCGTGCCGTCGCATTGTCGCGTCGTGCCGTCGCATAGTCGCATTGTCGCATTGTTGATTTTCAGGGTTTACGGCGTAAACGGCTAAGGACCCGAAATCAACAATGCGACAATGCGACGGCATGACGCGACTATGCGATGGCACGATGCGACTATCCGACGGCCCTATACAAACAGTACAAAACCATGCGACGGTACGACGCGACGGCACGACGCGACTATGCGACGGCACGACGCAAATATGCGACGGCACGACGCGACTATCCGACGGTACGACGCGACTATGCGCCGTTGACGGCGCAAACGGCTGCGGACCCAAGTAACACTGCCACAAATGCGACGCGTAAATGGCAGCAATGGAATTCCATATACTGCGCCACTAAAGTCTCTTTTACCGCGTCAATCAACATTTCTTACCGCGTCAATCAACATTTCTTACCGCGTCAATCAACACTCTTAACGCGCCAATAAACACTCTTTAAAACCAAACTTGTTAAAAAAAACGTTAAAAATGCCATCAAACTGGTCCAAATTTTACTGGTGCTGCTTGTGAAAATGACAAAGGTGATAATGTCATCCCCCAAAGCCCGTAAGATTCTGACCTGGCACTAGGATCCCTTTGACCTGGCATTGGTGTAACGATTATTACACCAGACAGCAATATATCTCTTTTGGGTGTGTAGCATAAACATTCTGACCCCGATCCAAGTTAAGTATTTACATCCCGAACTAGAGTGTTAAAAAAAAACACAGTCAGGTCTTGTTTGTAGCAATGATTGTAGCAAAGTCGCTGTGAATGACTACAACTTTGTTGCTGGATATTATAGATTTGTTTTCAGATTACAAATACAGAGGTAAAGATATTTGTAGCAAATCTTTCTTTTCAAACGTTGAACTGTGGATATCAGATTTTATGTGACAACCACTTGCTACTCTTGGCAAAAATAGACTTTTGTCTTCATATTGTCTTCAACGTCTTTTCGACTGCAAAACAAAGGGATATAAACCCCCATGATTTCTTATTCAATTTTGACCCGAATATTACATGATCCAAAATTGATTGAAAATGTTCCTGCAGCATATCTTGACGTATTGCCATGAAATATCAGGCTTTTTGGATACATTATTTAAAAATCAATATCATGAAACATGAATAAAAATATTAAGACAACAAAACCCCCTTACACGTTTTTGTCATTTTATAGACTGTTTAAGACTAACATTTGAACATGGCGAGGGGTTCCCCTTACGATTTTTTTCAATTTTAACCCATAAATATAAAGGCAATCACATGTCCCCAGTTTTGATCATACATCTTAATGGTTATTAATTTAAAATCTACATTTTCCGTAACAAATTGAAAAAAATCTAAATATCGAAACAAAATAATTTGAAGATTTTGTTTGCAATATTTATTCTTCTTGCGGCCTGATTTTAGCTGTAACTTCTAAGGGTTTTTCCCCTGTATATTCTACTGTTTTTTCCCGCCGAATTTACTTTTGCCTTGTAATTTACCCTTTCCATTCTATTATTTTAAACCGAATTTAATCTTTAGAGTCTAATTTACTCTCTCACTCTTACTGTTTCTTTTTTTGGTATAATTTATTCTTTTTGATACAAAAATACTTTCATGGGGGCCTAAGTTACTCATCAAGTCTTACTCATTTTTCCGGCATAAATTATCATTTTTTCCGCCGAATTTCCTCTCATGTGGCCCCATTTACTCTTTGATCCTCACCAATTATTTTTAATAATTGGTGAGGGTTTTTGCTTTGGCCGCAGTTATGCTCATGCGGCCCCATTGACTCTGTGAGGATCACCGATTATTTTGTGGTATAGGTCCAAATTACTCTCATTATTTTTCGGCATATTATATTCTTTTTGCATAAAATTACTCTTTGACTGCTAGCTTTCGGTATATTTTATTCTTCTTGCTGCCGAATGTACTCTCTTCCGTTTCGTTTTCCACTGTCAGTACTGAATTTGTTTCCGTACATTTTATCCTTTTTGCAGTCAAATTCTGGGGCAAAAAGCGACAAAAATGGCAAGCTCAAAAATCAAGATGCTTTGAAAACGGCAGCAGAGGTAGAGCATAGAGTGGAGACTTCAGCCGTGTAATAACATATTTCTTTGATGAATATTTTGATAATCTGTTTCATTTACTCTGTAACAGCAGTGTAAACTGGGACGGTCACCTAATACTTCGGGACCGCGTTCCATAAACTAGACGTTTAATTTTCATATATGGTCACAAATGGTCATAATTTAGACCTGGTTAATTATGTTTGTGTTAAAAAAATCTAAACCTAACGAACCTAAGGCACACTAAAATTCATGGGCGTATGCACGAGAATGCACAAAGATCAGTACACATTTTCAATAATTTTCCAGGACACCGAGTACAAAATGCTTAACAATTAGTGTTGGTTGTGTGCTTTTTCCTCCCCCCCCCCCCCCCCCCCCGCCAACCTTGACGAGAAATCGCCACCGCTGCTAAAATTACAAAGGAAAATATATGAACTGAAATACAGAATTAATAAAGAACACGTTTATATTTAACTGTCGTTTTTCATAAATACTTTTCTATTGTTAAGTTACTCGTGGTTTTGCATGCATGTCCTATTTGGGGCCAAATTTGAGGCTACATTGCCTGATATCGATTTTTAGCCAAGACTTTTCATTTTTACGGAAAAGTAGCCACATTTTGATCTTATATCTTTAAAAAGGCAAACATGAAAATCAACAGTTAAATATGAACGTGTTAAAGGTAAATTACGAAATGCCACTGTTCCAATGGAGGATCCAGAACACGGGAGACATACAGCAGCCTAGCCAGGGCTGTCTCCATGGGGAGTGGGGGGCTGGATGTTACAGTGGGGGACCCTTAGTGCTTTTTCTTTATGTAACTAAGATTGTCTGCGTTTGCGAAATTTTCAGTGGGGGCGACTCGTGGGGGTCGAACATTGTTAGGGGGCGTGCTCCCCCCCCCCCCGCCACTGGGGACATAGCCCGGGAGATGCTTTTCAAATTAAAAAACGCATCCAGAAAAACATTCCGTTCCCAAACTAATTTGACAAGCATAATGGCGGGATATGCAAGGGTTTCTGACGTTCTACTGAAAAAATAAGAATTAATTTGGGGGCAACCCCCCCCCCCCCCCCCTAGCATCCGCCCTTCCCCCTGCTATAGCCTTTTAATTATTCTGCATAGGCCCTATACTGAGGTAATATCAAATTATACAGATTAAAGTGTACTCTTCAGGCCCGTGCGCATGGTTTCTGTTTCTGTTCATTATAGCTACATTAATATTCCCATGGAGTCCATGTTGGTTCCAAGCTAATCAAACTCTACATGAAGTCCCAAACCCGCCATCTTTCGTCTGTACAATTCATCGAACTCGTTACTCTGAGCTACGGTGAAAAAACTCTTCCAATCACCAACGATCCCTGGAAAATAATAGAAAAATGTCAAAATCACAATTTTTATTATGAGAAATCGTTCAATGTTTAAGAATCCAAACATTTAGGCCCTATTACAAAATAATGCTATCAATTGTGAACGAACGTAATTGACATTATAATGGGACTTTTGTATTTACGACGTGATTTTAAGCACCGTGTGCTATAGGTACTTTCTGACAGCAATGTTGACTTACTCGGGCGGGACTCGAACCCACGACCTCCTGCAACCGTCTTTACAACTCGACCAAGGGACTTTTCAGTGTTAGTTCACCGATTCGATTCCACATAAGAGCCTACCGCGGCGATGACGTGTTCACGCGCATAATGTGTGTAAAGACATTAGCGCGTGAACCAGTGCTTGAACCAGACCAGGGTTGCAAAGGGTTGGAAAGTTTCTGAACATTTTGGAAACTTTCCTTGGAAAGTTTCGGGAATTTTCAAGTGGTCGGCTATTTGGGGAATTTTGAAAATGTTCGTTTAATCTAAGAAAATCGTAAAATGTAGCTTTTATTCAAAAGGTAACAATATTATGATATTCTATTGCACCTCTCACATAAAAACTTTGACAAGTTTTGTTGGTTAGCTGGGCCTTCTTTTTTTCCCTTCTTTTTTGAACAGTTCTAATAGTTCAGTTTACATCTATTTCCATTCTGCACTGGGCAATTGAAATATACAAGAAATTACAATATACAAGGAAATATACAATAAATTGCCGGCACATACATGGAGGCATATTCTGGAAGCCGAAGCTTGTATAGAGATGCCTTTAAATAATAACTAATTAAAGAAATACTGAGTGAAGTGATGAGACATACAAATCAGACGGACACAACAGACAAACAGATATGACGAAATTGACGGATATAACAAACAAACTGATTACATGGACATGACATTAAACGCATACTAAACGCATACGTACCGGGTAATCTGGTAAGAAACAATGTACATACTGCTGACAAAATGGGACAAGGATAACTATATTAAACAAGACTGAGAAAAATAGTTCTTAGAACTGGGCATAAATCTAAGGTTCAAAGTAGAAAAGAAAAAAAAAGTAAATGTGTACGTGGGCCTTCATATGGATTAATTGGCTTAAATGATAGAATGATCATTGTCACTACCTGCGTACATCCGTGGGTCATTCTATAAATTAGGGTTCCAATTTTGGTGTCCCTGTTACATCTGACATGTATGTATAGGATTTTGCAATTTAGGACACATTCTTTAATGCTTTCTACGTGTATCTCCAAGGGTGATTATGTAAAGCAAAGTACCTGCCAAACAAGTAAAAAATAGTGTGAAGTCAATTTTAATGATACTTGATGGGAAATTACACCGGTCATGTGTAACAGGGACCCCAAATTTATGGAATGACCCACGTACACATGATTACACTGGATAAGACTCATTGTGTAATAACGGCATCCTCACCGTTCTAGTATTTTCTTTACCCAGACTACTTTTGTGATGCAATGTACTTTCCGTACATGTCTAAACTAATATTAATGTGTCATTTGTTAAATTTATATTGAGACAAAGAATTCCCCACGGTCGGTGTTTCAATTAACAAAAGTGTATATTTATTTTATTTTCTAAAGCAATCAGTAACCTGCCCTGAAACTCCTAGTCCAAGATCATCAACCATCTTTTTGACATAAAATTCCGAACTTTAGAAAAAACCCAGTTTCCGAAAAGTCCCAATATTTCCACCGAATTCCGGGAATTCCCCCGAATTTCGCAACCCCAACCATGAAGAATGGCAAATGACGTCAACCTTGGGATATAATCTATATTGACATTGATATTGTTTATCGTTACGTCATAAGTACTAACCTTTTCGCATAAGCCCGGGAGCGCCGACTTTGCCAGCATTCCTTACAGACT
Organism: Hippasteria phrygiana; assembly: GCA_037893225.1. Taxonomy (NCBI): domain Eukaryota; kingdom Metazoa; phylum Echinodermata; class Asteroidea; order Valvatida; family Goniasteridae; genus Hippasteria; species Hippasteria phrygiana. The sequence continues at coordinate 100,909 of JAZGUH010000372.1, forward strand.
GTACATCTCCCGCAACATGATATCGAGTCTTCATGCTTTTTACGGTGACCAGAACCGTTATTTTGTCAACCACTTCATCTGTTAAAGAGCGTCCTAAGTAGTCAGCTATCCGAACGACGGCTCCATGAGTATCCTATTATTGTATTGAAGCAAATTATAAATGCACGTAGGCCTATCAGTCGAGACGTTTTGCACGAAAATACTTTTTCCACTTGGGGGAAATGCCCCCCTTCCCCCCATTTTTGGCAGTTCAGCACAAGAAAAACATAGGTAAGGGCCGCAGCAGCCGGCCGGCACCGGTGCTGCTTTGACAAAAGTGTTCCGTCGCACCTTTTCAATGGTCAAATCTTTTGTCAGCTTTTATAAACAAACGGTTCCAAAATTAATCTGCACGGATCATTTTAAATACTTTGATCTTATTTTTATGTGTTCATTGTCAATACAGACATACATACCGCCTTCATGTCCTCGTATTTTAGAATCAGATATTGTTCATTATGTCGTTCAGCCCAATACTCCGGCACGTGGTCAAACCACGACGTGAACTTGACTGCAGCAAAGTAGAAACAAAAAATTGATTAGGCCTGATTATGGCATGCACGGCGCGACTTATAGTTTGAAAAAAATGTAAGAAACAGCAGATAATACTAAGTCAATTGTTATGGCCACGGCCGTCGTTGGAAGGGGATCGTGTTGCTGTCGGAAAAATCAAGTCGACGTCGGCAAAAATTGAAAGTCAAGGAAAAAAATGCCGAGTGCAGAGTGTATAAAATCAAATGTCACCCTTTACGTCTCCCTTTCCCTTTTCATATTATTTGTCGGCGGAAGATTTGAAATTACTTGTTACATGCAAGAAATACCTCTCCATTATATTAAACCGTCGGGGCTCAGACAACTCGACCGTTGACCGACTCGACTCGAGACAACTCGACCGTTGAGACAACTCGACCGTCTTTGCGTCAAATGGGAAGACAAGTCGTCCGTGGAGACAAGTCTTCCGTTGAGACAAGTCGTCCGTTTAATTGAAGTCGACTCGGAGGTAGGGAAATCGCTGGGGTCTCGGCGGGGATTCGCGTCCAGCCTCAAAGCAAACATGAGCCTGAATTTTTGTCGAGTTTCACCAGTGGAGAAAACCCGCAGGAGATCTAGAGTGCGTCTCTGTATCTTTGTGAACTGTGTGACAATCGAATCACCAGAGTACGACAATCTCCGTTTTCCCCGGCCGTAAAGACTAGGGCCTCGTGAGCTATTTGTTTATCATCACGGCCTTTTTTATTTTATATCTCAATCAAATCACCTAACAAGGTCTCCTCAGCACCATTATAATATATCATATCTAGCTCCGTCAAGATTTTCTGTTTATTATATTTCCATCATTCCGGAAACTTTTAGTTCATTCCCCTCGGCCCTATCAAACAATCTAAATAGCACGGACCTGCTTTACCTTTATCTTCATACTACTCGGGCGGTAGTAGTCAGGGGTTAGACTATGCATAATGCATTTATTTATGTATTCATAATGCGCGCTGCAATCATTAGGCTAAGCAGGTGCGTGCGCACAACACGGCTTCTACAAGATTCCCAAGACGTTGTTTCTGGCGGTTCGTGGCTATTGTCGTGATAACGCCCTCTCGCGGCGGCCGGTTATCGCGTATATACGTAACAACGTCTTGAACCAACACAAATAATGACCCGAGCCGAACCGGCAAAGCACATATTTATTCCCTCATTGTTAAATAAGTCACATGACTAGTCTTTGCCGCGGAATTGTCGTGGATCGTCGCGTCGTAGGTGACATGAGCATGGTTGCGATTATTTTGCGTCGAAATACCGCTTGTTCCACGAGAATATATACGATTTCTCAGTTTTGTGACCTGAGCATTATTTTTCTGCTTGATGGCGACGGTTCCGTCGTGGCGCAAACAAATTGCAGGTCGACCTGAGGCCACCTTTAGACTATCACGTGCGCGGCGTTTTCTGAACTTTGACTGATAATGCCAAATTGTCCAAGGCAGTGTGCTGCCTTATGTAAATACACACTTACTTTTATCTGAATTCTGTTCACGCGTGTATGGTTGTGCACCCTTGTTGCTTAAAATGTCACATAATCACGAGGACCTAGACAGACCGGGACCCCCTGTTAATATACAGGGTGTCTGGTGGCCTGGTATTGTTACCGAAGAATCGCTCAATGCCATCAAAAACTTCCATGTTCGAGACGATGACGTGTGGATTGCTACCTGGCCGAAGGCGGGTAAGTAGCGCAACATGCGCTTCGCAGTTTCAGTGGGCTGAATTGTGCAGCAACATGTCCGAACTCGCTTGAGGGATTGTTTTCTAAACGGAAAACTGTTCTGGGTTTGTATTGAACTGGTTTTATAAAGGAAAAAATGGTGGGGCCCCGGTAAATCTTATGGAAGCCACAGAGTAGGCCTATATGGTAATTGTTGATGAAAATACTGGTTTATTTTAATTACATTTCATGCATCTAGGCTACATCTTGTTATAATGAGTTCCCTTGTACGTAAAATCTTTGCCTTTTTGTCGAAATACATGGATTTTTGGTTCATTTTCGCATGATAGCAAGGGGATCAAATTGTGAGTGTGAGCGGTAATGAAACTAATGTTTTTCTGTTCATGTCACTGCCAAGTAAAACGGACAGTCTATAAACATGCATTCACAAGACAATATAAATCGGGGTCATGCTAATTAGCGTCAACAAAGCGTCAACAACTTATAAAAAAGCACTGTACTGTTAGAGCTTAAACGTGTTATTCACAATATTTAGTGGGCTCCTATCACTATTAGCTTGAAAATTCCAGCTCTAGGCTCATGACATGTGATTCGCCATTCTCACATGTCATGAGCCTAGAGCTGGAATTTTCAAGCTAGGCTGCTATGATTATTTTAAAGTATCATTAGTATTTAAAAGTATCTTAAAATGTGTGATTTTTAAGCGAAAAAGTACGACATCAACGGTGCTTTTTCCTGGCAGCCATCTTGTTTTTCTGGCACAGGGTGCAATCGCGCATGCGGAAAAGAGATAACAAAGATGGCGGCGCCCATTTATCGTACGGTAATTTTGTCGTCATAAAATTTCGTTTTTATGTGGGATTGTGAACGAGAATTCTGCCAATTTCTTACATAATACGAGATGTGAGAGTTTGTTGAATACAAGTATAGCTTTTTTTAAGCTTAAATGTGCATTTTGAGCTTGTTGACGCTTTGTTGACGCTGATCGGGTTTGTTGACGCTTGTTTGACGCTAAATAGCATGACCGTATAAATCGCCTTGAGCACGCTATGCCATCAATCGATCATTAGATATAGCGCACTATAATCAATTGTTTTTCCATCGAAGGCTACATTTTGGAAAAGCCTGAAAATAACAGGGTTGCAATATCCAAGATAAAGAAAATGCACAAAGGGATGACTGGTGGACACAGAAAAGAGCCTTAAAAAAATGTTAATTTCTTTTTGAAAGGGAGATGCAGTACGTTGGGCTATAGCGTCCCGGAACGAACCTTCAACCTCAATTGATGTAATATTATGCTTTTATTTACAGGTACTCATTGGGTTGCTGAAATCTGTCATCTGGTTCTGAATAATGGTGACTTGAACAAGGTTGATAGAGCACAGCAACCGATGCCGTTAGAGTTTGACGTCAAGCCGTCTGAGAACAGACTCCCCCGATACAAGGCAGCACCAGCATGGAAGTCACCCCGTGTACTTGTCACTCATGTACCTAAGAGATTTCTACCTGACCAATTACTTACAGGAAAGAGGGGAAAGGTAGTACACGTAATATAGTTATGCTTATAGACACCCGAATTCCGTTTGTATAGCAATACCCTACAGGGGCATGGACAGGGACGAGAGTATATAGGGGGAAGGGGAACATTTGTATTTTTTTCCATGTAATTTCGGGGGGGGGGGGGGGTTTCCTCTCGGCAGGCTGTCTGCCTTTTTGTCTATTATTTTGTTCTTCTCCGCAGGCTGTCTACTTGCTTGTTTATTTGTTATTGTTGTTGTTGTTGTTCTTTTCTTCTGCTTCTTTAAATAGCTGCACAGTTCCATGCAGTTACACCTTGCTGGGGTTGACCACGTATATACAAAATATATAGAAACATTGGCCAGTTCTTTATTCCAATTAAAATGTAATCATCCGAACCGAACCTTTGTGTTTTTCTTTTGATAAGGTAATTACAGTCATCCGAAACCCCACGGACACGCTAGTATCACTTTACCACTTTATTAAAGGAATGGAGCCTGGATGTACAGAGACATTCGAGGACAGTTTGCAGAAAAACCTGTACTCTGATCAAGGTAAGGTTAGTAAGCTAAGTTTGAAGTGTTCAAATGTTGTCATCATGTAGATATCATTCTGTTCAGTATTCCATGTTCTTCATTTTAAATTTTAAATTTAATTTTTTTAATCTTCCTATCAAAAATAATATGAAAAGGGAAAGGGAGACGTAAAGGGTGACATTTGATTTTATACACTCTGCACTCGGTATTTTTTCCTTGACTTTCAATTTTTGCCGACGTCGACTTGATTTTTCCGACAGCAACACGACTTTGCCGATCCCCTTCCAGCGACGGCCGTGGCCATAACAATTGACTTAGTATTATCTGCTGTGTTGTGCGCACGCACCTGCTTAGCCTAATGTTGCAGCGGCATTATGAATACATAAATAAATGCATTATGCATAGATCTAACCCCCTGACTACTACCGCCCGAGTAGTATGAAGATAAAGGTAAAGCAGGTCCGTGCTATTTAGATTGTTTGATAGGGCCGAGGGGAATGAACTAAAAGTTTCCGGAATGATGGAAATATAATAAACAGAAAATCTTAACGGAGCTAGATATGATATATTATAATGGTGCTGAGGAGACCTTGTTAGGTGATTTGATTGAGATATAAAATAAAAAAGGCCGTGATGATAAACAAATAGCTCACGAGGCCCTAGTCTTTACGGCCGGGGAAAACGGAGATTGTCGTACTCTGGTGATTCGATTGTCACACAGTTCACAAAGATACAGAGACGCACTCTAGATCTCCTGCGGGTTTTCTCCACTGGTGAAACTCGACAAAAATTCAGGCTCATGTTTGCTTTGAGGCTGGACGCGAATCCCCGCCGAGACCCCAGCGATTTCCCTACCTCCGAGTCGACTTCAATTAAACGGACGACTTGTCTCAACGGAAGACTTGTCTCCACGGACGACTTGTCTTCCCATTTGACGCAAAGACGGTCGAGTTGTCTCAACGGTCGAGTTGTCTCGAGTCGAGTCGGTCAACGGTCGAGTTGTCTGAGCCCCGACGGTTTAATATAATGGAGAGGTATTTCTTGCATGTAACAAGTAATTTCAAATCTTCCGCCGACAAATAATATGAAAAGGGAAAGGGAGACGTAAAGGGTGACATTTGATTTTATACACTCTGCACTCGGCATTTTTTTCCTTGACTTTCAATTTTTGCCGACGTCGACTTGATTTTTCCGACAGCAACACGATCCCCTTCCAACGACGGCCGTGGCCATAACAATTGACTTAGTATTATCTGCTGTTTCTTACATTTTTTTCAAACTATAAGTCGCGCCGTGCATGCCATCACTTTTCTGTGTAGTAGGCCTAATCAATTTTTTGTTTCTACTTTGCTGCAGTCAAGTTCACGTCGTGGTTTGACCACGTGCCGGAGTATTGGGCTGAACGACATAATGAACAATATCTGATTCTAAAATACGAGGACATGAAGGCGGTATGTATGTCTGTATTGACAATGAACACAACAAAATAAGATAAAAGTATTTAAAATGATCTGAAGATTAATTTTGGAACCGTTTGTTTATACAAGCTGACAAAAGATTTGACCATTGAAAAGGTGCGACGGAATTGGGGGGTTGGGGTGGGGGGGGGGGGGGGGGTCAAAGCAACACCGGTGCCGGCCGGCTGCTGCGGCCCTTACCTATGTTTTTCTTGTGCTGAACTGCCAAAAATGGGGGGGGGGAGGGGGCATTTCCCCCAAGTGGAAAAAGTATTTTCGTGCAAAACGTCTCGACTGATAGGCCTACGTGCATTTATAATTTGCTTTAATAGGACACTCGTGGATCCGTCGTTCGGATAGCAGACTACTTAGGACGCCCTTTAACAGATGAAGTGGTTGACAAAATAACGGTTCTGGTCACCGTAAAAAGCATGAAGACTCGATATCATGTTGCGGAGGAAGTACAGTCTGAAAGGAATGCTGCCAAAGTCGGCGCTCCAAAACTTATGCGAAAAGGTTAGTACTTATGACGTAACGATAAACAATATCAATGTCAATATAGATAACTATATCCCAAGGTTGACGTCATTTGCCATTCTTCATGGTTGGGGGTTGCAAAATTGGGGGAATTCCCGGAATTCGGTGGGAATATTGGGACTTTTCGGAAACTGGGATTTTTCAAAAGTTCGGAATTTTGATGTAAAAAAGATGGTTGATCTTGGACTAGGAGTTTCAGGGCAGGTTACTGATTGCTTCAGAAAAGAAAATGAATATACACTTTTGTTAATCGAAACACCGACCGTGGGGAATTCTTTGTCTCAATATAAATTTAACAAATAACACATTAATATTAGTTTAGACATGTACGGAAAGTACATTGCATCACAAAAGTAGTCTGGGTAAAGAAAATACTAGAATGGTGAGGATGCCGTTATTGCACAAGGAGTCTTATCCAGTGTAATCATGTGTACGTGGGTCATTCCATAAATTTGGGGTCTCTTTGCTTTACATATTCACCCTTGGAGATACACGTAGAAAGCATTAAAGAATGTGTCCTAAATTGCAAAATCCTATACATGTACATGTCAGATGTAACCGGGACACCAAAATTGGACCCATAATGTATATAATGACCCACATGTAGGCCCTACGTGTAGGCCTACACAGGTAGTGACAATGATCATTCTATCATTTAAGCCAATTAATCCATATGGAGGCCCAGCTAACGAACAAAACTTGTCAAAGTTTTCATGTGAGAGGTGCAATATATAGAATATCATAATATTGTTACCTTTTGAATAAAAGCTACATTTTACGATTTTCTTAGATTAAACGAACATTTTCCAAATTCCCTAAAGAGCCGACCACTTGAAAGTTCCCGAAACTTTCCAGGGAAAGTTTCCAAAATTTTCGGAAACTTTCCAACCCTGGTCTGGTTCAAGCACATGGTTCACGCGCTAATGTCTTTACACACATTATGCGCGTGAACTAGAAATACGTCATCGCCGCGGTAGGCTCTTTATATGTTGAATCAAATCGGTGAACTAACCCTGGAAAGTCCCTTGGTCGAGTTGTAAAGACGGTTGCAGGAGGTCGTGGGTTCGAGTCCAGCCCGAGTAAGTCAATATTGCTGTCAGAAAGTACCTAGCACACGGTGCTTAAAATCACGTCGTAAATACAAAAGTCCCATTATAATGTCACTTACGTTCGTTCACAATTGATAGCATTATTTTGTAATAGGGCCTAAATGTTTGGATTCTTAAACATTGAACGATTTCTCATAATACAAATTGGGATTGTGACATTTTTCTATTATTTTCCAGGGATCGTTGGTGATTGGAAGAGTTTTTTCACCGTAGCTCAGAGTAACGAGTTCGATGAATTGTACAGACGAAAGATGGCGGGTTTGGGACTTCATGTAGAGTTTGAGTAGCTTGGAACCAACATGGACTCCATGGGGATATTAAAGTAGCTATAATGAACAGAAACAGAAATCATGCGCACGGGCCTGAAGAGTACACTTTAATCTGTATGATTTGATATTACCTCAGTATATGCAGAATAATTAAAAGGCTATAGCAGGCGGAAGGGCGGATGCTGAGGGAGGGGGGGGGGGCTTCCCCCAAATTAATTCTTATTCTTTTCAGTAGAAAAATTGTTAAGCATTTTGTACTCGGTGTCCTGGGAAATGTTTGAAAATGTGTACTGATCTTTGTGCATTCTCGTGCATACGCCCATGAATTTTAGTGTGCCTTAGGTTCGTTAGGTTTAGATGTTTTTAACACAAACATAATTAACCAGGTCTAAATTATGACCATTTGTGACCATATATGAAAATTAAACGTCTAGTTTATGGAACGCGGTCCCGAAGTATTAGGTGACCGTCCCAGTTTACACTGCTGTTACAAAGTAAATGAAACAGATTATCAAAATATTCATCAAAGAAATATGTTATTACACGGCTGAAGTCTCCACTCTATGCTCTACCTCTGCTGCCGTTTTCAAAGCATCTTGATTTTTGAGCTTGCAATTTTTGTCACTTTTTGCCCCAGAATTTGACTGCAAAAAGGATAAAATGTACGGAAACAAATTCAGTACTGACAGTGGAAAACGAAACGGAAGAGAGTACATTCGGCAGCAAGAAGAATAAAATATACCGAAAGCTAGCAGTCAAAGAGTATATAATTTTATGCAAAAAGAATATAATATGCCGAAAAATAATGAGTAATTTGGACCTCGGCTTGATAAACAATCATACTAGGGAAGACTTACGGAGTAAAAGCAACGGCTTGCGCATAACTTTTGCTGAAAAAAACAGCAATTTAGGCCTATACCACAAAATAATCGGTGATCCTCACAGAGTCAATGGGGCCGCATGAGCATAATTGCGGCCAAAGCAAAAACACCTCACCAATTATTAAAAATAATTGGTGAGGATGAGAGAGTAAATGGGGCCACATGAGAGAAAATTCGGCGGAAAAAAATGATAATTTATGCCGGAAAAATGAGTAAGACTTGATGAGTAACTTAGGCCCCCATGAAAGTATTTTTGTTTCAAAAAGAATAAATTATACCGAAAAAGAATCAGTAAGAGTGAGAGAGTAAATTCGACTCTAAAGATTAAATTCGGTTTAAAAAATAGAATGGAAAGGGTAAATTACGAGGTAAGAGTAAATTCGGCGGGAAAAACAATAGAATATACAGGGGAAAAAATCCTTAGAAGTTACAGCTAAAATCAGGCCGCAAGAAGAATAAATATTGCAAAAGAAATCTTTAAATTATTTTGTTTCGATATTTAGATTTTTTTCAATTTGTTACGGAAAATGTAGATTTTAAATTAAAAACCATCAAGATGTATGATCAAAACTCGGGACATGTTATTGCCTTTGTATTTATGGGTTAAAATTGAAAAAATCGTAAGGGGAACCCCTCGCCATGTTCAAATTTTAGTCTTAAACAGTCTTCAAAATGACAAAAACAACGTGTAAGGGGGTTTTATTGTCTTAATATTTGTATTCATGTTTCATGATATTGATTTTTAAATAATGTATCAAAAACGCCTGATATTTCATGGCAATACGTCAAGATCTGCAGCAGAAACATTTTCAATCAATTTTAAATCATGTAATATTCGGGTCAAAATTGAATACGAAATCATGGGGGTTTATATCCCTTTGATTTGCAGTCGAAAAGACGTTGAAGACAATATGAAGACAAAAGTCTATTTTTGCCAAGAGTAGCAAGTAGTTGTCACATAAAATCTGATATCCACAGTTCAACGTTTGAAAAGAAGGATTTGCTACAAATATCTTTACCTCTTTATTTGTCATCTGAAAACAAATTTATAATATCCAGCAACAAAGTTGTAGTCATTCACGGCGACTTTGCTACAATCATTGCTACAAACAAGACCTGACTGTGTGGTTTTTTAGCACTCTAGTTCGGGATGTAAATACTTAACTTGGATCGGGGTCAGAATTGTTTATGCTACACACCCAAAAGAGATATATTGCTGTCTGGTGTAATAATCGTTACACCAATGCCAGGTCAAAGGGATCCTAGTGCCAGGTCAGAATCTTACGGGCTTTGGGGATAATATGACATTATCACCTTTGTCATTTTCACAAGCAGCACCAGGAAAATTTGGACCAGTTTGATGGCATTTTTAGAGGTTTTTTTTAACAAGTTTGGTTTTAAACTAGTGACTATACATCATATACGTCACACACAAGGACTTAATTACCAAAAAGGAACTGTGATTATCTGGTTTCACTCCCTTCAATTCGGAATATTTTCAATATTTAATGCCTATGTGTACAAACCTGAAATTTAATACCGATAGAATACTAATAACTAATACTAATAACCTATCCCTAACCCTAACCCTAACCCTAACTCTAACCCTAATCCCCCCGGGGGGGGGGGGGGGGGGTACTCAGTACAAATGGCCACACGGGGACGTGCCGCAAACATGGGTCGCATTCTCGACAGTCCGGTATACCATAGAGGAAGGATACCAATGACCCCTTTTTCCCCCGTTTGGTGGTATACTTATCGGTTGTAATTCTATCCTCTGTATTGACATGGGCTTTTATCACATATTGGTATATCAATGGGTCGTCAATTTTCCAGATTGAGAGGTAGTAATAACGTTAAAGATCGCCCGAGAGAGATCATTATTCCCGACAGCAAAATTATAAAACGTGGGCGTGTGATTAAACGTCTGCGTTGTGTTCATTTATGCTCATACCGCGTATATTATGTACCAGCTCGATCGTACGCGTGTCGAGTGTGCACAATATCCGACCAACCTCGTTACCATGGGTACGATCTTGCTGCGCCATGGAGTCGAGGATGCCTTCCGACCTCTGACCACGACCTGCCGATTTGTACTTATAGGGGTGGCTGTATTTTGCTGTAAGGACGAGTTGTATGGTATTTGGATGGGTCAATATCTAGGGTTGGTATATCAATGGGTGGTATTTGAATCTAGTTTCATGGGTACCTATTATATATTGGTTTATGCATGGGTAGTAAAAGCAAGTTCAAAGTTGACCTTTGAACTAACATATATATATATACAAGATGTTTAAAGGCGCAGTCTTAAACTTAAAGGGCACGCTACAGGTTCCTTCCGGTTTACCCCTTCCTCCATGGTTTACCGAACGCAGTCGGTAAACACACCATGGAGGATAGTCTTGGTTCCAAGACGTTCTTAGCGGTGCGACGTATAGCGCGCACGGCCGGCCGACAGCGCCCTCTCGCTACACACACACACACGCCAAGGCCAAATCGCTACTGTAAGGGCTAATAAGACCGTCTTGGGAATTTCGAAAGTTCTGCTCGCGAAATCGCGAGTAGAACTGTGTGGCATTTGCATGCGACGTAGCTGCATTATCGCATGTAAATAGCCAACACTCACAAGTCTAGTTTCTGTACTCACGTCGGGTTTACGTGTACGTACGTATGAACGTGCAATACCAAGCCATTCGTTGTTTGTTGGAAAAAATGTCTGACCGCGTGGACCAAGCGATCGATTTTACAGCAGAAAAACTGGGCTTTGGAAAGCTAAAAAGCCATCAGATCAGTGCCATTCATCAATTTGTACGTGGCCATGATTTGTTTGTTAATTTACCAACGGGATTTGGCAAGAGTGTAATTTTTAAAGCTGCTCCATTGGTCTTAGATTTCTTGAACGAAGCATGGAGGTGTTTCCTACCTCCATGAACGAAGTAACCGAATGCAAACAGGAGAAAGCGCTGATTATTGTCGTCGTGCCATTGAAAGCTCTGGCCGTTGAATTACATCGTGCTGAACATCTGGGACTGAAATTGGCAGAGATAACGTCTGATATTCCAGATCACATTATTGGAACAAGCCGAAGATTTCTCAATCCTGTTTGCCAGTCCAGAATCACTCTGCTCAGAACGTTAACTGACTAGTAAGTTTACTTAAACATGAGTTTCCTCCAGTGCGCAAGCGCGATTATTCGTTTGACCCGCCTGTTAAATTATGCATAAGCAGGTCGCGCGCGCTCGACTCCCTTGCGAAATTCCCAAGACGTTCTTAGCGATTTGGCCTTGGCGTGTGTTTGTGTGTAGCTAGAGGGCGCTGCCGTGCGCATTGTACGTCGCACTGCGCTAAGGACGTCTTGGAACCAAGACTACATGGAGGAAGGAACACAAACCCTTCACGAAACGGTCGTTCCCAGTTCGCGCGTATCGCATATCGCGCGCTATCGGTGACGTGACAGTGGCTATATATTCATGTTTACATTAGGGAGGTTTCGTTAGCGCACGGTTAGTGCGTACGCCAACGATTAGCTCAAAACGGTACGCGACGAAACCTGGTAAAATAACGTTCGTTGGTTTATCCGTTTCTTACTTACGTGTAGTGCGACCGCTATCCGTGTAAACAAAGGTGATTACGTTTAGGATGAGTGAGGAAAACGTCAAACGAGCGCAAAAACTGATGAGGTCACGGGAACTAAACGTAGTCGTCTCTCTAACCGTGCGCTAACGAAACCTATCTATTAGCTCCAGATCCCGACCCGTTAATATATTCAGGTCATCACATAATTCATATGCATGTCGTTTTGCGATCGCCGATTGGCTCCCTAGGAAAGCCTAGGGAGAAATAAAGAAAAAGTTAAACCGCTGGTGCAGGATTCCCAAGACGATAGTGCGAGCCCATGAGTTGGTATAATCGTACCGTCAAAGGGCGCACTGCATGGAACGAATAAACGCGACGTTACACGATCCATTTTCGATCACTGTCGTCTTGAACCAAGACTACTATGAGTTGGTATAATCGTACCGTCAGAGGGCGCACTGCATGGAACGAATAAACGCGACGTTACATGCGCGATCCATTTTCGATCACTGTCGTCTGCGAGAGTTTACAAGTAGGCGTATAGCTTTTGTGAAGCTTAAATGTGCATTTTGAGCTTGTTGACGCTTTGTTGACGCTGATCGGGTTTGTTGACGCTTGAAACTAATGAAAGTTGGTTGAATCATGGAGGTAGCCTACCTCCATGGTTGAATCATGGTTGAATGTTGACGCTAAATTATAGCACGACCGCTTTATTTTGCTAGTTTACGCGAAGCAGCCTTCACCTTGGGTTTGCCGAATCCATGACAGAGGCTATGTTTATACATAGAGCATAGATACACCTTGCTCTATGGTTTATACTGCTTTGTGGAATATTGTTGGAACGTGAAGTGTATTTAAGTCGGTTTGAATCAGCCTGCTTTGTTGAACATCAATTTTCTGCATATGATATTGCAGTTGAAAGGGTAATCGTGTAGTTTAGGACACCCCTTTACTAGAACACCTACATTTTTGAAGGATTTTACTTTAATACCCCCCCCCCCCCCCCCCACCAAAATCGGTCAAGAACAGCAAAATCTTGGAAAATAACCAACCCTCATTGATTACAACTTTCTAAACATGTGGCACAACCTGTTATTTCAAGATTTAGGCCTATGTCAGCAAAATCTGTAAAAATTGAGGAAGAAATCAATTATGTATTGTATGTGAACACTTTGAGTGACTTTTGGCCTACATGGTGCCAAGAACTTCTAACACAGAAAACACAAACTTTCTTCCCCTATATTGCACTATGGAGGAAGAAAATCTCCCAACAAAATTCTCAAAATTAAAGGTTGTGCCAAGTATTTATACAATTCTGAACACAAATGGATGGTTATTTTCCAAGATTTGGTGTTCCTGACCGATTTTGGTGGAGGTATAGGGGGTAGGCCCGATTGAAGTAAAATCTTTCCCAATTTTTTAATATCTGAAATAGTTTACATCATTCCAAAATTTATTCTGAAATTTATTTAAACAAGGGTTGTTAGGATTAAGAAAAGATTGCTCCAGGCCACAAAAGTAATTTTGGAATGGTACAAACTATTTAAGAACTTAAAAAAAAATTGAGGTGTTTAACTTTTACCTTCTAGGGGTGTCCTAAACTACACGATTACCGTTGAAAGGGTGACAGCAATCACTTTGTCAGCCACAAGGCCCAAAAAGTATACCTGGAATGGCCCAAGCAGTGTCGATAGACCGCGGCTGGGCCTGGGCGGTGCTGGTCGGCGTGCACGTCAGCTCCATACTCACCATGGGCTATATTTCGACTCTTGGGGTATTCTACATCGAGTGGAAGGAATATTTCCAGACGAACGCCACGGCCACTAGTTGGCTGGTCAGCCTGCCGCCCCTGGTCGCTAGCCCTTTAAGTAAGTTTCTACTTTACCCTAAGACATTTAAGACTTGTCCGACTTAATGTGTAGCAGTTGGCTAAAATCAGTGGTCCTTCAAGCATCTGAGCTGATTCAAAGGAGGGAATATCCTCATTGGTATGATTTCAAGTATCTCAAGCACCAATCTTTAGTTCAGTGGCGTAACCAGGATCTGTCAATTAGGGGGGGCACGGCCACGAATTTCAAGAGGGGTGGTGCATATTTCCCCACAGGTTTTCAGGACCAAGTTGTTACATTTTAGTAAAGAAAGTGTCCAGATTTGTTGGGAGGCCCGACAAAATATTGTGAACAGAAATGAATTCTTCAAATCATTCTGTTGACACACTTGTAATACGTTTATTGCCAAACAAGTTAAAGGAAACATGCTTCTCAAACTGGCCGGATCACATTTTATTTCATGAATAAATTCATATATATGTATTAAATGTGAATTAAAAGCCAAACTGGTTCAAGTGAAGTTTTAGTGTGATTATTTGCCGCCCAAAAATTGACCCCCCCTTTTTGGAATTTGTTGAGACTCAAATTGAGGGCGCTGTTCGTGACGTAGACTGAGGCACCGAAATTCATGGATCGACTGGACCCGGTAAATGACGCATGTACATCATATACACACGTACACTAGGTCTACACGTGCAATTATGTCGTAAGTTGCAACAACTAACATCGAACTTACCCTGATTTTCTCCCTTTTAGCGAAGGCTCCTCACATCTGGGAACTTTGTTGGGATGGCAGTGGACTTGAGCATATTTTTAATGGTCATCCCATGATTTGAAAATACCAGTATCGAAACACGACGGCTCAAAGTGGTCGCTACATAACGCTCTTGTCACCTTCACTTTCGCCGTCCAAATTCTCCGATATTTCGCATCAGTTGGAAATAAATGAAGGCTTACTCCAGCCTTTGTGATTTTGCTGCACCCAGCAGCCACACACCTCGTCGGCATGGCCGAAAAACACTATATTTTGCTTAGATTTTAGACGAAGAATGTACACTCGATGCATACGCGTGATGAATGGGGCCGGCTCGAGCAGAATATGTAATGTGCCTCGATCTACGTCACACACTTATGTTAATGAGGGTCCCACTCAGGGGGCAGAGTAGCTTGGACAAACATTTTCAAGAATTTTTTTCTCATATTTAATCTGGGAAATAATTGTCTCTGGACACAAAATATCATTGTCAAGATAATACTTTATTGTTTTAGGCAGGAATAATGCAATATAAATCCTAAATTATGTTTCCTTTAACCATTATGCCAGGTGAGATGAGAGGCCAAATGAGTGCAGCAAGGACAAAAACAATCATGCTCAAATCAGTGTCGTAATATTATGGTCTTTGCCATGTATGCATCATCATATGACTATTTTCATGACAATAACGAATTTTCGATTCAGTTCGCAACAGCAATTACATATAAAAGCAGCTACCGTCTGCAAAACTTTTGAGGACAAGTTTTATTTTACTAAACCTTTGCTTCTAGCGACTTTCTGAATTATAATGAGGTCATATTTAACGAGCTGATTTGTCAATACGTTAAAGGCGATGGTGCGAATATACGTTGTGCATTATTATGTATTGTGATTTTAACGTGCAGTAAATGGGACCTGGGAAATTTTGACAGATAATGTGTGCATGCATTAAATCGACAGGCTTTTTCGTTGGTATCCTGGCATCGCTTGTAGGCGTACGCCGAGTCGCTATGGCAGGAGCAGCAGTCAACGGAGTGGCAGCTATACTAGGCTCCTTTACAACCGATATTCGACAGCTATACGTCTGTACAGCAGTGACCGGTAAGTTCAGAAGCCTGAGGGCGCCCTAACCCACTGTTAATTTGTTGAGTGGAGCTCTCATCAAACGTTTACTCTATCGCACTCATTAATAGAGCTATGTTAAATTACTAGAGCGCTAATGCTGCGTTCCAATCACATCTTGTTTTCCGAGTCTGGTAACTTGTATTCACCAGTGGTGAACTGGAGGCGGGATTTCTTCTTGAGTTTACGACTTGCTTGACGACCTCTGCGTGTGCACATTGGTGCAACCATCTCATAAACACGAGAAGCACGACGTGATTGGAACGCAGCACAACTCCTCATCTTAGGCGTGGAGATACCTGAGTGTACACGATTGGTAATCCTCTATTTTTTTTTTACTGAATTATTTCGAAATACCTTACTAGACTGTAAGTTAATAGTAGTCTCAATCATCCTGTGAAATGATGGCACCTCGTGTGCTGTCGTGTGAAAAGTTGAAATTTATATCGTTTTCCAACGATTTCCGGCCGGCAATCGGTGGAAAACTGCCCTGTAGCCTTTAGTCAAGGCGCGCGTGGCGAGTGGCGCGCCGCGGACATGACGGCATATCCGGGGCGCGTCACGCGCCCAGATAGCCACGCGCGCCTTGACTAAAGGCTATCATCCGCCCGACAGTTGAAAACGAGCTCCGTTTTTCTCTTGTTTTTTTTCGCCATCCAACAACGCAAAACTTTGAACAGGTCAGTGGAACGATATTTCCTATAAAGTACTAACCCCCCAAATCCGCCCATTTCTGAAAATTGCAACAATGACCAATTACCTGCCATTTTTCTTAACTTATATTTTATTGTATGTGTCGAGTGGTTGTTCACGTTTACCCTAGCTAGTCACGGCCGTTGCCGTCAATTAGTCTTCCGTTGTTTGTGCTTTTCTCCCTTCCCACATTAGCGCTTCAAGTTACCTGAATTAGTTACTAACCTACTAGGCTCAACTCGTTAGGGATGCTGTCGTTAAAAAGTTGTGTTTTGCATCTTCAGGTGTTGGTGTTGTGATGGTGATAGCTCCTGGCAGTATTATTCTCTCCGATTACTTCAAGAAACGCTATGCGTTTGCCAACGGGGTAGCCGCCGTTGGCATCAGCGTTGGCCAAATGCTTTTCCCTCCCTTGATCCGTGTCCTGACGACGAGCTACGGATGGAGGGACGCCATGTTTATCATAGGAGCTGTGCATTTAAATGGCGTGGCTGCTTGCGCCCTCTTTCGGCCACTCAAAGACCTCTCGGACAAAGAGCCGCCGCTCTCGGAGAGAAACCCACAGAACGTCGAGTCGTGTGTACGTGACAGCGCAGACTGCAATATTGAAGTAGCGAACTCATCACCACCTGGTCAAACGCAGCCCAAAAGGGTACAAAGCTGTTCGGGAATTCTCAAGGTATTCACCAATGTACCCATGATGTTGAATCTACTATCCTGTGGTTTTTTTGCCATGGCTGCGATAATCAACGTCACCCACTTGCCCGCACGGTCCAAGGAGGCAGGTTGGTCCGACGACCAAAGCGCGATGCTTCTGTTCGTCTTAGCTGTCTTCTCGTTAGGAAGCAGACTAAGCAATGGGTGGTTCGTGGACCGGGGCTTCATCAGCTCCTTCAGGCTCCAACTAGGAACGCTTCTGGGCGGTGCCGTCACAACGTTCCTGAACCCCGTGTCAGACAGCTATGTCTTCCTGGTGGTGTACGCGGGATTCGTAGGCACTTCTATCGGCACCTCTGCCCCGCTTTTCATCGTCAATTCGCGGCATCTGGTGAGCCAAGCCGAAGTGCCAGTGGCACTCAGTCTCGTATGGGCTACGATCTTGTTTTCTGGTGGGACCGGCACGGTAATTGCAGGTAAGGGGAAGTTTGACTTGGTCAGCCAGGGGTTGATACGTGACGTACCTTGCCTCGTCTTAGTGCGAACGATAGCTAGTAGAACTATTGTGCCACTGTTACCCTCTTTAATTGTCAGAGTTTAGCACGACTACACTGCAAAAACAAGTGTTTAGCAATTAAACACTTTTCTAAACACTTTCTTGCTATCAGTTTGTAAACACGTTTGCATACTAAACATGTTTAGCGTATTGACGGATAGTGTTTAGCCATTGAACATTGATGTTTAGGAATTGGACACGTAATATTTAGCTTCTAAACATGTTTGTCAAAACTGATAGCAAGATTTTGTTCAATTGCTAAACACAGTTTTTAGAGTGTACTGTTGCTATTGACAACCAGCGCAACTGAGCCCTGTAGGCTCGTTCCAGATGGTCGACTGGACGCAGTTGTCTTGTCCAAGGTTCGAGCAATATTACAGACATAGTTCACCGTAGTCATTGATCAAACTTGCTGGAAGCGAATACAGGTCATCCTTACCATAAAAGGTGATGGTTTGGCAATGATAGCGTACCTGAGATTTAGAGCAAGTTCTCACAAGATGTGTAGTCAATTATTGTTGACAATTGTTGGAATTACCTCGTCCGTATGAGTGCTACCCCAACGCCTATGGACTAATCCAGCGAACAAAATTAGAAGCCGTTTTGGCCGGGGGGGGCATTAGACTTTGTTTCAAGTCTGTGATCGTGGTTTTTGTCGGCCTCATAGCCAATGCAGTTGTGCTGGAAATAGCACCCTCTTGTGAATTAACCTTCGATCACAGACTTGGGAATCTTGTTCATCGGTTTGCACTAAGCGTTTGCACACACCCTATGGTGAATTAGTCCAAAAGTGGACGGAACAAGCTGATTGGTCGGAATCGCCAAAAGCCTTCTATAACATGAATATTCAAACAAGGAGCATTACTCGACGATCCCATTCAAGATATAGGTAACACGTTTTTCGTCTAGTAACAAAAACTAACAATCACGTATTTAATTTGGTATTTTTCCACTAAAAAATATAAGATCTAAATATGATTTAGCTATAGGTTTTAAATACCATTACGTAACAAGTATAATACAAATTTAGTATAACAGAACATACGTTATTGAAACCTACTCGGTTTTTGTGGCCTTCTGATTGTGGCCATGGGCGGCGATCCCGGGGGTGGGGACGGGGAGACACGTACCCCAATATTGTATTGGGAGAGGGGATGGCTATGGCAGTGTCCCACAATAATTTTTCCCTTGTCATTGCCCCGTCCCCTCCGCCCCTGCCCCCAACCTTGACGAGAAATTGACGCCGCTGCGTGTACAATGTACTGCAATTCTGGATTTAAAATGACGTCATACTTACTTCGAGGCTAGTCCCTCGACCGTTTCTTGTTCAAGGTAACGAGGTGCAGAAACCAAATTTCCACCTGGAGTGGAGTGCAAAATAGTACTTTGAGAAAGGAATCCTGTTGATAAAGATGTAAAATGAGGATATTCCCTTTTCCCGCTGGAAATCCAGGCAAAATCTTTGATGTCACGGGGAACTACGTGACTCCCTTCTTGTGTGCTGGTGCAATGTTTCTGGTGGCATTCCTGTTGTTGGCGATCGTAACCATCTTGAAGACGAGACGGGACAAGAACCAGAAACTCGGGACATCCCATAACAATGTACAATATCAGCAGGCCGCTGACGAGCATGCAGAACAAAGTTGAACAATTGTGAGTGTTGCCTTTATGCCTGAAATTTAGTATCTATTACACTCGAAACTGGCGAGGCCAAGGGTAACAAAAACCTCTTTTTTTTGGGGGGGGGGTGGCATTTGAGATGATACAGATGAGGAGATTAGCTCATCGGAATCATATTGAATGTCGCAAGTAACGGATTCTGGCTACCTCTTGTGTTTGGAATCCGACAATGGGAGACTTCGGAGACATGTGGCGGCAGCAGACATACTGGCCCCTTTTGCATCGTTCTCACCAGTCGTGCACATGCTCAGAACTAGCAAAAAGGACCGCCATGTTTGGTCCAACGTTTTGTAACCATGTCACAAATCTCTGTACGGCTGCGGGCTCTGGGGACGCATAGCGTGGCTGGCCCTCTGTTGCAGTCGAGATGCGTCGATTGTCTGTGTTAAAGGGTGCAGTAAATGGGCCGAAAATGCCTACATCGGCCAAATCACGATTTGCGAGCATCAAATTCTCTGATGTAAGAGCATTTTTTCATTAGAAATTGATTTACTGGGTGTGCAAACTATAAAGCTAAAGATGGCGTCTTCCAGGTCTCCCGCGGCGGTGTTTTTTTTTTCAGTAGGCGGGACCACGCGGAAGGGGCGGGGCAGGGGTGGGGGTCAGAATTTGAAAAGGGATTCCGAGGTCGGTGGGGGTGGTGTGGGGGGTGTGGTCGGCGGGGATTTGGGGGAGCTGGAACTCAATTGAGCCCATGAGGGCGCTCTAACCTTAATCAAAAGCGAAAGTGCACATTCGGGCTGCTCAAGTTCATGCCCAATTTCTAACGTTAGAATTTTTTGTATCTAGATTTTTAGATGAAATATGATTCGTGTATAATTCATCTTAGAGCCTTAAAAGCGGTTTTGGGGAAAATGGAAAAATGTATATTAATTATAGGAACTCATCAAACCCCCAAAATGTGACTGTCTAATAAAATGAGATAATAACCCTGAACAACCAAACACTAATGCAAAACTGAAATGAATGTCGTCTCATGACTGCCCTCTCCTTTCTTTAGATTTTATTTTTTAGAAATATGACGAATTTTTTTCGAGGTTGTGATATGATCGACCCAGAGATCGGTCACCTTCACGAAATTGCATGCGTAAACATTATTTGGATATACAATAACGACATATAATGTTATGCAATGCATATTGCCCCATCAGACCTACATAAGATTGGAAAATTAGAATTGAATATTCTACTCGGCAGTCGGCATATGTACTATTTTGAAAATCTGTAATTTGGACCTCTGCAGCCGAAAGACTTGTTACTGAGAATCACTAATGGGGTGAAATGCTGCTCTAAATCAATCGGACAACATGTTTTAGCAATAGCGTATAGCGAGAATCTATTTAGCGTGTTGAGCTTTATGACATTGTTTCTTGCAGCCATCGCTCCACCAGCCGGACGAGTCTTCTATTCCTCGGGGCATGTTTCCTTCGTGCATGTTCCTTGACCAACGTCGCCATCTTTTACCCCCTTCTCAAAGGCCTCCTGGCATTTCCTGGCTTCCTCTGAAAATTGTCGACAATAGAAGCAAAATGTTCAACAATTGGGTTTAACCATTATCAGCAAATCAAATTCCGTCTTCTTTATTATAAATACAGAGCGTGGCACCACTGCAAAAATAGCTTCCAATTTTGTTCGGCGAATTCCCGTATACTCATGAATGGGGAAAATCACGTTTAGCATAAAACTAGAAATTTCCTTGAAAAATACCACCAGAAGAGAACACGTCGAGAAGTGATGACTGCGTATAATCATGGAGCTCCATGGTATAATTACCTCTATGGGTGCAATAATAGCTATAAGCATTAAAACAAATCATAATTTATCCCAAATTGTGCATAATGACACAACATCAAAGTACATAAGGAACCATATTTAATAGAACCTACTAGCAGTTTCAATAAGTTTTGGTATGAACTCATTCCACATGAGGCACTCCTTAGCCTTGATGCCACGCCCATTCAGCATGTTGGGTGACAGGTCTTTGTAGGTGAGTTCCTCAAGGGTAAACAAGGGCCACTCTGTCTCCTTCTCCTCGTCCGTCAGCTCAGCATCCATGGACGACAGGTTGGGATTGCTTTACAGGAATGGTGGTTCAAAATTGTTTAGTTCATTATTTCTTTTTATTTTAAAACACATCACTGATTTACACTGTGAGTGATTTCAGCAATGGGTCTTCACGTTGCCTGTGTAAATTACATTGGAACGGGTAAAAAAAAACATAGACCTTTGTATTTTGTTTTAACTCTGGTTTGTATCACTTTGACTTTGCATTTTCACTAATTATATACACAATGTGAAATACTCAGGTTAGGTACTTTTGAGAAATTTAACGGCACCAGCTTGCACTTTGGTTTGTATCAGCGTCTTATGTATGATCCCAAACTCCTTTGAGTCCCATTCTTGCTATTCATTGCCAAAACATAAGTCTGTCCAGGGTAAAACTGGAGGATCATAGTGTAAATATTCACTCACCCAGTCTTAGCCAGGTTAGACCAGTATTTGATAGTCTTGATCGACATACGGGCCTCGTCTTCGGTGAACGACCAATCCTTAGAAGGTACAAGCGGCAAACCGAAGACGAATATGAGATCGTCACCATGAATTGCCTTGGTCCACTTATTGCCAAGAAGAGTAGTTGTGGCGATGTGTTTTATATAGTACCGGTACACCTTATGCCCTGCCTTGGTGAATGCCTTTGCCGTTTTCTCTCCGGGACAGACGAACATGACGTCACCGACAACTTGCGAGAGGCTCTCTAGGTAGTCGCAGTCCGGTGAATCCTTGCAGGAGGCGTTGCGGTACATCATCTTGGCCAACTCTGCGACAATCGGCTCAGAGCTTACCATCATCCCCAATGGGCCTTGAACCATTGCATCGAATGTGTCGCTATCGACAAATGGAGCCTTGTCAGTGTTGTTAGGGAATGCAGCACCGACCAGAAACATGCCCTCATCGGCAAGGGCTCCGATGACCGATATGGCGTCATTGATGGCGCCCTTCTTGTGGAGGTCATCGGGGTTACCAGGAATGACTTCACCATCAGCAACCGGTGCAAACACCAACACTGCATCTTCACCCAAAGCCTTGATGAGTACCTGCAAAGCAACGAGTTAACCGAGAAGACAAGAGATCAATTTAATTTTGTTTCCTTCAACCAAATCAATTAAGTAATGTCATGCACTCCTTGCCCCGCAGTCTTGTTTAAAAAAATCTAGCATGTTCAATCAAGAGCTATACAGTTAATAATGCCAGCTGGGAGAAGTCAGATATTGCTATAACTAAGAGTGCCTCTATGCGAGTCGGTTGTCTCTATCGAGCCAAGAAATATTTACATCCTGATGAGGCTATTCTGTACTTGTATAAGGCAACTGTACGTCCCCTGATGGGATACTGTTCCCACATATGGGCTGGAGCCTCTGCCTGCCATTTATCTTTATTATAGATCAGGTGCAGAAGCGAATCGTTAATTTGGTTGGTGAGGAGTTGGGTTCATCATTACAAATCCTTTCCCACCGTAGGACAGTAGCCACCCTTAGTCTGTTCTACAGATATTTCCATGGAAATTGTTCCACCAGTCTGTTTAACTTGGTCCCTCCTGTCGGGGTTTTTGAGCGTTCAACCAGGCTCTCTGCTTCCTCTCACCCATGCACACAGTCGTGTACTGACCTCCAAACGCGGACGTCCCATTGTTCCTCTTTGTTTATACTCTAACTTTTTCGGAAGGCCTCCATAGGTTTTGTACACACTTCCAATCGCGGACGTATGCTGGGAATCGCGGACGATATTGTTCTCTTTTGTTCTCTGGCATTTTTCGTCGGCGGTTTGAATACACCAACGCGCCCACTATGCCGAGATGTAGAACAAAGAGCTATATACTCTAATAGCTTTTTTTCACGTTCTGCCTCTCTTTGGAACTCCTTACCCAGTAGTTGTTTCCCTCCATACTATGACCTGCATGCCCTCTTTTAAGAGGAATATCAGTTCCTTCCTCCGGCTTTCCTGATTTCTTCTTCTTCTTCTTCTTTGTAGCCCTTTGCCCAAAGTGGCGTTTTGGCCTTGCTTGGGGTGATACTCCATTAAAAATAATGTTGACAGTGATTGCTGGACTAACTTTGCACTGATGCTGGCTATAGGCCATCAGCCTGAGGGGTTGGTCGGTATCAAATGAGATTTTTGGCAAGGTATGCACCCCTGTAGTTGGAAAATATGTGATAGCCTTGCAGCGGTGGCAGCTTTTTAGGTTTTATCACCCTTTTTTTTTTTTAATTGGCGCCAAAATGCTTGTTACCATGTATAATAATCCGGTAACAAGCATATTAGCGGCCATTTTAAAGGGAAAAAATTAAAAAGTGTTAACACCCAAAAAGCTGCCACCGCTCACGCTGCAATGCTATCACACATTTTCCAACTCTAGGTGTGCATACCTTGCCAGACATCGCTATGAGCATTACTCCTCTCGCGTTCTTTAATTTGAGTCGCATGCGCATTTTGGCAAGTTGTAAACACCCTGTTGGTCGAAGCTGCGTCGAGCGCGTGCGTCTAACACGCACGCGAGCGCCTCGCCACCGCAGTAAATGTTTCTAATTTTGGTCGCCGGATTAGTCTATAGTTCGAACCGATATATGTAATGTACTAGGTACGTTACGAATCAATATCCGGTAAACCAATAGTCCTTGATCAAACTTGTTCTAAGACGCAGTAGCGCCTTTTGCTACTGCCTACATGTATGTACAAAAGACAAAGTTAAATTTAATGGGCAACACAAACCTGTTGCTTTTCTATGATGATGTCGCAGTCCTCCACTTTTTGAAGACATTCGAGTAACTCCGACGATGTTTTTTGTTCACAGCCCAGTAACTTCCCAAGGGAGAAGGCGTGTCTTGGTGCCTTGCCAGCCGGGGCGGTTGCCCACGGTGCAGAGGCATCACCGCTCTAAATACAGTACACACGTATAGCAGTTATTATTCTGAGTTTTTGGTTCGGTACAAACAGCAGCACGAGGGTACTGTTATCAGCTGTGAAACTGTTTATTCAAGTAGGGAAAAAACACAAACGAGAACATGTTGAAAGTACTTATTTTTGAGGGGTCTTTGAAAATAGCACTTTATGTACGATCATGAAAATATTTATAACTGTCAAGTACCTAATACTTTTATTTACCTCTAAGATAGCACCACGAAAGAGCCCCGCACTGCCCGGTGACACCATGTGTAGACCCACGCTGCCCGCTCCAGCACTCTGTCCAAAGATGGCAACTCGCTCAGGATCACCGCCGAAAGCTAACGAATGCGGAAAAAGCAGGGGCAAAACGGAGTTTAATGGATTAGGATAAAAGTACAAAATATAACAAAACAAACAAGCCAGTTAGAAAAAAAAGGAATACAGACTTGTTTTGGCTAGATCTTTGTCGTTACAGTACCTTTAATGTTATTCCTGACCCACTGTAATGCAAGACGTTGATCTAACAGTCCCATATTTCCCGGAATGACGTCATCCACTGCAACAAAAGAAATGACCATTAAATGTTTAAGAAACCGTAAAACCGCCGAAGTTATGAAGAAATGTGTGCATTCATGCAGAGTGAAGGCTGGTTCATACTCGCTGCAAATGCATGTACGCAAACAGCCATTTCATTGTCGGGTGGAACGTTCATAGTTTTCCGAAGTATATGAACTTAAAACGTAATACATTTTTCGTGCGTAATCGGAAATCACCAACAAACGTTTTGACAACCCTTTCCAATGTCTCCCGATTTTCTTCAACAAAATCGCAGTCCTTTGAGGTTTCATTTTTTTCAAACTTTAGGCCTAATTATACAAAATGATGTTCACGCACACCTTTCAATATTTGTTTAGCTCTTCTCGGGCTATGTTTACAATCAGCAACACTTTCTGCGTGTACCTACGCATCCGAATTTTTTTTAAATTATTTCAATCTTACGCACGTTCAAATGTTTTTAAAAAGTGCGCGTACAGATACGAACTTTGTTTGCGCAGCGAGCAAAACTTTTGCGCACTGAGGATCGTTAAAAATAGCTCAATGGAAGGCAATTGTTGTGCTCAAGCAGCATAAATTTGACCCAGGGCCCAATTTCATGGCTCTGCTACCCACAGCTTTCCGCGCTTACGACCACCATTTTGTGCTAACAGCGCTAGCGGAAAAATTCTGCGCTAACCTTGTAAGCACAGAATCCTTAGTTACGGGATGTACGCATGCTCAGGGATTTTTCGCTAACGGTAAGCAGAGCCATGCATGAAATGGGGCCCATGTCTTTGGCGGTCACTAATAGGTTTCGTTAGCGCACAGTTGGAGAGACAATTACGTTTAGTTCCCGTGACCTCATCAGTTTTTGCGCTTGTTTGACGTTTTCCTCACTTATCCTAAACGTAATCACCTTGTTTACACGGATAGCGGTCGCACTACACGCAAGTAAGAAACGAATAAATCTAACAAACATTTTTCACTATTTGGTCTCGTACCGTTTAGAAATAATCGTCGGCGTATGCCCTTACCGTGGACTAACGAAACCTCTCTATAGACGAATTTTACATTAAACGCGTTCATATTTAACTGTTGATTTTCATGTTTGCCTTTTTAAAGATATAAAATCAAGATGTGGCTACTTTTCGGTAAAAATGAAAAGTCTTGGCTAAAAATCGATATCAGGCAATGTAGCCTCAAATTTGGCCCAAAATAATACATGCATGCAAAACCACGAGTAACCTAACAATAGAAAAGTATTTATGAAAAACGACAGTTAAATATAATGTACGCATTAGCCGCTTTTGCGCACTTCCGGGTTGAAAGCGATTCTCTTAAAGCTCAACAAACAGAGTGCTATTTAAAGCCCCAGTCCCAAGGACCTGCGATTTCCCGCGACCAGTTCAGTCGTGCGACAAGGCCGGTCGTGGGTAGTCGTGAATTTTTCCTGCGATTTGAGTCTAGCAGTCACATTGTAAGACCAGTCGTGCGACCTGTAGAAGACTTGTTTCCGACTGATAGCTCCGACCAATCGTACGACTATTCGTACGACTTGTCGTGAAGTCGCACGACTAGTCTTGCTTAGTCGTGCATCTAGTCGTGCAATCAGGTCTAATAAGCGCACGACAAGTCGTGCCAGTAGTCGTGAAAATTCGTGCGACTGTTGTACTACAGGAGAATCCTACGATCAGCCACGACAATGAAGGACCACCCAAGACTTGTCGCACGACCGTCGCACGACAAATGACTAGGCTGCGACAAGATGCGACTGCTTTAGTCGCAGCCAGGTTTTTAAACAGTTTAAAAAACTGTCTGCGACTGATTTCGGTCGTGCGAATATCCAAGACCACCCACGACCACCCAAGACTTGTGGCACGACTTTTCTAAGATTGCCTGCGATTTCCAGTCGCAGCCTGTCGTAAGTTGTCGTATCTCCTAGTGGGACTGGGGCTTAACACATTCATTCATTCATTCATGCATGAATGAATCACGCCATAAATGGCAGCGCAGCGCACGTTCGGCGTTCTTAGTTATTTACTTCGCCTTGAGATCTTCGCTTTCAAACACGGAAGTGCGTAGGTCGGTGTTACTTTCGTCAATTTGGGATTCCTCTATTATTTGTTGGCCTACTCTCTTGCAATCGTAATTGGGACAACTTACTCGTGGACAGAAATCCCAGAGCTCCTAGTCGATAGTTGAGAGTGACAACGATGACGTCACCAATAGCAGCAGTTGCAGTGGGATATATGTCCAGCATGACTCCTGCTCCAACAAAGTAGCCACCGCCATGGATGTAGACAAGAACGGCTGCTTCCGCAGGCTACGAACACAAAATGCTATGAAATAACTTGATTCGAGATCACCATACAATTGTTGCCTGGATATCATGAAGGAAAGAGTACCTAAAGAGTCTCTAATAAAAGCAAGGCTATAACTTTCACCAGAGCCTTGCCATAAACGAGTTGGGGGAGGGGGGGTCCCCCCCCCCCCTTTGAATTTATTCCTACATTTCAAGACAAGTAACAAGTACAGCAATACACTTAGCCCTCTATAAAGGAAATCGCCATGTCGTGATCATTTTAATATTTGTCAACGTTAAAGTCCAATAAACTTTTATAAAACTAACGATTATCTGCGCAGAGATAACACAATCCATTGTGCAGTACTGACAAAGGCATATGTTTGATTAACCTACAGGTGATACGCCGTGTGTGTCTGTCTATTTGGCCTTATAAATCACCCAGTGCTTGAATCGTTTTGGTACAACGAAGGGTACGCGAGTTAAATACCCGGCATTCTCATGTACATGTACACATGTATAACTATACCAAACAATTTCTCATTGATAATTAGGCGCTTTTAGTTTACTCACAGCAGCATTGGAAATACTTTTGCAAAATTGAAAATCAGCAATTTGGCTTTTTATGTTACAAAATGTGTCAAAGAAATTTA
Source organism: Hippasteria phrygiana (assembly GCA_037893225.1). NCBI lineage: Eukaryota > Metazoa > Echinodermata > Asteroidea > Valvatida > Goniasteridae > Hippasteria > Hippasteria phrygiana. The sequence continues at coordinate 128,770 of JAZGUH010000372.1, forward strand.
GGAGTTGCATTTGTTGCGGCTTCTCAGGCAGGGCATGCCCCAGGTCTTCTTTCATTTGCTTAAGAGTAAGAAGGGGTTCAAGTCTAGCAGGTGTTGAAGCTGGTTCCTCATTTCTTCGTCAATCTTGGTGTTGCGTGAGCTCCTCCTAATTGGGCAGCCTTTGACGGCGACCGGTGAGATAATTTACCACGATGGATCTTGCACTCGCTCTCTTGATTCCAAGAGTATCTGCTAGCTCTTAATAGAAAGTCGGCGTTGTTTTTCTCGAATGCCTCGATCAATCTGTCCCTATCCACATTTTGTACCCTGCTGTAATTTCCACGGGCCGCCATCTTATCTGTCTGAACACTTAGTTAAGAGAGAGAGGTGTGCTTATACGGATTGAAGACGTTGGATATGATTACGCTGAGATAGCCTAGACTTTTATAGGAATTCGGATATGCAGGAATATATAAAATATGTTTGCTCATTAATGAAAACGAATGCTCGATCAACCCTATACTCCTGGTTTAGACGAAATTGAATGAACAATGCGATACTTTTAATTTGAATGCATCTTTTATAGAGAAGAGCGAAGCTAAAACACGATAGAATGCTCGGATGGTGAAATTGAATGATTCTTTATGATTGTTGAATGACGATCTGCTCGATCTTTCACTTACAATATAATTTGAGTGAAAACTTGTTGAAATTGGCCGGGAAAACCTATATTATGATCTTAAAATTTGTTGTCATATTACAGAAAAAGCCAAAAAGCTGAATTTAAAAATGTTCAATTTTCTAAGGCTGCCAGACATAAAACTTTGCCAATGTAAGGTTTAACATCTGGATTTTCTATATTTTATCCCACTCTGCTTAATTACGATCCTGTTGTGTACATAACCTACGTTTTGTTTAAATTGTAAAGTTCTAAATAATACTCACAAGTGCCTCGGGAACAAACACATCAATGAAGAGACAATCCTCGGAGAAGGGACCACTCAGGTGCTTGTCTCCCAAAGGTATTACGGGCTGTGGGCAACTATTGCCCAGCTTCGTAGCTTGTATCTCTCCACTCCATGACTTGGCTACGGGAGGTCTGAAGCGCAGCAGGCCGACGGGGGCTTCGGCATATGGTATACCGAGGAAGGCGTTTACGCTTTGGCGAAGCTTGGGGTCGGTGGGGCTAAACTCAAGCCTCGTGCCGACGATGCGACCCTGACTCGTCGTGACGACTGGAGGGTCCTCGCAGGATGCACCCACAAGCAACAGGGCTAGACCCAAAGCGTACACCAGCTGCATCATTTCTTTTCAGTATTTTACCGATTCCACGTATAATTCTGACGGCACTGTCTGCATTAGTGATTGTATAAATAGTATCTAGCAACGCTCTTTGACCATGCTTTGACCAAGAGACACACCAGAGCTAGTTCCGATAGGACGACTGCCATGCGCCACTGTCTAATATGGTAAAAATGTACAATCACTGAACGAGTTCTTGCTGGTTGGTCTACTCTCTCAAATCGCCCCGATGTTTTCAACGATGCATTAGTTTATCCTAACCCCGTTTCGAGTGACCATCACCGCCTTGTACTTCAGCCTCCGAATTACCCCACCCCAACAACATAGAAAAAGGGATTCACTCTTTTGGAGAGTGAGTTTTCCACTCTTTTACATTAAGAGAGTAGTCTAGATTATTTTTCAGTGATTGCCCAAGTCTAGATTTTTTTTAATCAGTGATTGCCCTGGTACGGTCTTGGTTCAAGACGACAGTGATCGATAATGGATCGTGTAGCGCCGCCATCCGTTCCATACAGTGCGCCCTCTGACGGTACGATTAGAATAACTCATGGGCTCGCACAATCTTCTTGGGAATCCTGCAAAATGTGGGCGCGGCTGTAATATGCAAATAAGTTTGTTTGTGTTAATTTTCATAACCTTCGAACAACATGGCGCGTCAAGCAGTCGGCGACCCCATGACATCATACGCGGCGATAGGTTTGTGGGAAGAAACCGAAGATCGTATGTATACGCGTAGCCGAGTAGTTTTATACTAAGATCTAAGGAACATAAACATGCAAAACATATTTCTCTGTTAAATAAACGTGACACTGATGGTTTTATTGGGGATATCGTTGGGGGTTATACTTCTGCATCACATCACAGTAATACTCAAAAGCACTGTCGAGAATCACGGACGCATTTTTCAAAGTGAAATTCGTACTATGAAATTAAGTTCAATATATAGTATATGATGGTTTTAAATATCCCTATTTCCATTCATATTTGCCCCAACCACTCTTTTCTACGTATTTGCCCCAACCTCTCTAACTGGATGTAAGATTCGCCAGCCCATGAGTAGCCTAGCTCGTACCCCGATTGTACTGATGAGACATATACGGCTCCCGGACTGCAAGAATTCCCGCCCTCGATCGGCTGCTAAAAGAGGCCTCGGGGTCTTGCTAAAAACAAACGAATTAATACTGGCCCTGAGCGTCCTTCTTCAGCACCTCGTCGGTCAGGCTTTATCCAAAGCCAATTAAATTGAGAGGTTTTGTCATGTATGATACTTCTAGGCTGCGACGAGTGATTTTGAAATTGGAGGCGAATTAGTTGTTATTGAAATCAAAACAGAGAGGCACAGGTTCAAAAATTTAGTGTTTACCGAACCCAGTCGGTAAACACACCATGAAAAACACAAACTTCTGTGGTTGTCCGTCCCGCACGACAGCGCGCTCTTTTATCTTGTGGCCTTATCGGCATGTTGAATAACATGTTAAAGCGTGTGTGGGGAACCGTTGTGAGTTGTGGACAATTAAATCATCTTCTGTCCTGTAAATTTCTTTAAATTGAAAGCCTCTTTGAAATGCATTACTGAGTTTAATTCGTAATAGTTAATTGCAGTATGGTTTGTCGCCTTGTTAATTGCTGGTTTTTTTTTTTTTATTCATTTCATCTTCTGTGTTTGAAATTATCGCTGTTTTTGTTTCCAGTCAGTGTTTTTTTTATGTATTTATGTATTTATTAATTTTTTTATTTTAATTAATTAATTAATCTAATTTATTTATTTTTTTGCTAGAAGGCCGTGGAACATTTTCAAAATGACAGAACTAAGGACAACATTGATAGTAATTTAGTGAATGTACAGCGCTAAAAGTTCCATTCCGGGCCCTTCGAGATACTGTAGGTAGTGATACTCAAAGAATATTGTATTCACACGTACACAAAATGTCAGTAATATTTCATTTCATTCATTAACTGAAGTGCGTTCAGAGATACAGGCCTTTAAACACAAAAAGTGCAAAGAAATCAAATAGAAGTAATTTTTATCAACATTTATTTTTTTATCTGTATTCATCAATGTTAATGTTTCTGAAAATAAGTTATGAAAATATAGATATAACGGAAGCCAATCTGCCCAATCAACCAAAAACAAAAAAAAGATCACTTATGTGAAGATTTTTTCGCCCGCTTCACATAGAACAGCCCTGTGTGTGTTTTCACATAATGCATGTGGAAGGACTTTTGAAACATTTTATGGATACGCTGAAAAATTACAACCGCAAGAAACAGAACAATTGAAGGAATGATTTCCAAGTGTATGTAAACTTTCGGCTACAATAAGCCAGTTCGGTATTTCAACTGCGCATGTGCATAATGACATTTTATCCCTAATGACCCGCATGACCTAACGCGCGCGTGCGAACGCAAAAGGTGGTCGCATAATGCGCACGTGTTAAATTCAGTCAGAATGGGCGTTCACGTAAGATGGTGTGACATTACGTCAGCAATTTTATCCCGAATAACCTTTGACCTTTGAGATACCAAACTGGCTTATTGTAGGTTGATACCAGTGGCGTAACTGCGGGGTTACATTAATAATACCAGGTATTTATAAAGCTAGCTGCTTTGCCAAAGGATTCAAAGCACATTTTCGTCGTAGTACATGTAGTTGCTAGGTTGACTGCGCACGGAGCGTGTAATTTCGTGGTTTACTGTCTTTGAGCTTCATTTCATGTCAAAACAAGGCTTATTATGGCTCCAGTACTACTTAAGAAGGTTATATAGCGCGGGTTAGGATTGACCAGCAGCAAACAAATGAGACTTTAAATTTAAACTGATATTTTATCTGCACTTTTATGAAATAGATTACGATAATCGCAACTTTTAAATGTTGCCATATTCCACCCGTTACGGGATGTCAGGTGACAAAATAATTTGTGACTATACCAACCCCCAAAATGTGACTGTCTAATGAGATAATAATCCTAAACAACCAAACACTAATGCAAAATTGAAATGAATGTCGTCTCATGACTGCCCTCTCCTTTCTTTAGATTTTATGTTTTAGAAATATGACGATTTTTTTTCGAGGTTGTGATATGATCAACCCAGAGATCGGTCACCTTCACGAAATTGCATTCGTAAACATTATTTGGACATACAATAACGACATATAATGTTATGCAATGCATATTGCCCCATCAGACCTACATAAGATTGGAAAATTAGAATTGAATATTCTACTCGGCAGGTACTATTTTGAAAATCTGTAATTTGGACCTCTGCAGCCGAAAGACTTGTTACTGAGAATCACTAATGGGGTGAAATGCTGCTCTAAATCAATCGGACAACATGTTTTAGCAATAGCGTAGCGAGAATTTATTTAGCGTGTTGAGCTTTATGACATTGTTTCTTGCAGCCATCGCTCCACCAGCCGGACGAGTCTTCTATTCCTAGGGGCATGTTTCCTTCGTGCATGTTCCTTGACCAACGTCGCCATCTTTTACCCCCTTCTCAAAGGCCTCCTGGCATTTCCTGGCTTCCTCTGAAAATTGTCGACAATAGAAGCAAAATGTTCAACAATCGGGTTTAACCATTATCAGCAAATCAAATTCCGTCTTCTTTGTTATAAATACAGAGCGTGCCACCACTGCAAAAATAGCTTCTAATTTTGTTCGGCGAATTCCCGTATACTCTTGAATGGGGAAAATCACGTTTAGCATAAAACTAGAAATTTCCTTGAAAAATACCACCAGAAGAGAACACGTCGAGAAGTGATGACTGCGTATAATTACCTCTATGGGTGCAATAATAGCTATAAGCATTAAAACAAATCACAATTTATCCCAAATTGTGCATAATGACACAACATCAAAGTACATAAGGAACCATTTTTAATAGAACCTACTAGCAGTTTCAATAAGTTTTGGTATGAACTCATTCCATATGAGGCACTCCTTAGCCTTGATACCACGCCCATTCAGCATGTTGGGTGACAGGTCTTTGTAGGCGAGTTCCTCAAGGGTAAACAAGGGCCACTCTGTCTCCTTCTCCTCATCCGTCAGCTCAGCATCCATGGACGACAGGTTGGGATTGCTGTACAGGAATGGTGGTTCGAAATTGTTTAGTTCAGTATTTCTTTTTATTTTAAAACGCATCACTGATTTACACTGTGAGTGATTTCAGCAATGGGTCTTCACGTTGACTGTGTAAATTACATTGGAACGGGTAAAAAAAACATAGACCTTTATAATTTGTTTTAACTCTGGTTTGCATCACTTTGACTTTGCATTTTCACTAATTATATACACAATGTGAAATACTCAGGTTAGGTACTTTTGAGAAATTTAACGGCACCAGCTTGCACTTTGGTTTGTATCAGCGTCTTTTATGTATGATCCCAAACTCCTTTGAGTCCCATTCTTGCTATTCATTACCAAAACATAAGTCTGTCCAGGGTAAAACTGGAGGATCATAGTGTAAATATTCACTCACCCAGTTTTAGCCAGGTTGGACCAGTATTTGATAGTCTTGATCGACATACGGGCCTCGTCTTCGGTGAACGACCAATCCTTAGAAGGTACAAGCGGCAAACCGAAGACGAATATGAGATCGTCACCATGAATTGCCTTGGTCCACTTATTGCCAAGAAGAGTAGTTGTGGCGATGTGTTTTATATAGTACCGGTACACCTTATGCCCTGCCTTGGTGAATGCCTTTGCCGTTTTCTCTCCGGGACAGACGAACATGACGTCACCGACAACTTGCGAGAGGCTCTCTAGGTAGTCGCAGTCCGGTGAATCCTTGCAGGAGGCGTTGCGGTACATCATCTTGGCCAACTCTGCGACAATCGGCTCAGAGCTTACCATTATCCCCAATGGGCCTTGAACCATTGCATCGAATGTGTCGCTATCGACAAATGGAGCCTCGTCAGTGTTGTTAGGGAATGCAGGACTGACCAGAAACATGCCCTCATCGGCAAGAGCTCCGATGACCGATACGGCGTCATTGATGGCGCCCTTCTTGTGGAGGTCATCGGGGTTACCAGGAATGACTTCACCGTCAGCAACCGGTGCAAACACCAACACTGCATCTTCACTCAAAGCCTTGAGTACCTGCAAAGCAACGAGTTAACCGAGAAGACAAGCGATCAATTTAATTTTGTTTCCTTCAACCAAATCAATTAAGCAATATCATGCACTCTTCTCCCCGCAGTCTTGTTTAAAAAAATCCAGCATGTTCGATCAAGAGCTACAGTTAATAATGCCAGCTGGGAGAAGTATGTCTCAGGTATTGCTAAGAGTGCCTCTATGCGAGTCGGTTGTCTCTATCGAGCCAAGAAATATTTACATTCTGAGGCTATTCTGTACTTGTATGAGGCAACTGTACGTCCCCTGATGGAGTACTGTTCCCATATATGGGCTGGAGCCTCTGCCTGCCATTTATCTTTATTATAGATCGGTGCAGAAGCAAATCGTTAATTTGGTTGGTGAGGAGTTGGGTTCATCATTACAAATCCTTTTAAAGTTGTATCACCCTTTTTGTTTAAATTGCCGCCAAAATGCTTGTTACGATATATATAATTAATCGGGTAACAAGCATATTAACGGCCATTTTGAAAAAAATAATTTTTAAAGTGATAACACCCAAAAATCTGCCACTGCTCACGCTGCAATGCTATCACACATTTTCCAACTTTAGGTGTGCATACCTTGCCAAAAATCGCTATGAGCATTACTCCTCTCGATCATTTTGATACCGGTGGCCCAATTTTTGGACCGAGGCAGATGACCTACTCGTCATAGCGCTAGTTGTCAGTAGCAACATTCGTCATACTAAGCTGTGACAATTGATCGATGAAGAGGGTACCCATGGCACAATATACTTCGACTAGCTATAGTTCGAACCGATATATGTAATGTACTAGGTACGTTACGAATCGATATCCGGTAAACCAATAGTCCTTGATCAAACTTGTTCTAAGACGCAGTAGCGCCTTTTGCTACTGCCTACATGTATGTACAAAAGACAAAGTTTAATTTAATGGGCAACACAAACCTCCTGTTGCTTTTCTATGATGGTGTCGCAGTCCTCCACTTTTTGAAGACATTCAAGTAACTCCGACGATGTTTTTCGTTCACACCCCAGTAACTTCCCAAGGGAGAAGGCATGTCTTGGTGCCTTGCCGGCCGGGGCGGTAGCCCACGGTGCAGAGGCATCACCGCTCTAAATACAGTACACACGTATAGCAGTTATTATTCTGAGTTTTTGGTTCGGTACAAACAGCAGCACGAGGTACTGTTATCAGCTGTGAAACTGTTTATTCAAGTAGGGGAAAAACACAAACGAGAACATGTTGAAAGTACTTATTTTTTAGGGGTCTTTGAAAATAGCACTTTATGTACGATCATGAAAATATTTATAACTGTCAAGTATACCTAATACTTTTATTTACCTCTAAGATAGCACCACGAAAGAGCCCCGCACTGCCCGGTGACACCATGTGTAGGCCCACGCTGCCCGCTCCAGCACTCTCTCCAAAGATGGCAACTCGCTCAGGATCACCGCCGAAAGCTAACGAATGCGGAAAAAGCAGGAAAAAACGGAGTTTAATGGATTGGGATAAAAGTACAAAATAGTACAAAATAAAACAAAAGAAACAAGCCAGTTAGAAAAAAAAGGAATATAGACTTGTTTTGGCTAGATCTTTGTCGTTACAGTACCTTTAATGTTATTTCTGACCCACTGTAATGCAAGACGTTGATCTAACAGTCCCATGTTTCCCGGAATGACGTCATCCACTGCAACAAAAGAAATTACCATAAAAGTTTTAAGAAACCGTAAAACCGCCGAAGTTATGAAGAAATGTGTGCATTCATGCAGAGTGAAGGCTGGTTCATACTCGCTGCAAATGCATGTACGCAAACAGCTATTTCATTGTCGGATGGAACGTTCATAGTTTTCCGAAGTATATGAACTTAAAACGTAATACATTTTTCGTGCGTAATCGGAAATCACCAACAAACGTTTTGACAACCCTTTCCAATGTCTCCCGATTTTCTTCAACAAAATCGCAGGCCTTTGACGGTTTCATTTTTTCAAAATGTAGGCCTATAATTATACAAAATGATGTTAACGCACACCTTTCATTATTTTTTTTAGCTCTTCTCAGGCTATGTTTACAATCAGCAACACTTTCTGCGTGTACGCATCCGAAAAAATGTTGAATTATTTCAATCTTACGCACGTTTAAATGTTTTTAAAAAGTGCGCGTACAGCTATAGATACGAACCTTGTTTGCGAAGCGAGCAAAACTTTTCGCACTGAGGATCGTTAAAAATAGCTCTATGGTAACAAATGAAAGGCAATTTTTTGTGCTCAAGCAGCTTTCTGAAATTGAACCCAGGGCCCAATTTCATGGCTCTGCTTCCCACAGCTTTCCGCGCTTACGACCACCATTTTGCGCTAACAGCGCTAGCGGAAACATTCTGCGCTAACCTTGTAAGCACAGAATCCATAGTTACGGGATGTACGCATGCTCAGGGATTTTTCGCTAACGGTAAGCAGAGCCATGAAATTGGGCCCAGGTATCTGGCGGTCACTATAGGTTTCGTTAGCGCACAGTTGGAGAGACAATTACGTTTAGTTTCCGTGACCTCATCAGTTTTTGCGCTTGTTTGACGTTTTCCTCACTTATCCTAAACGCACCGGTAATCACCTTGTTTACACGGATAGCGGTCGCACTACACGCAAGTAAGAAACGGATAAATCCAACAATAATTTTTCACTATTTGGTCTCGTACCGTTTAGAACTAATCGTCGGCGTATGCACTTACCGTAAGCTAACGAAACCTCTCTCTCTAGACGAATTTCACATTAGCCCCTTCTGCGCACTTCCGGGTTGAAAGCGATACTCTCAAAGCTCAACAAACAGAGTGCTATTTAACACATGAATGAATGAATGAATGAATGAATGAATGAATGAATGAATCACGCCATAAATGGCAGCGCAGCGCACGTTCGGCGTTAGTTATTTACTTTAGTCGCCTGGAGATCCTCGCTTTCAAACACGGAAGTGCGCAGATCGGTGTTACTTTCGTCAATTTGGGATTCCTCTATTATTTGTTGGCCTACTCTCTTGCAATCGTAATTGGGGCAACTTACTCGTGGACAGAAATCCTAGAGCTCCTAGTCGATAGTTGAGAGTGACAACGATGACGTCACCAATAGCAGCAGTTGCAGTGGGATATAAGTCCAGCATGACTCCTGCTCCAACAAAGTAGCCACCGCCATGGATGTAGACAAGAACGGCTGCTTCCGGAGGCTACGAACACAAAATGCTATGAAATAACTTGATTCGAGATCACCATACAATTGTTGCCTGGATATCATGAAGGAAAGAGTACCTAAAGAGTCTCTAATAAAAGCAAGGCTATAACTTTCACCAGAGCCTTGCCATAAACGAGTTGGGGGAGGGGGTCCCCCCCCCCTTTGAATTTATTCCTACATTTCAAGACAAGTAACAAGTACAGCAATACACTTAGCCCTCTATAAAGGAAATCGCCATGTCGTGATCATTTTAATATTTGTCAACGTTAAAGTCCAATAAACTTTTATAAAACTAACGATTATCTGCGCAGAGATAACACAATCCATTGTGCAGTACTGACAAAGGCATATGTTTGATTAACCTACAGGTGATACGCCGTGTGTGTCTGTCTATTTGGCCTTATAAATCACCCAGTGCTTGAATCGTTTTGGTACAACGAAGGGTACGCGAGTTAAATACCCGGTATTCTCATGTAACTATACCAAACAATTTCTCATTGATAATTAGGCGCTTGTAGTTTACTCACAGCAGCATTGGAAATACTTTTGCAAAATTGAAAATCAGCAATTTGGCTTTTTATGTTACAAAATGTGTCAAAGATTTAGGAGTTGCATTTGTTGCATTAAAAAATGTAACTTTTTAATATAGGTTTTCCCCGGCCAAATTGCGCATTTTTCTGATCATTTTCATTATATCAGCCATTCAATTTCGCCTGATTTTTACACATCCGATCAAATTTGGGTTTCTTTTTAATTGTTGGAGCATTCAATTTCAATTTTTGGGCACCAAATATTTTTCTCGGAGCGTTCGTTTTCATTTGGGCGCATTCTATTGCGTTTTTGGTGCATTCAATATATACTTAATTCGTAGCATTCTTAAATTAAGTTTTTGGTGTCTTTTGACGGTTGACGCATTCAAATTAGCGAACGTCGGTGCGCACATGACGTATTGCCACGCTTTTCTTTTCTTATTCGTTTATGGGCAATCGTTTTCATCGTTTGGCCATTCAAATTCAATGGATACAGTCACCTATTTTCTTCTTAGGTTCATTTTTGTTTTCAAAATCTTTGTGTCTGTAAAATTTATAACAAATTAACTGATGAGGGATATATGATGTACCGAAATAATTAAATGAAAAAGGCATACGGATTGTTATTTTTCACTGTTGATCTTTTCTACTTGTTTAAAAGTTTGAACAAATCTATCAGCGGCATCTTTATGTTGACATGTTTACTAATCCTTGCACTTGTGTTTACTGTCTCTTTTTCGCTCTCTTTTTGTAAGCATTTGATTCACCCATTAATCTCTTGACGTGCAAGACATCGTGGCATGTATGTTTGGCAATTGTTGTACCACCGGGAACACCGCTCTTGGGTAATTTGTCCAATGTTTTCTTGGGCCACTTCCATCAGGCGATCACATCTCCACTCCTGTAGGTTCATTCCTGCTTCTTGCGCGGCTTGTCGGTCCCTATACTATTTGCTACCATTCTGGTAGGGCTAGATCTCTCTTGACTCCAGCTTTGAAGGCAGAGTGAGCCATTTCCGTCATGTTTAGGAATGGGGAGTAGGGAGGGAGTCGCTTTAACTGGATCAGGGGATGGCATCTGGTGGCAGCTCTGCGTTCACGTGTGGGCGGGCGTTACTGTAGATAAAAAAGATGGGCTCATCTCGGGGAAACATATTCTCGCACTCGCGTGATGTTGCCGCCAGAAACCCCTCAAACCTCTCTCTAGTATGGTGACAGTGTCAAACGCAATGCGATGATATACCAGTCCGATCTCACCAGAAACTGCAAAAGTTACATTGCAATTGCGGCCACGTTGCCCATGGACCCCTCTTCTAGCTGGGACTCCACGAAAGGCTCATCCGAACGAACGTCTCGTCCAGATATTGTAGCGTCTCTCGTCGATGAAAACACAGTGGGCTAACATGATGCAGAAACCACTGCGCGTACTCGACGCGCATACGCGCGGGTAGTTCCTTACTTGAGGCACGTCCTCTGCTAGTTTCAAGGTAATCAACATGCCATCCAAAGCTCGAGCAATGGTGCTGGGAGAAACAGGCGGCTTCTCAGGCAGGGCATGCCCCAGGTCTTCTTTCATTTGCTTAAGAGTTAGAAGGGGTTCAAGTCTAGCAGGTGTTGAAGCTGGTTCCTCATTTCTTCGTCAATCTTGGTGTTGCGTGAGCTCCTCCTATAATTGGGCAGCCTTTGACGGCGACCGGTGCGTAGATAATTGACCACGATGGATCTTGCACTCGCTCTCTTGATTCCCAGAGTATCTGCTAGCTCTAGAAAGTCGGCGTTGTTGTTCTCGAACGCCTCGATCAATATGTCCCTATCCACATTTTGTACCCTGCTGTAATTTCCACGGGCCGCCATCTTATCTGTCTGAACACTTAGTTAAGAGAGAGAGAGGTGTGCTTATACGGATTGAAGACGTTGGATATGATTACGCTGAGATAGCCCAGACTTTTATAGGAATACGGATATGTAGGAATATATGAAATGTTTGCCCATTAATGAAAATGAATGCTCAATCAACCCTTACTCATGGTTTAGACGAAATTGAATGAACAATGCGATACTTTCAATTTGAATGCATCTTTTATAGAGAAGAGCGAAGCTAAAACATGATAGAATGCTCGGATGGTAAAATTGAATGATTCTTTTTGATTGTTGAATGACGATCTGCTCGATCTTTCACTTACAATCTAAATTGAATGAAAGTTTGTTGAAATTGGCCGGGAAAACCTATATTATGATCTCAAAATTTGTTGTCATATTCTGTAACAGAAAAAGCCAAAAAGCTAATTTCAAATTTTTCAATTTTCTAATGCTGCCAGACATAAAACTTTGCCAATGTAAGGTTTTAACATCTAGATTTTCTGTTTTATCCCACTCTGCTTAATTACGATCCTGTTGTGTACATAACCTACGTTTAGTTTAAATTGTAAAGTTCTAAATCTACAAAATAATACTCACAAGTGCCTCAGGAACAAACACATCAATGAAGAGACAATCCTCGGAGAAGGGACCACTCAGTTGCTTGTCTCCCCAAGGCATTACAGGCTGTGGGCAACTATTGCCCAGCTTCGTAGCTTGTATCTTTCCACTCCATGACTTGGCTACGGGAGGTCTGAAGCGCAGCAGGCCGACGGGGGCTTCGGCATATGGTATACCGAGGAAGGCGTCTACGCTCCGGCGAAGCTTTGGGTCGGTGGGGCTAAACTCAAACCTCGTACCGACGATGCGACCCTGACTCGTCGTGACGACTGGAGGGTCCTCGCAGGATGCACCCACAAGCAAGAGGGCTAGACCCAAAGCGTACACCAGCTGCATCATTTCTTTTGAGTATTTCACCGATTCCACGTGTATCTTCTCACGGCACTGTCTGCATTAGTGATTGTATAAATAGTATCTAGCAACGCTCTTTGACCAAGAGACACATCAGAGCTTGTTACGATAGGACGACTGCCCATGCGCCACTGTCTAATATGGTAAAAATGTACAATCACTGAACGAGTTCTTGCAGGTTGGTCTACTCTCTTAATGTAAAGGAGTGAAAAACTCACCCTCCAAAAGAGTAAATCCCTTCTCAAACCACTTTTTTAGAGTTGTCCCTTATAATGGCACCTGAAAGAGTGGAAATTTCACTCTTTTGGAGTGGTTTTCACTCTTTTCGAGTGGTTTTTTATAAGAGATTCACTTTTTTGGAGTGGTTTGAGAAGAGATTCACTCTTTTGGAGAGTGAGTTTTTCACTCTTTTACATTAAGAGAGTAGTCTACATTATTTTTCAGTGATTGCCCAAGTCTAGATTATTTTTAATCAGTGATTGCCCAAGCTAGACTTTTCTCAAGTCGGAATTCTGTGGTTGTTTCCGCTATGGTCCGTCCCGCGCGACAGCGCGCTCTCTTATGGCCTTATCGGCATGTCGAATAACATGTTGAAGCGTGTGTGAAGAACATGTGAGTTGTGGACAATTAAATCATGTTCTGTCCTGTAAATTTCTTTAAATTGAAAGCCCCTTTGAAATTCATAACTGAGTTTAATTCGTGATAGTTAATTGCAGTATGGTTTGTCGCCTTAATTGTTAATTGCTGGTTTTTTTTTTTATTCATTCTAGTTCGTCTGTGTTTGAATCTATTTGGTCAAATGGTGCCGGTGTCATCCGACTCCATGAATATCCGACTCCTCTTCCCTATTATTGGTTAAACCGACTCACGTGACCAAACACTCTCCCAATTATCGATATTATCGATCACTTTGCATGTGCAATGCCACCGCATTTCATGGGCATTTCTCAAAATATGACTTGGGCTTCGGCTTCGGCTTCGCATTATTTTAGGTCCCCAGATTTGGCAAGATCTTGGAAACTGTTGTTGCTACATGTACATGTACATCTACATCAAATGGGGCTGGGGAATAGCTGGGGCATTTCTCAAACCCCTGGCTTTGGCTCGGGCTTCGGCTTCGTGTAATTTTATGTCCCCAGATTTGGCAAGATATTGGACACTGTTTTTGCTATATGTACATCAACATCTTATATTTTAATCTAGAGCCTGAGCCTGAGCCTGAGCCTGTTTATTTATTTATGCATTCAAGGCTTCAGATTGGCAATGGGGCTGGGGAAAAGTTGGAGACGAAGCCCAAGCCCAAGCTAGGGTTTGAGAAACCCCCCAAGCAAGAGACGAAGCCGAAGCTCAAGCCGAAGTCATTTTGAGAAACGCCCATAACTTTTATATTGACGAACTATTGAGGGCGCCTTTGTAGCTAGACGTCTACGACGTCTGCTGCTTACTCTGCTCGAGCGCTCACTGGTGTCATGGAGCTGTGAAGTCGTAGTTTTGGCTGGCAAAGTTGCCGGAGTTTGACACAGGTTTGTAGGTGTTTTTTTTGGGGGGGAAATAATAGCAATACAGAGCAATAATACTTTAGTAAAAACCACAGGCAATATAGCATGGTCCAGCTGGTAAAACGTTCGTTTTTGAAATTATCTTGTATACAAAAAAATGTTTCTGCTGGAGGAATAGGGCAAAATGTTATTTGAAATACCCGCAAGTGGGAGACTAGCCCTTTTTACTAATTACTATGCCCCGCCGCATGGCGCACGATCCCGAGTAGACTCACGCGTGAGTCTACTCGTGCGGCGGGGCATTATAGGGCTAGCTAGGGGGAGACATAGGTCGACAGTGGCGGTTATTTTGCCGGCAATTTTGCCCAGGCAAAAGTTTGACTCAATGACTGGCAGTTCTCTTTGAGTTTGATTGGTTATTATCTAAAACAATTTCTTGGACAGTTTCCCCTTAACTTATTACTATTTATTAGGCTTAAGTTGAAAAAAAAGGCGTGATTATTTTGCCGTGAACCAGCATCAAATTCGTAGGCCTAGGCCTGCCTACGTGAGCTATTTGATCGGCACGGCACTGAACACGATGCGCAGTGAATGTTTTTGGGAAGTTAAAACATTTTACAATAACATTAACAATTTAAGTCTGGTTCATTGTTGTTCTGACTTCGTATTCACAAGATGGGAATCACTCAATCAGACCAAATGTATTTTCGGATTTTATTTTCCATCAGAAAAAGAAAATGCTTGATGTCTGCAATTAAATCGGGGGTTTGATTTTTAGTCAAAGCAATAATTACTTATTTTGCAAAAGAAAAGAGAAAAAAAACGTGGCATAGCACGGCATCAAGGTCAAACCCATACGGGGCATGGCAGCACTGCCACTTTCGAGCGCTTTCTAGCAAGGAGCGTTTACCACTCGGCCATTTGCCGACTCGACAGATGGGGCAGTTTATTGTTTTATGAATATAAACTGAGCGCACCAAGAAACAACTGACTGCGCATGGATTTCACGGCTGAACAGCAGAAGCAAGCAAGACTGGTTCACCGCAAAAAAACGAAGTGTTTATAGGCATGTTCATCAAGGTATATATAACAATAAACTGTCTGTCTAGTCGGCAAATGGCCGAGTGTTTAATGCTCCAGTCGCAAAAATAAGAATTGCTTTTACTGAAAATCAAACATTGATTTAATTGCAGATACGCATTTTCTTCTGGAGGATTTGTTTGAAGGAAAATATAGTCTGAAATTGCATTGGTCTGATTCCCATCTCATGAATACGAAGTCAGAACGACAACGAAGGCATGGAATTGGACGAAATTCGTTATGGTAAAAATTTCTCAAAAACACTCACTGTGCACGTTCATGCAGTGCCATGCCAGTCAATAAGCTGATGCCGGTTCACGACAAAATAACCACAAAATAAGTCCACAGCTCACAAAACCTGCAAAAGAAAAAAATTGCCAAAGAAATACAATTTGAAATTGCAGCCTCCATCTACATGTATTAGAGACAAAATCAGCTTGAACAAATGAGGTCTAGTTGTCTAACTCCGATCAGTGAACACATCACTGATATTAACCAATCAGAGAAGACAACCACCAAACATCATTTCGGAACATTTTGCGAAAAGATTTTACTTTAATACCCCCCCACCAAAATCGGTCAAGAAAAGCAAAATCTTGGAAAATAACCAACCCTCCTCGATAACAACTGTCTATAAAACATGTGGCACAACCTGTTATTTCAAGATTTATTTCTGCAAAATCTGTAAAAAATTACGAAGAAATCAACATGTATGTGAACACTTTGAGTGACTATACATGGTGCCAACTGCCAAGAACTTCTAACACAGAAAACACAAACTTTCTTCCCCTATATTGCACGAAAATGTCCCAACAAAATTCTCAAAATTAAAGGTTGTGCCAAGTGTTTATACAATTATGAACACAAATGGATGGTTATTTTCCAAGATTTGGTGTTTCTAACCGATTTTGGTGGGGGGGGTATAATAAAGTAAAACCTTTCCCATTTTGCATGTGCCTGCAAAAATAATCAAAATATCCTCTTCCTTAATTAGTACAACATAAACGAGGCCAAGCTCTGTTTTCTTCATTATAGAAAACCTTTAGGCTGAAATTACGAGAGAACAAGGCATCAAATTAAGAATGTCCGGCATTGGCCTCGGTACATGTTTGATGTGAGGTAATGTACGAAGAGAAAGGAGGGAAGCACGTAATAATAACCTAGGTACAAATAGGGTACAAAGCATGAATGTGACAGCAGTCGATAGACTTGGAGTGTTCTTTATAATCCCAAAACTTTCTCTTCACTTTTTGTAGCTACATGTGTACCATGTAGAATGCAGAATACAGAAGAGATGGTAAATGGTATTACTACACCTCATAAATATTCATGAGCAAATTGGAGCACGTCATTGGCACATTCCGCCGCGCGTCCGGGAAGTAAAAATGATACGCTGCCAGGTGACGTCATCCCGGTGAGTATCCAGCTCGCTGCCGTGCGGTATTTTTTTCTGGTAGCACCAAAAATTCCCTCTGGAACCCGCCTCGTAAACATGTAGTCTATGGCATGTAATCTTTACGGAACCAGTCTGTTGTTTGTAGTCCTTGTAAATACTGCAGTAAAGGCACATTAAAGAGTGTTGGCACCAGACTTTTTCAACCCCATGACACACGGAACTACTCTGCAGCCGAGCTAAAAAACAACAATGACGTCTACGAGTAACGTAAGATTACCGTGATTGATTTCCGTCATTTCCGTCATATTTATGAGGTGTAGTAAAACAAATACAGCATGGTTTATTTCTGAGAAATAGTGGGAATTACTGGTCCCTCGGTGTAGGTCAGCTCGACCTACACCTCGGGACCAGTAATTCCCACTACTTCCCCTCAAACCATGCTGTATTTGTATATTTGTGAATGTCTAGGGCTGTTCATTTTCGAGTTCATGCCCTCATATCATCCCGTTTAGATTTCTGTAATTCGCTTCTTTATGAATTGCTGCAAAAGCAGCTTGCCCGATTACAGAAACTACAGAACGTAGCTGCTCGCATGGTTACTTTGACAAGTCGTAAAACTCACATTAATCCAGTATTGCATGCACTCCATTGGCTGCCTGTTCAATTTCGAATAGTTTTCAAGTTACTTCTGTTTATTTTCCATTGCTTACATGGTGCTGCCCCCGAATATAATTCTAATTTGGTAATTTGTTACAAACCTTCAAGGTCCCTCGGATCTTCCAATTCATCTCTGCTTGTAGTGCCTAAAACAAATAAAACATTGGGGGACCGTTCCTTTTCTCATGCTGGGCCGATATTATGGAACAAACTTCCTCAAAATATTTGTGACTGTTCCACCCTGCAAGAGTTCAACGTGCTCTGAAGACCCACCTCTTTCAAGTTGCATTCCAGTAGCTCATTTATTTGATTGTCAAGTTAATTGTGTTGTTGTAATGTCCATGTTTTCGATTATTTGTATCTCCGTTCCCTTTGTTTTTGTTCTCTACGCCTTGAGCATCTCATTAAGGTAGACAATGGCGCATTATTAATTGCCTATATTATTATTATTATTATTATTATTATTAATACTAATTCAGTATTCGGTTATTCGAAACTGGATTTGACCGAATATTCGATACTCGCCGTATCAAGTTTTTCACGCGTCAGCTGCAACTGCATGCTACGCCATTACGCCGGTGTTTTACGTGCGGCAATCGATATTATGGACTGCTCGATGGACATTTTTTTGCACGCGCCCATTGTATGGGTACGTAACGTTCTGATAAAAACTCTTAAGAAACCAAACTCCAGCCTGCGTTTTTGCAGGAATATTTGTGTACAAGTGTCAAGGGTTTTACGGACGGGAACAAAAATCTCTCGACAAAAATGCGGCATTTGACACTGCTAGCCTCCGTAACTTTTCTATTAAAATAGCATCAGTCGTATCGATTGGTGATCGAATATTCGGGACAGCCCTACTGTTTTTAAAATCCGAAGTTAAGACTCACTACTGTCACCGATCTGTTTTCTCCCCCCCCCCCCCCCCCCCCCAGCATGTTTTCGGCAGGAATACTCTCGGCAGGCATTGCACCGTCGGATGGCAAGACCCTCCAACACTACTTAATCAATAGCACGTGCAAGAGGGCGCCCTCCGAGCTGCCGGCAATGGAGAACAGTATTCAGGACAAGAACCCCGGACATCACATCGGCTTAAATCCCAGTACTCGGGAGTCTTGCAACCATACAACCTGCGGAGTAAGTTTAAAAATGTAACAATTTCTCTGAAGAAATAAAAATCCAAATATCTAAATATTATCACTAATCACTTTGGGTTCCTTAAAAAAGGGATTAACTCCCTGCAGTCTTCCCTCTTTCCCCAACCCCACAGACAATTAATTCTACAGTTCTTCATAATTAGGGGTTAATTTAAGGGGTGATTGAACCTAGTAGCAAGCATTTCATAAGGCAATACAGTTGTGGTCAAAAGTTTTACATACACCGCAATCCTGCAAACGAATCTACAGCTGTGAACCAACTCCAAATGATTATATGTGACCGACCGGCTCTGCAAAAAGGGTATTATGTCGCAAAATTTGAAAAATCAGTTATATACATAGTTGAATTTGTCACATCCTAAGCTTTAATTTGGTGTAGGTTTGACCCCTGTGGCATTTTGTGTTCTCGAGATATCTTGACATTTGTATGTACTGCTATTTTCCAAGTTAACTGAAGTGCGTTTAGAGATACAGGCCTTTAAACACAAAAAGTGCAAAGAAATCAAATGGAAGTAATTTTTATGAACATTTATTTTTTTTATCTGTATTCATCAATGTTAATGTTTCTGAAAATAAATTATGAAAATATAGATATAACGGAAGCCAATCAACCAAAACAAATCACTCATGTGAAGAATTTTTCGCCCGCTTCACATAGAACAGCCCTGTGTGTGTTTTCACATATGCATGTGGAAGGACTTTTGAAACATTTTATGGATGCGCTGAAAAATTACAACCGCAAGAAACAGAACAATTGAAGGAATGATTTCCAAGTGTATGTAAACTTTCGGCTACAATAAGCCAGTTCGGTATTTCAACTGCGCATGTGCATAATGACATTTTATCCCTAATGACCCGCATGACATAACGCGCGCGTGCGAACGCAAAAGGTGGTCGCATAATGCGCACGTGTTAAATTCAGTCAGAATGGGCGTTCACGTAAGATGGTGTGACATTATACGTCAGCAATTTTATCCCGAATAACCTTTGACCTTTGAGATACCGAACTGGCTTATTGTAGGTTGATACCAGTGGCGTAACTACGGGGTTGCATTAAAGGCTCACATTGCCTTCAAATGTCATGAAATTTTGCTGTTTGGAAATGTTCCTTATCTTTTATAAGAGTTGTTCATGCAAAAAAACACGTATAATGTGTTGCAATTAGTGAGTAGTGATTACAAAACAAAAATCTGACCCGTGAAACATAGACTTATTTCCAGCAGTAAAAACCACCGTCTAAATAATGCGCAAAATACGCTGTAAGAGTCTTTAGGCTGGTGCCGCAGCCAGTGGCCTTGTAAACCTATCAGATGATCGCCAGGTACCATTCTCTATCTCGCGACACATATCGCCAGTGCTGCGCGCCGTGCCACAGTACATAAAAACTGGATCAACAGAACGTACTTCAACCAGCTGCGACTGGAAATACGACTGGTGAACACTGTCCGCCATTTTGTGGAGTCAAAAGTTTGGTTCTAAAAAATGGCGGACCGTTATTTGTCACGAAATTAAACAAAAACCACACAATTTGAAGGGATAGTTATGTGAATCTTTATATTCTACTTTTAAAAAAGCTTCCCAACCATGTCCATTTCAGTTTTACATAGCCCAAATCGCAAAATCCAAAGCAATGTGTCCCTTTAATAATACCAGGTATTTATGAAGCTCCTTTGCCAAAGGATTCAAAGTGCTGTAAACAAATCGTTAGAGTTGGGAACAAGTGAAATCAATGTAGATCAGTTTTTAAGAGTCCCTTGTGCCTCATACTTGTGCCTCATACTTGTGCCTCATACTTGTGCCTCATACTTGTGCCTCATACTTGTGCCTCATACTTGTGCCTCATACTTGTGCCTCATACTTGTGCCTCATACTTGTGCCTCATACTTGTGCCTCATACTTGTGCCTCATACTTGTGCCTCATACTTGTGCCTCAGAGTTCCCCCCCCCCCCTGCAAATTGTACTGTATTTATGCTCTTTGCTCCACCAACAGGAAACCTGTTTATTCCAAGCTTACCAAACATCCAAACTGTCGGATACTGACAGGGACAGCAGCTTTATCCATGGGGGCAAGCAGTCCCGAGGAACCCCCTACCAGACCGACGATTTCCAGTGGGACGACCCGATGATAAACTCGCCGGCCGCCATGCAGGGGCAGCCGGGCCTAGAAGAGCAAGAACGAGATCACGACATTCTGAGTGAAATTGGTACGTGAACAACAACAATCCCGTCCACATCGAGAGCAAGTCAAATTCAAGAAAACCTTGGGGCCCCAAATTCATAGAGCTGCCCAGGGCGGGATTCTCTACTTATACTAGGGCTGTGCATCCGAACCTAGTACCTGACCGCTAATGTCAGGAACCGGTTCCAGATTATGGAATCGAGTATTAACCAGGGGTGAGATTTGTCAGGATGTTTTCTGAGTACAGGATTTTTTTGTCGCGATTTCAGAATTGTTAACCCTAACACTGCTGAATCCATCAACATCAATACGAATTTACACACACCCTGATGAGGGGTTAGGTTAAAGAATATCTTTTGCAGTCTGGAATTCCTGAGGTGTTTTTACCTGTAAAAGTGGATTTAGACAAAAAGAAACGGATATTTTAAGGGAGTGTCTTTCGGCAAATACAAACTATATGTTGTTCGTGGATTTTTTGTGGACTTTGTGGATTTTTTTATTTTTGGCCAATCTCACCCCTGATTAACATATTACATTTGTACTTAGTAATTTCTCAGACAATGAAAAAAGAAAGTTTTGAATGTCATTTGTGGGGATTTTTCAAAATGAAAACCAGGGTACATGGAAAAACAAAACATTCACGTTTATGACACTTGCAAAATATTATTTACACCTTGAAGCGATATTAACGTGTAGAGCTTTACGAACAATATGAATGAACAGTAATTTCCTAGTTTTATTTTTTGGGGATTAGTTTTCTTCTACGGTATGGGTACTCGTACTACCCAGAAATGCATACTCCTATTTACTTGGCAAAATATTGCTGAGCAAATTGTCCTGCTCATAAAAAATAGGCCAAGAACCGGTAACAAGAAGTATACATTGCATGCATTTTTGGCTGGTAACCTGCTAAGCAGGCTGGTAACCTGCTAAGCAGATATTTTCTGTGCGTTTTGCTTAGCACCTCTGTGACATCGACTCATTTCTTCGAGTAAGAACCACAGAATCTCCTTGGGGGAATATTAGGTGTTGTACAAGTAGCTACAAATGGGTCATTGTGGCATCGTTGATAAACGGCACTCATTTTTTTCCAGAAAAAAAAAATCTAACCCAAATTTGCACTCAGTGTTCATATAGCCACCTGTTAACAAATTTTAGAATATACAGAGGCCCATCTTTTACACAAAAATCTGAACACTGATTTGTGAAATCTTAAAATCCCCCACCCCCGCTCCAGACATTGGTTGAAAGAGATTCATGAGATCAGATTGCAGCAATGAGTAAAACTCATCAAAGTTGGCAGGGAGTGGACGGGCAAATTTGTAATAGGGGAATCAGGTTGGCGCAGTGGTTATGTCTCCGCCTTTCATCGCTGTGGCCTGGGTTCGATTCCTGCCCTGGTCCACATGTGGATTGGGTTTTCAGTCCCTATCTGACTCCGTGGGTTTTCCCCAGAATATTCTTCTGGGGTTTTCCTCCCACCTCTAAAACTGTAACTTCTTCTCATTGTCTTCTCTCTACAGGTTTCTTCAGGCTTTCGAGCTACAGTGCCTAGGGCGCTTTTGGGGAATCCTTGGTTTCATTACCAGAAAGAATTAATAATAATAATAATAATAATCTTTGAAATGGCTTGGAGTGGAGAGAGAGTATTTAAGATCCTAGATGAAGAAATCATGCTGCATTAATTGCTAAACCTTTCCGTCGGAAAGCTGCAACGCTGCTCAATGTTTATTTATCATTTATTATGTATTATAATTTATTTGGCATTCAGCCAGGATAGCCCACAAAAGTCTTTTTGCTTATTTCTAGTCGGGTCCCTTGGGAAAAGGTGAAGAAGGAAATTAGAGTTTTAGACGTGGGAGGAAAACCCCAGAGAATAATTCTGGATAAAACCCATGAAATCAGGCAGGGACTGAAAACCCAATCCACTTTGTCAGCCCTGGTGGGATTCGAACCCTGGTCACAGTGGTGGAAGGCGAGGAAAGTACCGCTACGCCAACCCGATCCTTTGAATTAACAAAACAGTCGTGTATTTTTTATCTTCTCTACATTCCAGATTTCTGTTCACATTTTGGTTTCACAATAAGCTTTATCTTCCATTCAGATTACACCCTGAGACAGTCTGTGGATGCCGAGATCGAAGCATTTAGGATCAACCTTCACAACCTCTTAGCTGAGCAACACCACCAGTACAGGCAGATATTCGCCCCTGAGAATGATCCTGTCATAGAACAGGTATGGACGCTTCAGGAGAGTGTATTTTTTTATGGTGGTTGGGGGGGGGGGGGGGGTAGTTACACCTCAAGACAGAAAATTGGGGGTGGAGGATAAAACACATTTATTAAGGAAACCAGTTTTTATTTTTGAAATTTAGGGAAATTCTTTCCAAAAGTTTTTCACGGATTATTTAAATTGACAAATTTCAGATATTATCGGAAAAAAATTATTTGCTGCAAAATATTTTTTTTTAAATTCAAAAAATTATCAAAAAATTGCAGTTTTTGTTAAGAGCCCCCTGGAATTTGCCCAGGTATAATTTGGATTAACAAAAAAATTATACTTCTTTGAAGCATTCAACCAGTGAAATTGTGTTCATTTCAGAGGACAGTTTATGACTCCCCTGCCAAGATGGATGCTAGTTATGTCTGGTCTCCCATGAACTCCGAACAGCCACAAATGTAAGTAAAAAAGCAGATGTAATGTCCTTGCAGATGCAATTACATGTAACAAACTCAATTGGGTTTAATCTGAATTGTGCGTTGTCTTCAGATTGAATAGGGTTTTCTGTGGATTCAGGGCTTGAATTAGTTGATGACTAGCCTGTTATTCAAACAGTCGTAAAAACTACTGCGGACAAAAATTTCTCAAGTTGCCCAGTGGACTAGTGAAAACAAACCTTTTGGAAATTCAACCGCGCATATGGGCACAACAGATTTAACGATAATTGCACACAAGTCTATGAGGGACGTGGTAACCAAATCCGCATTCTGCAGTTTTTTCGTCTAATCAAAAAGATGATGGAAAGTTTTGTTTGCACAAAAGTTGCAGCATTCAAAACATCTTAAACCACAATGTCGTAAAATAAATTAAAATGTTTCATTTACTTCAAAACAAGAACTTTTCTTATGTTCTTTGGTAAACCTGCTGCTATGCTTTTGCACACATGTGACGAACTGTTTATCTCTGGAAACTAATTCGTGAATCATGAGGTGCGCATGCACAGTTGGAACTCCGGAAGGGGCTTATAGTCACCGTAACACACAGTTGAAACTGCGATATTTTTAAAAAGTGTAGAAAGATCCCATTGGCTGGTAAAACTTGATAATGTTGAGGAGTGAAATCTACAGTGAGCTAGCCCAGTGGGCCAATAAGGAAACAATTTTTAGCAGAAGACTAATGAGTACCCGGACATGCAACTTTTCCTCGGATCAGCTGATTTCCTCGTTTTTCACTTCCCACTTATGCCATTGAAAATGGAAAAACACTGTACAAAGTCTTGTGAAGATTGGAATGTCCTCGTTTTTTTGTTAATTCCAAGTTGCATGCCTGAGTACCGTATTTTGTCAGAAACAGCAATTTGAGCTTTTGAAGTTGCCACCTTGCTTGAATAGTAGCATTTAAATGGACACATTGCCTTGGAGTGAGATTTGTCAGGATTTTTCCTGATTTCAGGATTTTTTGTCTTGATTTTTTGTCAGAATTTGTATAAAGAATCTCTTTTGATATCTGGAATTCCTGAGGTGTTGCCCTAAAGGTTTTTTTTTAACCTGTAAAGTGGATTTAGACCAATAGAAACGGGTATTTTAAGCGGTGCCTTCAGGCAAATTTTTGTATTTTATTTATTTATTTATTTATTTAATTTTATTTATTTCAACAACATCCAACAGTGCGAGCACCAAAATAGGATGGATATAACAAATATAAGTAAAATAAGTAAACAGAAGAGACATATATATTATATTAAATTGCACTCAGTACGGATAAACATGAGACAGAAACATCAAGAGACATACAATATGGAGGATGGACAATAACTATGAAATCTGCTTAACTGTTGATTTGAAACTAAAAAACTACTGACCAAAAATATCAATATTAGAACTAACACGAGCAATGGAATTGTATGAAGAAGTAAATTCAAACCATGGACCCTACATTGCTCTGGGGTCCTCGGCAACCCCCAAACACTACAGATTTCATGGATTTTTAATTTTGTTCAAAAATGTTGTTCAAATCCCACCCCTGAGACAGAGAGTCAAAGGCAGAGAGATTCAGTGCTACAGAATACTAAGTAGTATTTCGTAGTACACAGGTCTTCACCCCAAATGAATGCCTAGGATGTTAGGGTTAAAGTAGAGGAAGCAATCATTAACTACATGTATGAGTCAAAGTCGAAGCAATACATACACCTTCATAGTCCTAAATCAATTAACCCTTAATCAAGAACTAGTCACCAAACGTCTGTTGATCTGTATTGTAAACTTCAAACAAAAACAAATTTATAAAATTGTCCATATTGACATTGCAACCAACAATGATTAAGTCGGGAAAGGACAAAAATCTCTCTTCTAATTGACATCATCCCTGATGCAAATAAGCCATTTCAGTATCTCAAAGGTCAAAGGTTATTCGGGATAAAATTGCTGATGTAATGTCACGCCGTGTTCCGCGAACGCCCATTCTGATTGAATTTAACACGTGGGCATTGTGCGACCACCTTTTGCATTCACACGCACGCGTTAGATCACGCGGGTTATTTGGGATAAAATGTCATTGTGCACATGCGCAGTTGAAATACCGAACTGGCTTATTCAGTGGTAGTCCCATATAAATGTGCAGCTCCATTCTGCATGAACCATCTTAATTTGTCCCCGGCCTGAGAGAGATCTTTTCCTGTTTGACATCACAGCCATGGCAGCGGTATTTGCATTGCCGATAGTTACATAGAATACCCGAAGCATGACTCATGCTTGTGAAAATGTGAGGCGTGTTTGTTTATTGATAACGTTGACCTGCCACAGTGCATTAAATCAAAACGAACAAATACAAGGCCATAAAAGATTGACATGAGTATTTTAACATCTGAGAATCAATGATATGGAGATATTTGCTGTTTAGAAATGTTTGCTGCTATAAACATTATGGCTTAGTATCGTTACCCCTTGATTGTTCATTTGTGTCAGTTTGTTAGACTATTTTCAAAGGTTTTTTTTTATCCATGGACAAGTTATTGCGTTGTTTGTAAATGAGATTTGACTGTGCGTATAAACAGATTCATCCAGAATTGTTTTTTTACTTTTTGATGCCCATTCTGTGTACCAAATTTATTTGATAACATCGTAAACAGTTTGTCTAGATATCTGATGAAGGATCTTTCTCAATGGAACCAATGACTTGTCACTTTGAAGGGTGCCCTCTTGTGTTTTGGTTTTTCAGCGGGTCATATTACCGCTGCTTCCACTACATGCATATGAAGACGATTTCCCTTAGGGTTTAATTAATTCCAACTGTTTCTATGCACAACAAAGCATCTATAAATTACGTTTTAAGTTACTGTTGATAAGGTCCAGGAAAGCAGTTATTGTGATCAAGTCAAACTCCAAAAAGCACGGACTCAACATAACAAGAACACATTTATATCAAAAAACGGAATGCTTGTGTTCAGAACAGACCAGAGATTCCTGTCACTTTTCTGTTCATGCAACAATAATTCTGGAGCTACTGTCCTCTATAACATCACTACTACAGTTTGCTCATTAATGTGAAAATGTACGTTATATTAATCCCCTTTCCCCCCCCCCCCCAAAAAAAAAAAACATAATTGCCTACAATACCAATGGCATCCACGGATTTGCAAAAAAATTAAAATAAATTAAATAAATAAAAAGTAATAAAATAGCGATTACAGTTTACGCACAAATATCATACCTTGTGGATTCAACTAGGAGAAGCCTTTTATGCCTTGACTTTTTAAACCCTGTAAATACACAGTACGTCCTCTCCATGTTTGAATTAAAGCACTGCCTTATCTTCGTTCTTATTTCATCAGAGAGGAGTCCTCCAGTTCCAGCTATAGCATGCAAGACGACGACGCGTCTGAACTGTATCATCCAAACAAGTGGGTAGCCCCAAAAATGAATGCGTCAAGATGGTTGATTCCAATTTATTAAAATGGGAAGAGTTCCCGTCCGCCTCGGTGGGAAGGCATGATTCGATACTGAATTGTTCAGGTGTTAAAACTGGGAGAAATGTTTTGAATAAAATGTGAAGAGCCAATTATTTGTGGCTTTTTCATTTGAGCATTTTTGTTAATTTTTATAATTTTTTTTAAATCCGACATTTCTTAAAACAAAATATTTACTTTAAATAAGGCAACTTTTGTGGAGGCTGATCAGAATTTTTGGGCCCCCCCTTCCGCCTGCCACACCCCCTTCCACCTGCCACACCCCCTTCCACCTGCCACACCCCCTTCCACCTGCCACACCCCCTTCCACCTGCCACACCCCCTTCCACCTGCCACACCCCCTTCCACCTGCCACACCCCCTTCCACCTGCCACACCCCCTTCCACCTGCCACACCCCCTTCCACCTGCCACACCCCCTTCCACCTGCCACACCCCTCAGGTGTCTCTGGTGTTAAAAATTGATCAACCAGGCCACAAATTGTACATCTGCAGATATATTTTTAATTTTAAAGGTAGTATACATCATATTTAAACATCAAAAAACAAAACTACTGAATTATTACGAAATACCTTACTAGACTAAGTAAATAGCAGTCTAAGCATCCTGTGAAATCATGGCACCTGGTGTGCTGCCGTTTTCAAGAAAAGTGGAAATTTATATCCTTTTCCAACGATTGTCGGCCGACAATCGTTGGAAATAGTCCAGTTCCCCGACCTGATAATTCCCAGACGTCAATAAATTACTCCGGTTTGTCTAAAGAATGGTCAGGGAACCAGACTACTAGAACATAATTTGTTTTCTCTGTTTTCCCAGCATCTATCCACACAAAACTTTAAATAGGTCAGTGTTACAGTATTTGCTAGCACGCTATAAAATACTAACCCCCCAAATCCATTTATTTCTGAAAATTACAGCGAAAGCAAATTGTGTATACTACCTTTAAAAATTAATCAACCAGGCCACAAATTGTACAGCTACAGATATATTTTTATTCACATCTTAAATTTTAACTCCCTTTGTTTCTTGAAGCCATGAAGACGAGATTAACAGCGTCTTGGTCCAACTGTTGACATCTGCGAGTGCAATCAGCCATGCCCTGAGGAGACAGGAGTATGCCACATGACCTTGTGTCAAAGGTCACCCCCAGCCATAAACTTCGACCCAGCTGAACCCTGGGGTCATACTTTAAAAAGGAATTCTGTTCTTTTAATCAATGAGTCGAGTAATCAGAGAGAATGTATGGACCAAGCCTCACTCTTAGAAAATTTACATAATGGTGAATATTTCTAGACAAAACTTCTTGACCGGAATGGATACGCAAACAAAAATTCAACTGCTGATGTTCAATCCGAAAATAAACGTTCAGTGAAAAATGTTTGACATCTGGGTGTTTTCAGATACCTTAATTCCATTGTCTTAATTCCATTGTCTTAATTCCATTTTCCATTCCAGTTTCAGTAGTGTACATGATTGGTCATTGTTGCAATTTTCAGAAATAGGCGGATTTGGGGTTAGTATTTTATAGGAAATATCGTTCCACTGACGCCGCTCGTTTTCAACCGTCGGGCGGATGATAGCCTTTAGTCAAGGCGCGCGTGGCTACCTGGATGCGTGACACGCCCCGAATGCCAGCATGTCCGGGGCACGCCACTCGTCCGGGTAGCCATGCACGCCTTGACTAAAGGCTACAGGGCAGTTTTCCAACGATTTCCAGCTGGAAATCGTTGGAAAACGATATAAATTTCCACTTTTCTTGACGACAGCACACCTGGTGCCATAATTTCACAGGATGATTGAGAGTACTATTAACTTAGTCTAATAAGGTATTTCGTAATAATTCAGTAAACAAAATTGGAGGATTACCAATCGTGTACACTACTAAGCACAACATTTTGCTGAGCACCGAAAAGTTGAGCATGATACAAATACTGCTTGGTGACCCAATCATTGTAGTTTTGTTTTTTGCATCCCCCCCCCCCCCCCCATCAGCCGTCCAAAGTTAGAAGTGGTATTTTTCTTGTGCGCAAGGTAGGGGACTTTGGTCCTTATGAGTGGAAATATAAATTGACCCTACAGGCCTACATTTGTACAGGAGAAAAGTGCCCCAGGGTCGGGCATTTGGTCACTTTCAAAGTGAAAGTCTCTATTTCGGTGGTGGTGCAGCGTAGGGTGGGAGATAAACAATTGGTAGGGGGATGACATTTATTATTAAGTACTCTGAGGCTTGGTTTCAAGTGTTGTCTATTCGGCACATAAATATTATACACATGCAATGAGGTCACCAGTGCACGCCGAGCGCATATGCGCCCCAGAGGGACTGGAGAAGGGGTACTAT
The DNA here is from genome assembly GCA_037893225.1 of Hippasteria phrygiana. Lineage (NCBI taxonomy): Eukaryota > Metazoa > Echinodermata > Asteroidea > Valvatida > Goniasteridae > Hippasteria > Hippasteria phrygiana. The sequence goes on from JAZGUH010000372.1 coordinate 158,209, forward strand.
TTCCCGATGCCGAAGGCCCAGGGAAATAGGACCCTCTTCTGGTCACTCACAGGCCCGAGGGAGGGGGGCATAGACGTGCAGTAGTGACCGAATTAAGCCAGTCCATATGTGTTTTATAACACTGTCCAAAATAGGAAGAGAAACTTTTCAGGGTTTTATAATCGAACTGTTTTAATTTAACAATTAGCTCGTCAGCAATTCAACAATTAAAGAAATGCTTTTAGTTTCCCCAGATTCGGTGTTTGAGTTGCTGTTCACTGTTCACATCATGTTTGTGTACGCTTTGTGATTGTGAATAATTCCACACATCCATGAAAGTTGTAGTTGAGGGCGCTGTAACCAGTCAAGTGCCCGATCAGGCACTAGCTAGACTCCGGAAATTAAGCGTGCGCGACGTCTGATGGGGACGCGCATTTAGTTAACGCTGACGCAAATTTCATGCATAAGTGAATCCAGGGGCGAATCCAGGAATTTTCGCATAGGAGGGGGTTTCTGAAATTTGCCCCGAAAAGTAACAAGTTTTTTGGATATTTTTTGCCTTAACTGAAGTGCACGTTTTGAGATACAAACCGGAATATTTGCGTTATCGGGCATTTGGACTATGAAATTGAGCTGAAATTCTGAGCAGGGACGCCATTTCTTAGAAACGCGGCGAACTTATAACTGCAACAATTGATGCAGTGGTCGTGGGCGTGGGCGTATCAATCAATACATTAATATTTGCCAGCCAGTCGGACCACAATAGTTTTGTGTGCACAGGTTATCCATCAAGTCTGAGGACTTGGGACAATAGGGGATTAGTGATAATACAACTAAGGACCTGAGCCCAAGTCCTTGGCAGTGTTTATGTAAAAACCTTATGGGACTTGTTCAACAATGGGAATAATGGAAGAGAACAGCTAGAGTCCTCAGTAGTCGTAAAACCCGACGGTGTGTGTGTCGGCCGAATTTCCATTTAATTATCAATATGCAGTTCACGAAATGGCATTTATAACTTTTGTATGTTTTCCTTTCTAATTGTGTGGGAGTGGCATCTACTGAGGCTTTGGGATTTGAACGCTATGGGAGAATTTCAAGTCTTGAATAAAAAAGGGTGTTCACCTTTAATGTCTTAGGAGGGGAGGGACATCAATACACTACCACGAATAAAATCAAAATTAATGTTCTCAGATCTCGCTCGCGCCTCAGAAGACAATAGCGCCCTCTACCACGTCACTATCGCATTATCGCGAAACCGAATGTGCCGCTCGTTCATGGAGTAAGACACCCGTGAAATTACTTCCTTTCCACTTGCACGTTTTAGGCCTATAAATACTTCGGAAAACAAATTCTGGAGGATGGGAGAAACCAGGAGGAAACAAGCTTTAAGTAGGAGACGGCTGCGTCACAACGCTTCCTCTAACGCTAGAGCTCTAAAAAGGCGGAGGAACTGGGGGGGGGGGGGGGGGGGGGGGGGGGTTATTGTCCACGCTCCCACTGACTCGGCTGAGGACGAACCACATTGAATGCCAGCGTTCGGGCAGCACCCATGATTCCCCGACCAAGCTCCCTCATCAATTTTTTCTCGAAAAGATGGGTCTTTAATGGTCGTGTCCAAGCGAGGAACCATGCGTCAAGGTCTCCATGTCATCTGTATTTTTGTTTTCTATGCAGGCGATACGTGACTGACATACTTTGTACCCCCACCCCATTTCTTATACGGTTCGCGATCCAAAAATACAACAATAATCAAGTTGGATTTCCTGGAACTTTGTCCATACATAATATTCATCCCCTGCAGAATTATAGCTATTTTAGTTCAGGCCATATTTATTATAGATGCACGCATTATGCACATGGCAGGAGTACAACCCACTGTGAAAAGAAAGTATTCTATGTATATTGGCTTCACCTTTGTATAGGATATAGGCCTAATAAAGTCAGTTTTGTGCTTTACTTCAATCGTTGGATCATACAACGCAATATTCCAAGATGGCCGTTCACATTTTTTTTCAAGACGGTTTCGCCGACATTGGAATCTCACATTGAATTCAAAACATGCAAAAGGTGGCATTTCCTCTCTTCCCTTTGAATTTCAAATTTCAACTTATGGCCAGTTTGGGGGATCGGACCAGGAGAAGGGGCGGTCAACCGAAAAAAAAGAAGAAAAAACAAACAAACAGGCGGCCTCGAAAAATCAAGTGGGCAGGCCGCTAAGCATGTTTAGGTTGTTTTATTTTTAAACATCTTGCCTTGGAAACTTTTTGCCTTAGAAACTTTTATTTCTAAGCTATGCATGTTCATGATGTTATCACTAATTTGTATCTAACACGCTGGAGTCGTCCGTATATTTTACTATGCTGTCAATACAAATTTGGCTTCGGGCCAAATGTTTACACATCATATCCGGTGGATTAGTGGTAAAATCAAGAATTCCTTCCTCTATGAATGAAGTGACTCAATTGTCCGTAAAAACAAAAATGAAAACTACGTTCTGAATGTTTGATTTACGTATTTTCCTATTTTTAAAGACTGTCGATAGAAACAAAAATAAAACAGCAAATTCAGTTTTTCGCACATTTTCTTTGAAATGAATTTCGTTTGTCAATGCAATCACTTAACTTTTAAACTTATAGGAAAAAAAATAACAAAGATTGATGTTTGTGTTTCTCGTGGTATTTCAACATTACTACTTCCCCTAAGAAATATTTAACAAATATTCAATATTCTACACTTTTAAAGGCAGTTGGAAATTTTCTTCGGTCTGTATGTATACAAAGCTTAATCGTCCGTAATTAAGCTTGTGAATTTTCATAGTGCTTGACAACAAAATAAAACTTTTTTTTTTTTTTTAAGTTTCTTTAAGAATTTAATTTTCAGCGAACTGTGGAAAGTGCACAGTGTGATGTGAGGGATGTGTGCGCGTACCGCATACATAACGAACAAACTCACTGGCTCGGTAAAGAGATTATCTCTAGTCCAATCAGCGTGAGTTTTTGTTACTGACGTCATGATTGTATGTAAATGTTCCATGCAGACGATTTGCACGCGCGCGAGCTATACACGTACGATGTGTGTGACCGTACCACCGGCAGGTTCAGCATGCATGCGATGAAAGTATCGTGCATTAAAATGGTGGCTATCCGAAATTGAACACGCTACCGCGAAGTTAGCTGTCTGATTCCCCCAATTCCACTCTACTCCGCACTTGTCACTCGATGATCCACCGTCCACATCTCGACTGAATGCTGTGAAAACCCTTGGATATTATAATAACCATGGCCGACATTGATCCCGATTTCGACGAGCCCCAAGCCCGGCCGCGGTCCTGCACTTGGCCGCTGCGGAGACCGGACTTTCTAAAGAAGCCGTCGGGTCAGCAGGGCGGCCAGCCGTCGTCCGGTGAAGGAACGCCCGCTGCCGTAGCCGAGGAGCTCCCGGACCCGTCCTTGGTGGTGCAACAGGTCGAGAGTCCGGACATCAAGCAGGATCTCGCGGCCGTCGCCAGTAACCGAAAGAACTGCTCCAGGAGAAACGCCTGGGGAAATCTGTCTTATGCGGACTTGATCACCAAAGCCATTCAGAGCGCGCCCGAACAGAGACTGACATTGTCGCAAATTTACGACTGGATGGTCAAAAATGTCCCATTCTTCAAGGACAAGGGTGACAGCAACAGTTCGGCCGGATGGAAAGTAAGTTTGGTCACGCCACAACAGTGAATTGATCTGGGGGTTGCGGTTAATTAATTGAAGGGGCCTAGTATCAGTTTCACTTGTTGTGCACAGTGAATAAACTCATGAATAAATGAGGATTGAGACTTCCTTAAAATTAAATTAGGCCTAGGTGTGAAACTGTGAAGTAGTTTACTAATAATAACTGTCATGACTGTTGCTGCTTTGTAATCCTAATAAATTTTCCCCTTAATTTTTTACCCTTAATTAGAATCACAAGTAAATGAAGTGACTAGGCCTACTTTTGTTTATATTAGGTGTTTCAATCTTAAATCATGCATGAATTTTCCTCTCGCAAGTCTCGGGCCTATAATATTTGACCTGCTTTCATATTTAAAGGACAGAAATACAGTAATACATATAATTTATCAGTCTCATTCCCACTTCTTCAAACTGGTTAAATCACAAAACACACGTCATTGTATACATAGAAATACTCTGGCCTTGCCTAAACGGTTAACTTACACATGGAACTAAAAAAGCACAAAAAGCCTCTCAATCTCGTGCATTTTTTTCTAGTTTTGAATCACTTAAGTTAAGACATTTACAAGGGGTCCAGCTCATGTCATGTTATGAATGTTTTGGGAAAGATATTCATTTGGATTCCCTTTATTTATCCAGTTGACCTTGGTGTATATTATTTCTCCTGACTGGCCCTCTGTTAATGCTGTCATAATATAAAGCATCCATTGCACGATGGAAATTATTTTGTTAGATATCAACAATAAGCTAATCACCCCCCCCCCCCCCAAAAAAAAATCGCTGCTATAGTGCCAAGACTATGCCGTCCTTCAAGGTTTCATATTCACTTCACTTTTAATCAAAATATTTTACGTAAAGAAAAGTTGCATGTATTTGAACTGTTGAAGTTGATTGCTATACATTTATTTCACTTCTTTTTGTAAAGATTTTTTTGCGTGCAGAAATTACCTGCAACCTTTGCAGGAACTTCCGATTGTTTCCCGATCCTTATCTTTCTTTGAACAAGTGCTTAAAAAAATGCTGACTTTTCCCTTCATTTCATGGTTGTGTCACCTTCCCATTGCATGGTTGGTTATCAAGGCCGGAACCCATTATACATATTTAGCATGTGTAGGAAGTGACAGTCACAGGAAAATGTCTTCTCTAATATGATGTCACGGGAAAACCGATCTGCAAGGCTATTTTATTCACTTCCCGTCCTGGAAAGAATTGGCCACGTAGGCTCATTAGACATATAACCCAATACTTTATGTACATGTGCACTATGCAGGGCTCAAGTTTAGTGTGAGACTTGGTGAAAGTGTACAAACTTCCCCGCTGTGATTGTGCATGTCTAGGTCAAAGGGTCAGTCGTGAACCAGCATGGCTGACATGACTTCACTTCATAGAACTGCAGTTGTGAATGACGCCTGGGTCCGCCTTCATTTTCCTCGCAATTTTCTGAGGCAGTGGCTGGCCTCAGTTCTAGCCTGGCAGCCCAGTCATTTAGCAAAATTGTGGTTGAACATCAGAGGAAGACTTCTTGTTTAATGCATCTTGTGAATTTCTGTACACAAATTCACAAGGTTCTGAATGGAACAGCCTGTAGTGTAGGTTTAGCCTTTCATCATAGGATGGTACTCTCCCACTGTACAATTTTACAAAGGGAAAGATTTTACTTTAATACCCCCCACCAAAATCGGTCAAGAACAGCAAAATCTTGGAAAATAATCATCCATTTGTGTTCATAATTGTATAAACACTTGGCACAACCTTTAATTTTTAGAATTCGTTCGGACATTTTAGTGCAATATAGGGGAAGAAAGTTTGTGTTTTCTGTGTTAGAAGTTCTTGGCACCATGTATAGTCACTCAAAGTGTTCACATACATGTTGATTTCTTCCTTATTTGTTACAGATTTTGCTGACATAAATCTTGAAATAACAGGTTGTGCCACATGTTTAGACAGTTGTTATCAAGGAGGGTTGGTTATTTTCCAATATTTTGCTGTTCTTGACCGATTTTGGTGGGGGGGTATTAAAGTAAAATCTTTCCTTACAAAGTCTCAAGTTGCACCCAGTCAACTCATGGTGTGACTCTGATCTACATGAAGAGAATTTCCATTTGGAAGTTTCCATCCCCGATGCTGATTGGTCGATCCATGGCAATAAGCCGTGCTACATCATCCTACATGTATGTAGCACGGCTATACCGCACCACACATATTGCACATTTCTACATAAGTATGTAAGTGTGTGCGTTCCGTCTTGACTGCGCATCAAGTTTGCTTGAAGATAAATTTGTTATCCCATTCGCACACGTGGAACATGGAAAATGTTGTTATACCACGAGGGCTACCGGCCTCGTGGTATGTGGGACACAGACGCACTACATTATTCCGTGTTCCAATCGCGCTCGTGGGTGAACTAATATTGTACATAGTGCATGTTTTGGCAGTGTTCAAAAATCTGTCCTGTCTTCATACACGTAATTAGTGCAGTATATTACATATAGTTCATGTCAGCTGAAAAAGCTTTCCTGCCAAAATAATTTTTGGCACAATTTAAAATGATCCGGAGCTGTAACTTAATATCTGGAATGAAAAAAAATTGGTCAAGAATTCATTATATTTCCAATGTTGCTGCTGGGCCATAAGGAATCTATGGAAAAAACTACCACTTGTTTAGGTTTGTAAGAGAACAAACCTAAAACTATGTACATGTACATTGTACACATGTACATGTACATGTACATTGTACACCATGTACATGTACTTTTTGGGATCCAAGAAGAGACATTTACAGTACATAACACGGTATTGAAAATGACCATAAAACCGATGCTTAATCACCAGTCAACTTGTTGAATTCCTGTAAACTCATTTGGGAACACAACCTTGTGGAGTATTGTACAGCATACTGCATGCATACTAAACTATAAACTATTCATGACACTTGTAATTGCTATAAAAACCTGTCACAGTTGATTGCCACTCAATACATCCCAGCACTCCAACAATGACACTCGCTCAATTATCACTTGTTATTATCAGACCTAATCAGTATTATCATTAAACTGAAGTGATTTTTCACACCACACTCAATTACTCCCCATTAACTTGTTGAAATCCACAACTACCCAGTGTGTGCATGACAGTAAGATGGCAGTGAAATGAATGATTCATGAGTGATATCTCCGGTTGGCGGAAAATAGAATCTTCTCTTTTCTGGTTTGTGACTTGAGCTGTGATGAGAAAAGAATAGTAGGTGGTCCACTAAAAAAGGGATGAGTTTACACAGTGAAAGCTATCCCAGGCACTGCCCATGACTTCCGACTGTATGCAATTTGAGTGGCTTTTTATTGTGTCGAGGCTATTTTCTCTTTTTACAAATTTTAACTTCGTAGGATTGTACTGCTTGAGTTTGTTGCCTGGACAGAAGGCGGTGATAATGCAATGTTCAACTTCATCATATAGTACATACATTTACATCGACGTCATTGCCCTAACAAGAGGAACTATTCAAATTGCTTAACTATTATTCTTGCCAATAATACCCCATTGATCAACTAGTCATTCCTGATAGCCCATACATGTACCTGTAGCTCTGTGCAGAGCTCGACAGATTTGTATTTCAACTGGTAGTCCACCGGACTACCACACTGAGAAAAATGGTAGCCCAATGTTTGAAATTGGTAGTCCTGTGCGGCCAAACTCGAACCTGAAAATAACAAGAGTTATTATTTAGCGCCAATTTTTCGTTATTTTTGAAGCCAAAAGATAATTGGAAGGATCGGGAACAAGTCTATGAAAAGTGACTGACATCATGCACACGCAATCTGTTGAGGTTGCTGGTTGCACGGCCAGTACATGGACAGCGCGCGGTACCAGTGGCATAAAGATGGCAGCTAGCTCTGTGCGAACGAGTATTTAACCTATTTTTCTCTGAATACGAAGTCACTGAATGGCGATGATATTAAACTTTATTTGTGGGTGAATGTTTAATGTTATTTTTGCTTGTACATGTACCTGCTGATCTGTGTAACTGTGTTCTGGTCCATGATTATGAAGTTTGATTCTCTGAAAAACATGTGCAATACAGTTGGTGGTCCGGCGGCCTGGTGTGGGCGTCCGGGCCCGGGATTTGTCGAGCTCTGCTGTGGTGATGGTACTCTGTCTTCCATTCACAAACTGAACTGTTGAACCACATGTACATGTACATGTACATGTATACACCAACTCCACTCTCATAGCATGGAGGAAGGAACAAGATAGACATTTGCTTCTGTGTGGAAAGATTGGCAGTTGCAGCAAAGTGTCTTGCTCAAGAACATGCCACCATGATACCCTGATACCCTGACCAGGGGCCACTTTCATCTATAGAGCTGCTTACGCACAAACATTTGCTTAAGCACAAAAACCTTGCTTAGTAAAATTGGGTTACCAGCCGAAACTTCACGTGATTGTCATGCTAAGCAAACAACGGCTAAATACCAGTCACAAGCATTGCACATATATATCAAATAAAATTTGGTTGGTGAGCCTATTTTTTACCAAAGAAGACATTTCATGTTAAGCAAATTTTGTGCTTGAGCAGCCCTATGAAATCAACTGTCGGTTCAAGACCACCTACTGAAGAGTAAACGCTGTAGCCTTGTTCACACAACTTATTTTTGTGGAAATGTATCCGGACGATAGTGAAATTTCCAATCTCCACTTGGACTTTGAATCGGAAGAATTTAACCATACCAAGACCTAGAAGTAACCACTGGGCTCAAGAAACCTAACGGAGATAATTTCCAGTGGTTGTTCGCACTAAGTGGGAAAAATTAACCATTGACCCAAAAACTCAAGTGTGAACACGGCTTCAGCCACACTACATGTACACATGTATATATGTGAGGGCTTAACCCAAGCCCCTCCACAAAAGCCTTTATGGAAAACGTGACAAAATAACTGGCATTGGGAAGAAACATGTAGAGATGCACTTGTGGGAATTTGTGCTCTTTTTAATTGCTTCATAAAACCCTAACCCTGCCAGAGCAGCACAGTGCATCTGTGGTGACGGCTTGACCTTGCTGCACTCTGCACACAAGTCAATGTGACAAAGTATGCAATCTGATGCATCTGGCAGGGTTTCTAGCCAAAATACCCTGAAGGGTTAGGGTTAACGAACATTGACCGATTTCGGAATTTACATCTTGGGGTATACATGTATACATATGTAGATCCCCCTTAGAAATCATAAAGCCTTTTTTATGAATGAAAATTAAACATTCACGTCTTTGGAACTCGTCGCAGAGGTACATGTATTAATTAATAACTACAGATAATGAGATTAAAGACTTGTAGGGGGATTTCAGATCTTTGAGGTCTTATGCATGAACAATTTGCTGTGCTGACTATGTATCCTTGCCTTCTCCTGAGGAAATCATCAAATTTTATTCAACAATTCTTCAAACGGTGAAGAACTTGCTTCAAAGCATGTTACACATGTACATGTAACCCTTTCTGCTTTACCAAACAAATTTTTTTTTGGTGGATTTTGACTTTTGCGCCGATGTCTAAAAGTGCTGTCATTTTCAAGTATTCCCCTTAATGAATTACAATGGTTTTTCTCACTTGCCAAAGAGATAAAATATCTATGACGCGCAATGTCAAATAAAGGCTTTGGTGCTCCAATTCGTGACTCAAGTGGTAAATACATGTATCTTCACAAAGACCCGGAACAAACAAACAAACATCGGACAGGCACGACTAAAGTACTCTATGGACCCATTGACAACCCATAACTTCTGCTACAGCCCCCATTGATTGTAATGTGGTTGTGATTAGGTAATGCACGATATAGGACGTGACGTCAGGGATATCCCAATTATACTTTCTTCCCCCCCCCCCCCCCCCTTGTTAAAGTTATTTTGAGAAGTTTTTTATACAGAAACCAATAATCAAGGTTGAACTGCTTTCACACCTACATGCACTGTACAATGTACATTATGTGTACATGTACATGTACAGGCAGGGCTTGAAATGCCCACTGTACATACATGTACTATAGTCCAGTGGTTTGAGCGTCGGCCTAGTGAACTCTTGACTGAGCTAGTTCCGCAGTCTACCGATTTTTAAAAAGCTGAACTGGGAAATGAAAATTTAGAATGTACATGTACATTCTGACCAAGTGAGAGAATACACTGATTTTGTAATATTATTAGCTTGATGAAAAGTAATACAACAACATTGAAAAGGTAGATTCCAGGGACCTGCATTTTATGTACCTGATTCTATTAATTAGTCTTGTCATAATATGAAGAGTTTGAACAGGAAAACAGGACCCGTTTTCTTACAGGAACGGTTGTCAAGCAGAAAATGCTACTCTCAGCTCAGTAAATGAATATGAGAACCAGTCACAAGGATAGTGTGCATCACGTGTCATTTTGGCTGGGCCTAGGGCTGTTATTATTCGAGACTAGGCTTGACAAATATTCGATTATTCAATACTCGCCGATTAAGTCTTTCAGGTGTCTGCTGCAACTGCATGCCGCGCCGGTAAAAAGTTGCACGCAAAGCATGCCGGTGTTTTACATGCGGCGATCGATATAGACTACCCGATGAACATTTTTTGCATTGTATCAAGATCATTACGAGTAAGTATAACCAGTACGTATAACCAAACTCCAGCCTGAATTTTAGCAAAAATTATTTTAGGTGTGTCAAGGGTTTTACGGTCGGGAAAAAAACAACTCTGTCCACAAAAAACGGGCATTTGACACTGCTAAGCGCTGTAACTTTTCTATTAAAATAGCATCAGAGTCGTGTATGTGCATACATGTACATGTATATATTTTTTTTGAATATTCAAACTGGCAAAAAGCTATTCGAATATTCGCTATATTTGGGACAGCCCTAGCCCGGCCTCTGATATTTGCTTATCAAAACCATTTTCAGCTTGATTTAAGTTACATGTACACACGCATACATGCGTCACATGTACATGTACATGTGGGTGTTTATTTAAATATGGGTACCAAAGTGTGACATTGGTGTCAATATTTCAAAACAGGTTTATTGTAACTTTACAGATATGGATGTCAAAAGCACTTCTCATACATTGCATTAATAGGAACATTTTCCTTATCATACTTCATATCCCCAAAATATACAGCTTTAACCTATGAAGGGTACTTGATATGTTTCACGTGTAACAAGGAAACCAAAGTTCCATTTTGAATTTCAGCAACTGCTGACATCAATAGGTATACTGGAAGAAAACACCACTTGTGGACAGTTGTATGAGTACCTTACACTGTAGCAGAATAATTAGAGACAGCTGTTTGACCTTCTCAGAAAAAACAGACAACGTTTTTCAACAAGTTTTGTTGGATTTGCTCATTTTTGTAGAGTGTGTATCTGAAATTTTATTTCTGGACAAAGTATAAGTCTCTTTCAGTGCAAATGTAGGATATAAATTGAAAGGAAGATCAACTTCAAATATGCATTCCTAAAATCGTCATTTCAAAAGTGGAAACGTACAGGGGTAGTGCTCAAATAGGGGGTTTCACGTGTAACTTGGAAACCAAATTTGTGGTATCCATGTTACATGTGAAACCTGGAACAAACATAACTTGGATACAATGCAAATGTTGTTCCACAACAGCAAAAACAACACAATTTCTGTACAATTGTAGGAGTACCTCAAATTGTAGAAGGTAATTAGGAACTTGCAGCTTGTTTTACCTTTTTCAGAAAAGACAAAGCCTTTTCAAGAATTATGTTGAATTTGCAAATTGTTACTTCTTGCACACCTGAAGTTGTATTTTTGAGAAGAAAATCAGTGCAAATGCAGAATATAAATTGAAAGTGACACCACTGAAATTACATGACATTCTACTGGTATGCATTCTTAAAATAACCCCTGCGGTAGTGCTCCAATTGAGAGTTTCACATGTAACTTGGAAACCAATTTGTTACACGTGAAACCTGAAACAAACGTCAAGTGGAATATCATGCAATTTCAATTCCAATACAGCATTTCTGCACAATTGCACAATCATTTGTCATTAGTTTTTTTAAATCAGCCTTGATAATTTCCATCAGCTGTGTAACTTAAATTGCATTTTCATCTCAGATAAAACTGTATAGTGGCTCAATGTGTGTAAATGAAAAAATAAAACATGATTTGAGAATTGCTTTGTTTTGACTTTGTTTCTTGTGTGTCAGGGCCACCTTTAGTAGTTTGTTTAACCAAAACTGCAAACATTCCTTCTCCCAATAAAGATACTTGTAAGCCCAACATTTCAAAACTGCTTTAGAACATTTTTAACACTTTGAACAAATTTGGAACAGTGATGGAATTGTTGAGACCAATTTTCAATGATATTTTATACCAAAATCAGGCCTCAACCTTAAGCTTCAGAGGGGCCAGGCCACTTGGCCGCAAAGGCTCCCCCCCAAAAGAGGCCACCAAGGCCAACTGAAAGGGCATCAAGGCCATTTTCAAAATTGTCATTTATTGATGACTTGATGTACTTTCCTTTAATTTCAATATGGTGTTCGACTTTTCAACCTGTATATTGTTCATTGTTACTACTGTTCACATGCAATGACACTGCTTGAATAGTTGTAAAAATAAAGTAAAATTAAAGAATATCAAGATACTTGTACCACTTGGTGTTGTGTTTGTTAATGTTTTTTTTTGTAGCACTAGTTATTAGCTCCCCCCCCCCCCCCCGTTTTCACCCAATCCTCCCATGTTTGTTAAAATTCCCCCACCCCCTATTAAATTCCCCATCCACTCATTTGGGAAAAAAAATCAATCCCCCAGCCCAACACCCACCCTCCCGCACCGCACCCACCCACACTGAGCGAAATCTGCTGCTCTGAAAATTTCCAGAATATAGAATTTGTGAAAAAAAAATCATTCAGAAAAAAATATGAACCCCCAATGATTTTTAAATCCCCCACCCCTTATTAAATTAAATCAGGCATGAGAATGCAAAATCACAAAAAGAGTCTGAAAACTTAATCTGGTCCAGAATTTCAAAGTATTTCAAGTTAATTCAAGTTAATTCGTCAAACAATCCACAAGGGAAACTTCAAGTACAGTGTATTTCAAGTTACTGTAAAACTCGCAATACCACTGCCTGAAAAAACACCCAATGGTATTCTTTGGATTTGTGACCGACACAAAAATCGTTTTAGACAAAATGTATTTCAATCAAACACCAAACCAAATTGTAAAAGAAGTAATTAAAATGTTAACCGGGATGCATCGCAATACATCATCTATTAAATATTATCACGCTGAAATAATTTATTTAGCCGTGCAAAATTAACGCGGAATAATCTTCCACGCGGCATGTCATATATAAGTACATCGAAAAATCCCGTTTCTAAATCACGGTGCACAAACTGAACTCCTCTTTTGAACGTCTTACTACGCATGCGCGTTTTTGGGCTAGCCTTTTTTTCAAGGCGCGGATTTAAGCAGTGATCCCTTGCATACACGTGCTTACAGTTGTAATAATTCTTTGAGACTTGACCAGAGGTTACGTACTAAAGAGCATGACTCTTGTCCAGAAATGGTTTGTTATTCCGAGGCGGGCTGAGCGGTCGTCATCTTCTGGATCTGGATCATTATACTCCGACAAAACGGATACCCACATCACATCAGAGTTTGTGACCTATGACTTCCCCTGATTTAGTCTGTTTAAGTTTCCTTTCCAGAGTACGATTTTACGAACCGTGAATTATTTATGCCTGTTGTTATAATCACTGGAGGTGTTCTTAAAAATGTTTTCAAAACGTTTTTGAACGACAAAAAAAATGTTCAGATTTGTTTGGGGCTCGTTTCTCTGGGGTATTCACAGGGCCATATCGTCAAAATTGTGTCATCAACTTCATTATTCTCATCAGAAAAACACATACTTGTACATGAAATACTACTTAACACAATGTTTTACAAAACCACCCATGTACCTTCCCGTAACGTTTGGTGAAGCCTAGCCAAACGGCCGGAGGATCATGGCCCAGAATGGTGGTCTTCGACGGGTCGTCGGTCGTAAAATGTCACACAAAATTAGCAAAAAACACGGGGAAACGACCTCTTTTTCAGACTCCATAGCCTGATGTAGTATTTTTTTTTTTTGCATAACTGTAAAGTTTGTTCACAAATATATGCTTAACGACTTAATATAATTCAAACTTCCTTAGGTATTATCAGTAAAATGTTATAAAACAAGAACTGCTGCAAGGTCGAATTTCACCATTGGTACCCATATTTAAATAAACACCCATGTATGCCTTGTACATGTACCATGTACATGGACTGTAGCATGTGCAGTACACTGTGCATGGGCCTGAATTGTGACTTTTACCTACATGTACATGTACATGTACATGTAATTGGGCCTTTGTAAAATAGCTCTGCAAAATTACAAGGATGTAACCTACATGTACATATAATGTAGATATTTCAGTATCAATTGTAGTATTATGAGCAATGCTGGCAAAGTGGCAAGCATTATAAAAACCATTATGTCATGTCGGCATTTCAGTGTTTGACATCCATCATTCAGCACTGGGCTAAACTGTAGTATTCAGCTTTGCGATAATGCTGATCCATAAGATACACTATTCTTTAATTAGTACATACATGTATGTATTCCCAATAATGCCACTGAGTGTCTCCCGCGGTATGGATAACGTACACACCAGTAGAATGACGTTCACGCTCAATATATTTTTATCAACCATATCCTTTTTTTTTTAATATTCCAAAATCTACAAGACTTTTTTTCCCCCTGTTCCAATGTATGAATTTAATTGGTGGCTGTAAAAACAATCAAATAACAGTCAGACCATGCCACTTGAGCATGTGTAGGATAATTAGCATCATGTGGGCCTGTATGTCGATTGTCGAACGTGTGTGGCGTGCTTGCACTATGCATAGAATATCATAGTAGCCTAACTTTCATCTCCATGTGTGTGTTGTGTGGGAAGATTTTAGTCACGGTTCACCGTGCGTGGGAGAATTAATCACAAATGCATTTTCAAGTGCATGTTTTTCGATCACAGACGGGCACAAAATAACGTATCTAATGTCAGAATTAATGGGACTTTGGCAGGCTTTAAAGGGTGTACAATACATATATTATACAGGTAAAGGACTTCTACAGGTAAATGAACTACATGTAGAGTGAGAGTAACTCATCAAATGTAAATGCATACACGTATTTGACCTGGGTTTTCATGAAAATTTCTTTTGAATTGCGATACTATGTATCTTTACATGTACTACTACCGGTAACATAAATGTAAGAAGCCTTTGTAGATTAATAAAATCTTAAACAGTTTTCTCTTTTCAACAAAATTGGCTGGCCTAAAGTTTCAAACTTACATTTTGTAAGCCAAAACTTGCTTAAAAGCAAGAATTTGCTTAACTTCAAAACGTTAGGTAAGCCATATTTCAGGTCAGTTCCAGCCAGTTAGCAGTTTGCAGCAGTTTAATTAATTCATTTTTAGTTATTCTCTTTTGATAAGAAATTTTGAAAAGAAATTACGAAATTTGAATTTTGAAATTTTAAGTGGACCAAGACTTGAAGTCGATGTACAGCATACATTGTAGTACAGTGTACGTGTACGTGTACATGCACTCATTGTTGAACCCACATGTATGCACATGTAGTTATAGTCTGACGCTGATTTTGGAGCTTGGCAATGACAAGAAAATTGCTGCTTGTTTGATAGTAGGCATGAAAAACTGGAGAAAAGTGAGGAAACATACATGTACATGGATTGATTGATGCTGGTAAGGCTTAAACTTAAAGACCCGTCACAGTTTGGGGAGTTTGGAACACGGAAACGTGTACAGTGTAAATGAAAACGCGACACGATGCTGGTTATGGAAGAAATTGCCAGTTGAGCAATCAGTGTCCCAATTCAACCAGCATTTTCACTAAAACAGATTTGATGTACTAGGTTGTATGGGGATGAGCTTACCTCAAGCGTATCAAGTCAACCACCGCAGTATGAGAACTATTGACAGTAAAAAGTGTAGTTTTGCATGGCCCATAATCCTACTGGGCTATAAATTGACTAACCAGTATGATGAAAGTTAATGTAAATTTATTTGATTTCATTGCCTTTTTTTTTCTCATTCCTGTCACCTCTGGCCAGAGATTTTCTGACACTAAAGCCTGTTTCACACTATGCTCTTACCCGGGTAATTGCCGGGTTAACGAAAAATTTAACCCGGCAATTACCCGGGTAATTTGGAGCGTTCCCACTACAATTCTCCTGGTTAGAAATTCTCCGGGTTAACTGCCCCAAAACCCCACTTAACCCGGGTAATTTCTAACCCTGCTCGCGAGGTGGGTTAACCCACCAATCTCGGGGTTAATGACGACCTTAAGACGATTCTCCGGGTTACCATCTGTAGTGTGAATGCTCGCCGGGTTTTCTTCTACCCGGGTAGATGGGTGCGCTTCGTCGTGTTTTATCGGCCAGCTTTGCGAAGGTGACTTAATTTATTAATTTATAGTACGGCCACCGTGTACCTCGCCCTAATAAGTTTATTTTTATGTTTGCTTAATGCAAGGCACCAGTCTAGACCGCACAGTTGACGGATTACGCGTGCACACTGCCAACGCTGATCAATTTGCATTGCATGCTCTCGCTCTCACTTCGCTCTTTTACGACGAACCAATGGCTAGGGCAGAGGTGAAGCAATGCACATTCTACGGGTTATCATTCGCATAAAGTGTGAATGCGGCTACAAGCTACCCGGGTGCGCGCTGAAGCGGGTAAGCAGAATTGCGGGGTTAAAAATAAGGAAATGGTCCATCCAGCGCATAGTTAAACCATTGCCGTTACAGCGGTGTGGACTATCCTGCACGGAAAAAAAATCTGATTTTCAGGTAATGTTTACATTTCATGAAAAATACAGATTTTCTCAGCAAAATACTGATTTTTTGCTTTCTGAATACCGAAATGAGTTTTAAAAGGTTGGCAGCTTTGCTCTATAATGATGTCTGGGTACACATGTACATTGTATGATTTTTGTCAAAGATTCTGTGTGATGGGCATATGTGGCAATCTGATATGTCAACGGCTGATCACCATTGCCTCGGCTGAACTTTTAGCTGAACACGTTTCAACGTCTCCGGAAGGCAGGCTGGGCAGGGTTGGCATGGGAGCTGTCGGGCCCCGCGATTCAGGATTGGCTGCATCAGAACACTCTCGTCGCATCCGTCCATTCTCAGAGTAAGAGAGAGATGTCTGTGAATAGGGCTAGCCCGGAGGAAATTGCGAATGAGAGCTGGCAAATGTGATTATTGAGGGGTAGTACTCCCGTGTCACTCGCTCGCATCGAGCTCAGGATTTCGCTTGACCAGCGGAGCGGAGAAAAATATGACAGTTTATTCAACTCATGTTCGGGGCATCTGGAGATGGCGTGACGTCAGACAACGCGATGCAAATGGCGATGCGTCTAGGAAGCATCGGGAATGACGCGTGGTTCTGCCTGATTAAACACAAACATGTATTTTGGGACATTGTTTACAATCGGCTCATACAAAAGTATCCAGTGCATGGGTAGACGTACAATGTACATGTATACATGTACTGTACGTATACCTATGCAGTTCAACTGCATCTACAGGTATACATACATGTACATGTACATGTACATGTACATGTCTACCCATACACTGGATACTTGAAGGGTCACTGAAATAGAGAACAAAACTCACAGATACATGTACATCGTTTAGAGTTGTAATCAATAAATATTTAGTTGAACTTTTGCATTTTTATTGTAATACAAACCATTTTAATTGCAAAATTTCGAGCCGGTTGCCCCGCCCCTAAAACATCCTACTTACATTGTACACTAGGAGCCCGGATGTCAGAACCGTGACGTCAGCACTAGAACTCGTAGAAGGCTGGCCAGCCATGCATGCACGATGTGTATAGCACGTGTACGACCAAACAGAGAAACATGGCAAAATCATCAGAAGTTTTCCGAAGAAAATTTGTCCCTATCTGACTTAGAAAAGAATGAACATATGGGGATGAAGTCGGTATAATTGTTCCCTACATGTATGACCCAGAAGTCCAGAAAGACGGCAGCAATAACAGAGATTGAGGACAGCACAATTCCTGGCATGCACAACGTGTATCGATCGATGGAGAAGTTCCCAATCAAATTTCCCAAGCAAAGTTCCCAGGCAGCAGCAAAGAAAAATCTTTTTGCTGGAATGACTTTTCTTTTTAGCTTTAGGATTATCCAAATCCCAAACTGGGAGTAGAAATCGCCAGCAGTGAATTGATCGGAAATATCCACAAGATGCTAGAAATGTATGCATTGTACGAGGCTAGTTTGGACTACGTACATGTACAAGCATGGCGATGCCGCCCGACAGTTTGCCCAGGCTGTTCAGCCGGACTTTTGAGGCCTAACTTTTCCACAATCCCTCGTCTTTGCGGATTGTACAACTTCTTTGGGTATATTACTGAAGCCTGCAACGACACACCTGGCTGACATCTTGCATTTTACGTGTCAAAATATGCCTGTAATTTGTTTCCACTTTTGATGCTCACAGCTTCGGAAATATCCGATTTTGCCACTGTACATTGTAGGCCAGTACATGGAGATGGCCCGACCCAGTTTGCTCTGTTCAGCCGGACTTTGAGACCCAAATTTTCCACAACCCTTCTTTGGGGAATGTACATCTTCTTTGGGTATATTACTGAAGCCTGCAATGACACACCTGGCCGATATCTTGCATTTTACATCTCAGAATATGCCTGTAATTGTTTCCACTTTCGACGGTCACACCTTCAGTCGGATATATATTTATTTGCCAGAAATGTCTGCAGTTCTTGGCCAGTTTGCACTACATTATCCCTACAAATAGGGCTGTAAATGGTTCCCTTTTAAACTTATGTCTTTTAACGGTCACTATGATGACAGTAAAAGTAAACTATTTACAGCCCTATTTTCAGGGCTAGCACTACATGTATTGTGCACAAATCTACGTACATTGTATGTGCGTGATGCACGGCCGTCCGGCCGGCCTGTTGTGTTCTAGACGTGACGTCACAGGGTCACGTGATGCATTACATCATCCTTTTGCAATTTTCGAGCGGATATTGTGGGGGGGCTCGAAAAGTGGTGGAAAAATAGCGTAAATGAGCCAAACAAATCACAATTAAGAGAAAAAACAACAACAATGTTGTTTCTTAATAACAAACACATATTTATTAGTGACCAACATTGTTTTCTATTTCAGTGACCCTTTAATGTGGTTGGACATGTACAAATGTAGTCTTATGCGTCCATGCAATTCTACCACAATGGTTCAGTTGTGATTCAGCACCCGATTTTTTTTTACTTTTGTATTTAAAACGTTTCATCATATCATGTAGAGGAATCACTTTCTTGAGTTTAAAATCAACTTTATTTCCATATTCATGTATTTTGTTGAAAAAATTGTTCATAAATGCACGTTCTGAGTTTTTGACTGTCCATTGATTGTTAAAAACAATTTTCTCTGCTTAACTTTGTCTGGAGTAAAAACTAAAAGAAATAGGACATCATGTACAATGTGTACACTGACAGGTTGGGCTTGAAAATGGGTCAAACTTGAACAAGTCTGGATTTTGTCACCGAGTATTGTAAAATTGATAACAAAGTTTGCATTTATCATGAACGCTTCCAACCTGACACAGAACACCTGCATCTAATGAAAATCACTGAGAACAGGTCCCAGATCCCCCAGCGCTAATCGAGTTGGAGCCCTATAATCCTGTGCAAATTCTGTCAGTGATATGCAGCAGGTGAACTTTGTCCCCTGCACATGCTCCCCTTGTTATAGCACTGCCAGTGATAGGCACTTTACCCCCATAATGCCTCTTGATGGCATCATCAATAGGCAGCAGGTATTTCCTTTGGCAGCCAGCCAGATGTCAGGGTCATCTGAGGTCAGCTGTGAAATTTGCATGTAATGGCATTTGGGAGATTTGTTCAGTGTGTTCAGTACATGTACATGTACATGTACATTGTACATGTACATGTACATTGTACATGTACATGTACATTGTACATGTACATGTACATTGTACATGTACATTGTACATGTACATTGTACATGTACATGTACATTGTACATGTACATTGTACATGTACATTGTACATGTACATTGTACATGTACATTGTACATGTACATTGTACATGTACATTGTACATGTACATTGTACATTGTACATGTACATTGTACATGTACATTGTACATGTACATTGTACATGTACATTGTACATGTACATTGTACATGTACATTGTACATGTACATTGTACATGTACATTGTACATGTACATTGTACATGTACATTGTACATGTACATTGTACATGTACATTGTACATGTACATTGTACATGTACATTGTACATGTACATTGTACATGTACATTGTACATGTACAATGTACATGTACAATGTACATTGTACATGTACATTGTACATGTACATGTACATTGTACATGTACATTGTACATGTACAATGTACATGTACATGTACAATGTACATGTGTATATATTACATTACAAAGATGTACATGTACACAGTATGTACATGTATGTAGTACTGGGATGTACTGGATGTAGATTGTAGTACACTGTACTTTCATGTGAATATAAATGCACTGTTGCACAAAATGTGTATGCGTGCATTGATATACATGTGTTTGTGTGTGCATATTTACTACTTTTATGTGAGTAGCACTGTTATAAGAGCGTAGAAATTTCAAATTTATATATTCAGAAAAAAAAGAAGGCTTTGCAACTTTCCATAACACAGAGAGGTACTGTACATCATACTGTAGGGCCGAGTCAATTTGGATATTATTTGCAATATAGATACATACGTTGATTGACAGCTAGAAGAAGAAATGGAGGGCGCTGTTTCCCACCTTTTCAGAAATTATCGTGACCTAATTACACCCACTTGCCGATTTTCTTAAAAGAGTTGTTGATTGAGAAGGTTCTAAAACTGCACCATTCTATAAACTTGCAATGCCATATAAATAGTCCTTGACCACTTGGGTTGTGAGGCTGGAAGATTTCTCAAGCCTGGAAGATTCTCCCAAGGCTGGAAAGATTTTTGGAGAAAGTGAGTTGCTCTGAAGTTATTCCAGTTGACAAACGGAGGATTCTTTGAGGATTCTTCGCTTCATAGACCTACTGTGTACGTGTTCCAAGACTGCTGCTACATGTATGAGCATCGGATCTGGTGACAGGGTTTTGATGCCAGAACAACTTTCTTCATGATTTAGCTTTCTGAACTGTTTTTGGAAATTTCTGGAAACTTCAGGGTAAACTGGTTTCAGGACTTTTGGGTTGTACATGTAACAGTACACTATTACTGTGGGCCTGTCTGTTTCACACGAATCCGGATCGCGATCAGTGATCCAGCCGCTAGTTCGCTCCATCCATTATGCGGAATCTGGTGTGTGTGAACCAAGGTACAGATCACTGATCACAATCTGGATTCGTGTGAAACAAACAGACCCACATCCATGCACTGACGTACATGTTCTGTATACATGTACGTATACGTTCGAGGACATGAGGAGAAAGTAAGTGTACATAAAGATGTAAAATGTTTTTACCGTGTCTATACATGTACAAGGATTTTAAAATAACAGCACACATTATTATGCAAAAGCTACATGTATTAATTCCATGTTTTTGCTTACACTGAAAACATCTTGGTCACTCAAATGGCACCAACTTGCACCAACTTGGAACATTTCCAAAAAAAATTGACGAGGAACTTGATTGCTAGGCTGAAGCAAATTCTGTGTCTTGGCACTGTTTTGAATTTAACTTAGAAGGAAATACACATTCACATAGCCTGGTTTATACATTTTGTACATGGCAGGTCATTCACATGTGAATACAAAATGCTGTCTGGAAACGGGAAAAAACCTGTACAAATGTAACATGTAACAAAGTTTTTAGTTCATGAAAGACATCTAAAAATTAGTATTTAATCATAATGATGTTGATTCAGATTTACAGAAAATTCTGTCAGGCCATATTTAGTTGACTTGAACTATTTTACATGTACAAACATGTATTATGATTGACAGGTTAAGTGGAATTCTGGGTTTTGACAAATGAAAAATTGCATGGTTTAAATGACAACTTGTTATCTACCTTGATTGCTTAAATTTTACACCAGATGGATCATTCAGTCTTGGTACCAGACCAGCAGACCCGTGCTGTTGAGTTGCATGAGTTGTAGTGGGCTTGGGTTATGGTCAGAATCAGTCTGTTTCTGCCGTGGGACATGTCCAGACTTGTGCTGAAGATCACACTGTGCGAAATCCTTGGATGGGGTTTTCTGTTCAAAATGGACAGGAGGATTAGATGAAGGGTCTGAAATCACATCCAGAGCCCAGAGTCACAATGAGGTTTAATTATAAGCTCTCAAACCTAGAAGTCACAATGTACTCTTTGTCAGGGTGGGATAACAGTTTATGGGCTTTGACTGCAGCCGGATGTGGTTTTAGATGCCCATTGTTGAAATTGCATTGTTCTAGCCCCCCCCCCCCCCCCCCCCCCCCCCGTCTTTTTTAAAAAGAAAATCACAAAGGGGATCACAGTGTTATACTATACTGTTTGCATTGCAAGTAATGTACCCATGTTCCATCTTGCCAAAGTCCTTCCTTTGCAAAATTAGTCATCATGTACTGCACAACAGGCATTGAACCTTTATCTTGCCTCTTGTAATGCACCTACATGTATCACTTAACCCACACCCTCTCCCCTAATTTCCCATCTCCCTCCCCCTCCAGGTTTGGTGGAAAATGATTGTAATCCACTCATTAAGGTTAAACTTTTGCACACACAATATACATTTTGTATACATACACTAGTGTGGATGTAGTGTGGATCATGAACTTTGAAGTGGCATGCAACAATGTGTTCATTGTACTCTACACACATGTACAATGTATGTACTGACAGTGACACCACCACTGAGTCTAGCTTAATAGGCCAAACAAAATAATAGTTCTGCTTCCAATTACATGTACATGGCATTTGAAAATAGGGTAGTGTACAAGGTAGGGAATGGGTTTTTTGTGCTTAGTGTCTATGTGTATGGTTTAAAGGTAGTATTTACAGTATTTTTTATTAATTTTTTTATTTTGTATTACTTTTTCCTGAAAAAAGATAGAAATCAGTGTTGGGGGCCGTTAAAATACTAGGGTACATGTAGGTCGGGTAACCGGAAGGAAACAGAAGTATTTTTGGGGGGCCTTACATGTATAAGTGTACATGTACATATACATGTACATATGTACACTACATTTGTAGGCCTACATGTACCATCACAGTGCATACAAATGTACACATGTATTCTGCAATGTGCCCATTGTACATTTTGCATATATGCTTTTTCATGGGGTTATATGCATACATGTATTACGGGACCATGGCTTTATAGGGCAGTTGTGTGTAACATGTTTTTTGTTTTTTTTAGATACTTTGTATTCTGGTCTACCATTGGGAATGATAAGCACTAGTGCCTCTATCTACTTAATGAGCCATTTAATAAGCACACTCAAAGAAACTTGCATACTATAAATGTCAGAGTCCGAATTGCAGGCATTCCGATGCAAGTTGTCATGGTCAGGCCATTGGGTCAACCACCATTATGCATGGCCTTGCATTCTGACCAGGGCCCATTTTGTAGTTCTGTCCAGTGGCCAGTGAACAATCACTGACCTGTGACCATTGCATCCCCTCTGCTTTCAGTGCCCTGTAGATTTTAATTTTGTCATGGTAATTTCACTGTAATTAATACAGACGGTTCCTTGTAAGTACATGCAATGTCCTAGGGGCTTAAAGGGCGAAGTTAAAAAGTATGAATTTATCTGCTTACAGTTGTCGTGTGCAACTATAGGCACATGCTTTTTCCACATGCTTGTTACTTTTTTTTAACCCTAACCCTCCAGGGTATTTTGGCTAGAAACCCTGCCAGATGCATCAGATTGCATACTTTGTCACATTGACTTGTGTGCAGAGTGAAGCTGTCACCACAGATGCACTGTGCTGCGTCTGGCAGGGTTAGGGTTAAAGGTACAATGTAATATACAGTCGAACCCTGATAATATGAGCACTGTTAATACAACATCCTGCTTATAACAAGGACAAAATAGGTCCCGAGTCTTTGTTTTGTTTTGTTTTCCATTACTGATAATACAAGGTACCTGTTATAACAAGGTAAAATGTAAAGTCCCAAGGACCTTGTTATAAAGGTGTTTCGACTGTACATGATTTGCTTTTGCTGTAATTTTCAGAAATGAATGGAAATTTGGGGGGTAGTATTTTACAGTGTGCTACAATGTAGCAAATACCATAAAACTGACCTGTTTCAAGTTACATGTACGTGCAAAGATGATTGGAAAACGGAGAGAAAAAAATTATGTTCTAGTAGTCTGGTTCCCTGACCCCCTACTTTAGAAATGCATGATTGTGCCGTCGCCTTTAAAGACACTGATTTTAATAATTTTGTTCATATTGTGCGGGAAAAGGTGAGATTTTTAAAACTTCTTTAAAAATAAATAAATACACACAAAAAAAGCGCAACCAGATTTTTGTGACTTTTAGGGTCGGTTGCGGAGGGCAACACAACTATTATTTTTTTGGCCTTAAACAACACTTGATTATACCCATTGATTTCTCATAGAATATATTGTGTGGTACATGTACATGTACCAGTAGGGATTTAGTGACAGTGATAATTTCTATGGTGATAACATGAAGCTGTGATCCCTGATAATGTAGCCCAGCTGCATATAACTGTCATTGAATAAACAGCACAAGATGTCCTGTAACTGGTTGGTGAGCCAGCCCTTAAGGCTTAAATTGATGACCTCAGTTCTAAGGTCACCCTTTAAGAAACACAGGTACATGTACACATGCATCATTGCATGGAGGAATCCTCCATGGTACATATAATCAGTGAATTACTGAATGCTGTAAATTTCCAAAGATAGGAGGAGGGGTGTGGATTTTACACAACGTTTTTTGTCTACAGTTACTCAGTGTTTTCATAAATATTACATTCATAATTTTGTTTTTTTAAAGGGTTTTACATCCCATCCTCTGACTTTTTAGAGGTGGCATGCTTTTTTCCCCCTTTTTTGCACATGTGTCCTTCTCCCAGCAGTGGTAAAAATGCAAAAGGAAGGGGGGAATTTCTGCCAGTTTCTTCCAGTTTGGTGGACTGCACCATTGGCATAGCCATCTTGGGAAAAATGGGGCAGCCATCTTGAAAATGACGACCTACATTTTTGTACATGTAGCAGGCACTAAAATAGAAATAAAAAGGAAATAATGTCAAACAATGAGTAGACAGATGTAAGAAACGGACTAACCATATGATCAACACAACTAAATGATCCCAAAGCAGATTGCACCGAAATGCATGTATCCTTGCACAAATATGAAGTCTGCAAAACTGATTAACGAGGCTTCCATGAAGTGTTTTATTAATACTGGTACAGTACTACAGTGTGGGGCATTGCTACTTTCATTCCATGTATACTATTATGGCTTTCTTTACTTGAGCCCGGGATGTGGAACCAATCACAGTCCGGCTTGATTGCACCAATCCGATGATACTCTGGATGATATCTCTCCGCCGGTTACTAAAGCCCCATTCCGGTTGCATCTGGGAATGCGGTCTGCATTACAATCTCATTTAATAACCCCGCAATCCCGGCCAGGAACCCTACACTGTCTCCCCAAACCTAATTATCTAGCAGTAGTCATTAGTTCCGGCAGCTTTTTCGTGAGCAAAGCTAGCAGCGACGCCTCTGACGGATTCTCAGTACTGTTAGATTTTTTTTTTTCTCTCTCTCTCGACTCGAGGGTTGACTGGTTTACAACTACAGGGGAGAAATCTCCTACAGAGAAAAGAATGCCATCCCACTGTGTTCGGGAAGTCCGGAAGGTCACTGGCCAATCCTGAAATCACTGCATTTAATATCATTTTTTTTTTTTACTGCTACTGTAATTTGAGGTTTCAATAATGGGATAACCTGTGGTTATGAGACACCAAATCAAGTTTCGCATGCTGTCTACCAAGACGGGCTGTGTACCGAACTGACCGGCTATAAAAAGTGCACTCACTACTCATTTTACAAGAATTATGTCGATGAGAACTGATATGAGGTGTGCATATCTGAAAAGGAAGTAATAAGTGTCCTGAAGATGACCGACATTAGGTTAGTGAAACGTGATTAAACATTTTCACAATGAGTCGGAGCATATTTTTTTTACCTGATGAGTTTTCCGTGATCTTAAAATTAAAATGAGTGCATCCATTCCATCATTTTTATGTATTTTTTTTTTAAATTTTCACATCCTGGCAAATGAAAATGAAAAACTGCAATACTTCCATTATTTCTCTTGATGCCTCTTCTTTTGGGGCTGTCCCGAATATACCGAATATTCGGTCGTCAACCCAATATTCGAATACCTTTTTGCCAGTTTGAATACGACTGACGCTATTTTAGTAGAAAAGTTACGGCACTTAGCAGTGTCAAATGCTGCATTTTTGTTGACAGGAACTTTTTGTGGACAGAGGTTTATTGTTCCCGTCCGTAAAACCTTGGCGCTCACAAAATAATTGCTACAGAAATGCAGGCTGCAATTTGGTTTCTTGTTATCAGAATGTTATACGTACATGTACCCGTAACGATCTTGAAACAACAGGCGCATGCAAAAAATATAAATCGCCGCACATAAAACACGGGCGTGCTTTGCGTGCAACTTTTTACCGGCGCCGGCATGCAGTTGCAGCAGACGCCTGAAAAACTTTATCGGGTGTATCACATATTCGATCAAACCCAGTTTCGAATCAAATACTACATGTAAATTATTTAAAAATGTACAGCCCTGTCTTCTTTATTCGGGGCCTTCAACTTAAAATTGACTCTGGCAATTTTCAGGTCATTTTCGTAAGATCTGGTCTGAAATCAAAGCTTTGGATCATGTGCATTTTCCCCATTGAAAACAGCATTGAGGAGACGGGGTGATTCCGTATGGAATTGTTGGTCCATGGGCATACATGGACCAACAATTCCATACATGTATGCCCATGGACCAACAATTCCGTATGGAATTGTTGGTCCATGTATGCCCATGGACCAACAATTCCATACGGAATTGTTGGTCCATGGGCATACATGTACATTGTACATGTATGTGTTTACTCGGGGAAACTTGTAGGGAATACGGTGCATTGCCAGCAAGAACACACTGTGCTAACTATTAGGAGTGTTACTGTCAATTCATGGAGTTCCTGGATTAGCCATTGATGATGTCCCAGAAGAAAATCCTGGCATTTCCATCACTGGATGTTTTTAGGTTTGGACTGGCTCTGGATTATTATGTATTTATCATGTTGAAGTCAAGGGAATGTATGCGGAAGGATGTTTGTATCATTAGTGGTACGTGTACATGTAGCTTACCAGTAATGACATTTTTTTACTTGAAACAAGTATATGATGCAAACTGTACATGTAGTTTATACACAAATGTAACCAGGGCCCAGTTTTATAGAGCTGCTTAAAGATGGCTGTGTTATTTGACAATACCACTGTTCTCTATTTAAAAATCTGGATTGCGCTTTGGCCATTCAAGTTGTAGACGGCCGTCCGCCACATTACCACTCCATCCATAGCCGTATCCCCAAACGTAACGTGAACGTATAGGCCTACTACGTATTCACATGTACACAGGCAGGCGCGCGCTATGGCTAGGACAAGAGGCGTCACAATGTTTATTTTGGATGTTCCACACATGCGCGCGCGCGTGCACGCACGGTTATTTAAAAAATAACCAATCAGCGTTGGAAATGGGGAGTGGAAATATGGCGGCTGCTGGCGACATCTGTGCGTAAAGCGCGCAGCGGCCAATGCGCAATCCAGATTTTTATACATGGAGATCAGTGGACAATACGCAATCTACATAAAACTAGAAAATGGCACAGACTTCTCTCAGCAATCAACATCCTCTTTAAGCACAAAAAGTTTTATAGTACAAAAAATGTTGCTTAATGGAAAAATCAGGTTACCAGCCAGAACTCCATGTGATGGAGTTTTGGCTGGGGGAAACCTAATTTTTACTGAGCAAGGTTTTTGTACTAAAGCAAATTGTTGCACTTACATGTACATGTAACTTAAGTGAGTATTAAGTGAGTATTAAAACCCTCCTACTATTTAAAAGGTCAAAATCAGTCAAAATTTCCTTCCACCTCCCCTGCTATACTTTTACACAGACATGATCAGATTACATGTGGTTTTGTACTATGGCAGGAGGGTCAAAAACAATCACCTTGACTGATTTTGACCCATACAACAACATGGCTCAGAATGTATGTTTGCATAGGAGGGTTTTAAGGACTTTTTTCACTTATTAGTTTTTCATGTGCATTGTAAAGAGCATGCTCAGCTCTTTATTGTGTGTGGGTGAAAACATTAACAGTTCCAATTGACTTGTATTATGAACATGTATGATTTGTTTCACAAGGGCCTGTAAACTCATTAGTGCCTGTAACTCATACATTGTAAGTGGCTGAAACTCATTTGTGGCTGTGGTGAATTCAGCCTCATTTTTGTCGAAGAGTTTTTGTTGGTCATATCTTACATGTACATTGTTACTCTCTTACAAGTGTAACCCTACCATAATGTTAAATTATTGATTATATTTTGCTGTCTGATATGTTTCAGAATTCCATCAGACACAACCTGTCCTTGCACAGTCGCTTCGTACGGGTACAGAACGAGGGAACAGGCAAAAGCTCCTGGTGGATGATCAACCCTGATGCCAAGCCGGGCAAGTCCTCCCGCCGCCGTGCCTCCAGCATGGACACCAACAACCCCAAGTGGGAGAAGAAGCGAGGCCGGGCCAAGAAGAAGGTCCTGGAGGAGCGAGCAAAGTGGAGCACCAGCCCGACCCCAAAATTTGAGGGGGAGCCCGAGACGTCGCTCTCACTGGCCCTGAGCTCCGAGTTCCGCTCCCGGGCCAGCTCCAACGCCAGCAGCTGTGGCCGCCTGTCCCCCATCAACCAGATCGACGACTTGCACGACGAGGTGCCCCCAATGTCGCCGGTGCCCTACCAGACGCAGCCCTACGAGAGCCCTGACCACCTGCACACAGACCAGCTAACGTCCCTAGCCCAGGCCATGAGTTTAAACACCTCCCTCAATGGCTCAGTTGGCTCGGACCTGAACAGTCCCGTGGAGCAGCTCCGGGTTCCAACCCCCATGAGGCCCTCCCCGAAGCACACCAGCCGTGGTGGTCTATTCCAGAACAACGTGACCAGCAACTCCAACAGTTACATGTACTCACCAGCCCCGAGCTACAGCGGTTCCGATATCTCCCCAGTGCACAGCAACGTGCAGAGCCCGGCCTACAGCCCCTACGGCCAGAATTCCGCCATGAGCCCCATGTCCCAGCAGCGCTGCTCGCCGTCAATGAATGTGAACGACTTGGCGCAGCAGTTCAGCATCAGCGTGCCTCCGCCGCAGACCCCCTCAGCCTTCTCGATGATGCCACCCCAGGACCACGGTATGACAAACGGCGCTATCCTAACCAAGCGGGATCCCATGCTGTCCCACTCCACGCTGCAACCAGGCAGCATGATGCACCAGCGCCCAACTAACCTGCAGCCGACGTGCCGCGTCCAGACAAACATGTCCCCGGGCCGGTCGTCGCTTCAGGGCTTCAGCCCTCAGACCAGCCCCAGCAATCCGCTCTCTATGCTCCAGCTGAATCCTGTCATAACGGCCTCCCAGAACAACCACATGTCCAGCCCCACCCACATCGGGGTCAACCTCCAATACAGCCAGTCCTCAATGGGCCAGCCCCTCCAGAGCATTCCCATGAATCAGTCGAACGACAAGGTCCCGAGCGACCTCCAGAATCTGGACGTGGACATGTTTAAGGGGATGGACTGTGACATTGATTCCATTATTCACAATGAGCTCATGGATGATGGAAACCTAGACTTCAACTTTGATGGGCCCATCAGTCAGACAGTGACCTCAACACCAAGCTGGGTACATTAATGACAGCAGGTTGGTAATATTTTCTTGTTATAACTCCAGGAAACGCCCATAGCCTTTTTTTATGCTTTTAACCGAACAAGATTTGACCAATCCATTAAGACCCGCCCCTGACGTATGTATTGACCAATTACAGCCATGACTATGGTCTGACAAAGGTCCAAAAAATGACCACATGGGGCAGTGGTCAGTCTCTTGACCTATCAAAGTAGAATTGTTTTTCAAAGTGAACAAAGAAACTGGCAGGAGCGGGATTTGAACCTGCGACCTCCGGGTTACTGTACCGGCGCTCTACCAACTGAGCTATCTTGCCCTATGTTGGCGGTCTCCCAAATTGTCAGTATCTTTGTTCGGGTGGGCGCTAGTCAGAAGTACCGCCGGTACGGTAACCCGGAGGTCGCAGGTTCGAATCCCGCTCCTGCCAGTTTCTTTGTTCACTTTGAAAATGTATTCAAATTTACCTAGTCAGTTTCCCTTGTGGATTGTTTGACGAACAGTAGAATTGTGATACAGTTTGTGGAACAGTGTCCAATCACATCGTCGATAATTTGACAGGGAAAAATTAAAGCACAAAATATCATAGGGTTGCCTCAGGGGCGTGGTTACACGCCAATAAGGGGCAGGCCAATTGGTCAAAATCTTGACGATTGTCTGGAACGGATGAATGGGAAACAGTTTCATCCTATAATTAAGAAAGAAAATATCACTTGTCTATCAGTAATATACATTGTACATTGTACTGACTTTGATTAGCACATGGATCTGTATCAGCATTTTGCTGCGCAGGGCAAGCGAACGTGTACCATCATTCAACTGCTGCAGCCAGCTGAAATTTAGTCAAAATTCATGGCAGACTTGAGAGAAACGGTCTCGCAGTGGCAACAAATATTTACAACGGGATGTGCGTATTCCTACCATCCAAAATAGTGATGGAACAAGGATAAATGTAAGACGGAAATTTTAAAACGCAGAGCTAATCCCGAGCAATTGCATGTAAAATGCATGTAGACGGTTGGTTCCTTCTTTTTCACTCTTTCCCATCCAAAAAAAGGTCCGTCTTGAATTCAGAAGAATCTAAAGCATGCATTATTCAAAAAAAGAAAGAGGGGGAAACTATAAATTATACAGCCGGCTGTTGTCGAAATCAGTCTTGGGTTTCGTTTTAAATCAGTCTTGGATTTCGTTTTAAATCAGTCTTGGATTTCGTTTTTTCTGTATGTTTGTTTTTTCCCGGGGAACGAGAGATAGCGGTGTAATCATTCCATGAATATAAATCAGATATATCTAGAATCCCCAGCATCCCACTGGGACAGGATTCCACATCCATTCAGTTGCAGCGTTTCAACTCTTGCAAATAACAATCAGTAGGCGGAATCCAAGATTTCGTTCCGCTAAAGTCTAGAATTCCCGGAATCGTTTGAGGTCGAAAGACATTGTCGGATGTCTTAAAATGTATCATTTGATTTTCGGTATCGGAATAAACATTTTGGTGAACTTTCGGTAATGTGTTTTGTAGGCAAAACATCACCATTGTGTTTGTTTGTTTGTTTGTTTTTGTATGAGCTTTTATTGACAAATAGGAAATACAGCCGGGATGTCTTCAGTTATAAATGCCAAATCTTATTTTTAGAAACCCGAAATGATACTAGGCCCCGAAAAAGTTGTATCGGGGCCCAAGATCCAACAGAGGCCACTAAAATCCAGTTGAGACCCAAAAACGTTTCCCACCTCTCTGCCAGATTGTCGTCAACATAGATTTGATCAGTTCATCCTCTGCAGGCCATAATTGTAACTGCCACTTCCACCTGCTACATTGCACAAATGTAGCTGGCCACAGTGGCCACTGGCCTTTAGGTTGAACCCAAATACCAACCACAATCTCTGGATGTCCCCTGGTCCTGGTATCTGAAGGAAGCTGATAAATTGCACATTAGTTATGAAATTTGGTATCAAAACATTTCTCCTAGATAAGCCTTGCCAGTGGGTGGGTTGAAAACATCTTTTTGGCCCCGTAAGAAAATGCAGGTACATGTAAACCCACCTGCCCAACTCTGTTGACGTGTTTTCGTAGTATTTCAGCCACAAAAGGCGTGAACTTTTGGCTTTATCCCCTTACCCCTGTGGGGGTTTGTGAAAAATAGTCCTTGGCTTTCAGGATAAACAGAGAACCCTGGTTTAATGCCCGCCGTGTCCCGATAAATGCAGATATCTGACGGCAACGTGACTAGAAACGAGGCTGTTTTTCTCCAAATACAATCTCATGTCGGACGGTGCGAAAACACTCCAGCTTACAAATGTCACCTGGTCTTGACCTTAAAAAAAGATATTGTTTTCCTTTTGATAAATTGTTCTGTTTCTTTTTGTGTAAATGCCATGAGATAAAGTGATTTTTCACATTGTGGGTAAGAGTTTGTGACACTGTAATTCGATACCTAGCATTTGCTGTGGAAGTGCTGTTGCTTGTACTTGCTTACTTGCTGGTTGGTCATGGCACTTGTGTCCTCGAGCAAGACACTTTATCATGATTGCTTCCTCCGCCCCAGAGTAGAAATGGGTACCAGCGAGAGTTGGGAAATAACCTGCAGTGAAGTGGGATCCTATCCAGGGGGAAGAGAAATATTCTCAGTCGTTTAATGCCGAGATAACAAGATCTATGCAAACACCGCCCTCATGAGGCATCTTTGCTCAGGACAGGCTTCACTTTACTTGCTGGCTTGCCTGCTTGACATCTTGCCCGCTTGAATGCTTGCTTGAGTTCTTGGTTGCTCCAATGTTTCATTTAGGAGCAAGTTTAAGCAGTGACCATTTGTAGATTTTGCCTGGTATCCAGGATTTTTTGTGCATGGGTTACCATGAAACATCAACCAGTGGTGGACAAATGGTACCTGCTCGAACTTAACCTGCATGTACATGTACATTTGTACCTGTAGGGTTAAAAATCTACCTGTCCATTCGAGCAAAACTGCCTACCCCATCCCGGATGGCAATTGGACCCTACATTGTACACGTGTAATCATACCCCTCCAGGAGCCCCCTGGAGATCAATATGAAGAAGGACTTACTTTCTAAATGCAATACAAGGCCTGTGAAAGTTAGGCCATGTCCAATTTACTTAGCTACAGCTGGATGTTACACACATGTCTAGGGTAGCGGCTGCAGCCACTTCCCTTAGTCTCGTGTGTAATTTCAAGCTGTAGCCAAGTAATTCGGACACGGCCTTAGTTCTGTCTCCAATTGGCCTACATGTACATGTATCATTGTAAGTTACACGTAACCACACCGCCACAGATGACCCTCTTGTACTCCGTTATTCGCTGAGATTTTGCACATTTCGTGTTGAATTGTAACTGATGTGATCAGACAATACTTCACAGTTTGCATTCACACGATGCTACCGTGAAAGGACAATAAGCACTTTCACGGTAATATGCGCCATTTTATTCACGGGGCAAAAAGAACGCGCGTTGCTAGACACGAGCGCATTTTGGAATGAATGCATGATGGCTTGGAAGCGCAAAAGTTTTGGAGTGATGATGCGTACACATAAGCAAGATGGCGCATATTACCGTGAAAGTGCTTATTGAACAGGTGGCTAAATGAGAAGCTAGATGGCTTTATAAATAATTGCTTGCCCACCTTCTTACCCAACAAGAGCTCAAGATTTCAACCAGCAGTTCCCAATAAATATCCTGCCCATATTTTAAAAAACAAATTAAAGAAACCAATTCTGGTCTACATTGTAGATCCAAATCGGAGTGGAAATTTTCAACATGCTCAAAACCAAAAAAAAAAATGCACGTGCCGTCCCGTGGATCTGACTTCTTGTCCCCCCTCTCGCTGTTCACTTTCCACTTCATTAATTATCGCCACTGTCTGCCGGCAAAAAATTAAGGCCTGGATGATTGATCGGCGGTTGCAGTTGGCAAGAAAGCGACCGGCATCATTATTAATGGTTTACAGCATTCATGCCCGGTGATTCAGTTCATATTGTCAAAACTGGTTTAATTGGGGACGCTGTATTCTCTACGTTGATGAGGGCACCTGGCTTGCATGTGTATTACAGGATTATTTTTTATTGATAGGTTGGCTTATTTTAATAATAAAAAAAAAAAATGAAAGAAAAATTGACAGTCGGGGAGAAAATATCATTATGGATTTTGAAAGATATTGTTTTCTTCAAATGTGCTCAAGCAAGACAAAAAATACTGCTTCGGTAATGCACTGTGGATATGTACACGTCAGGCTTTCAAGTTCATGTACACTATGTAATCCTACCTTTTCCTATTTTGTTTACCTTGATCGTACTTTTCCTACTTTTTTCTTGAAATTCCTACTTTTTCCTACTTTTTTGGAAATTTTTGGTCCCACAACTCTGAAAATGAAATATCATTGAATATTTTTCATAAGTGTTAACAATGTCATATGAAAATTACCTAGTGAAGGGCTTGGGTGCAGGAGTACTGCAACTTTACTTCCAAGAGCTTAGTTGAGGATGGAGCACAAGTGTTGCATGTACAGCACATGTGAAATGAGGCTTGTCATGCTGCGAACATGGGTGATTATCCACGGAAACTACTCCTGAAAGCCTGCAAAAGTCCTACTTTTCACCTGATTTTGTCCTCCAAAGTCCTATATGTACTTTGTTTCCGGTTTTTTTTTATATTTTATTTTTTATTTTGATCCTTCTATTCTCCTACTCCCCCCCCCCCCCCCCCCCTGAGTCTGCTTGAAAGCCTGACGTGTATTCTCTGAAAAGAGCCTCTTTGAGGGCAGGTAGAATCATTCTTGGAAAATAAGCATTTTCCTTCAATGATATTTTACATTGTGGTGGACTTGTATTGAAGGAGATGCTGTTTGTGGTTAACCCCTTGGGCACGGTATTTTACGGGAGACGTCGGGGTGTTGCAGCGGTTCTGGCAGCCAAATCGAACCGCTACAATGTGTTTGTGCAGTCAAGCATGACATAAACAATAATCCAACAATGGATTGAAACTGTACAAATGCCGGCCAATGACGTCATCCGGCCTGGTGACACTTTTGTTTTGCGTCCACAGACATCATCCGTACGCAAAGGGTTAAAACATTATGTAACTTCTACACGTACATACTTAAAGGTAATATGCAACCTTTGCAAACATAAAAAAACAACTACTGAAGTATTATGAAATACCTTACTTGACTGTAAGTAAATAATCTCAAGCATCATGTAAAATTATGGCACCTGGTGTGCGGTCATTCTCAAGAAAAGTGGAATTTTTGTATTAATTTCCAGTGATGGTGGGCCGAACATTTTTTGGGGGAAAAAAACTGACTCTTTTAAAATAATGCCCCATTTACCAACTTTAGTTAGTTTACATTTTGATTGGCGATTGGCTCATCATCCATGAAAGGGTGCAAATTTTGTCTAGTTCCCTTACCTGAAAATTCTCTGACATTAATGAATTGCTCTGTTTTATCTAAAGTACGGTAACAAAAACCAGACTTCAAGAACATCATTAGTTTTTCTCCGTTTTCCCAGTATCTTTGCACACACAACTTTACACAGGTCAGAGTTACAGTTTTTGCTGTAAAATACTAAACCCCCAAATCCATTCAGTTCTAAAAAATGACAGTAGGCCCTATAAATTTCAACCTGAATGCTTACTGTTTATGAAGATGGTACGGTACTTGTACCAATCCTCCTGCGAAATATTTCCGTTTGAAATGCCGGCATCTTCAAGAAAATTGTATCTTAAAACCCTAACCCTCTTCAATCCTCCAAAATCCTCATGGTGGTTTTGGAGGATTTTTGAGGATTGAGGAGGAATGGTGATTGAAGCACAGGAGGATTTTGGAGGATTGAGGAGGAATGGTGATTGAAGCACAGAGGATTTTGGAGGATTGAGGAGGAATGGTGATTGAAGCACAGGAGGATTTTGGAGGATTGAGGAGGAATGGTGATTGAAGCACAGGAGGATTTTGGAGGATTGAGGAGCAATGGTGATTGAAGCACAGGAGGATTTTGGAGGATTGAGGATGGTTCCTAGCAATAAGGGCCTAGGGGGTTAGGGTTGAGGCCTCCCAAAATGCCATGGCTTATTTCAGTACAATATGCCACCCTTTTTGTTGATGTATTCCATGTTTATTTACTACTACAATACATTAGATCCACAGTATGCAGGTACACATGTACCTTATAAACAAACTTGACAGCTGACAGAAACGATGTATGCTTGTCACCCCAACCTTCACTTCCAGGCAGAAAATGCCACTTGTTTTGAAGTCATATCCAATTTTCCCCAAGGATGTAACATGTTTTGAACCTTTTTTTTTTTACCCCCACAAAAAACAGGTCTCTTGTACCCTCTAGTCATATCCACAAACAATGGCGCAGCGAAGACGTAGAATCTTCCCCTAGTTTTCCAACGGTATGCAACGGTGGAAACGTGCACGGCTTGTGCGGCCATCCTTCCACCCCTATATGCCTCGCTCGCTCGCTCACACACACACACAGAGAGGAAACTCTGTTTAATGGAATGTAATTATCGGCGATCCACCTTGGACCCATCCGAGCGTGTGTAAATGATGACGTCAGCCGGTCGGTTGAGGTTGTCTGCTGCATCACGGCCGAGGCCGTGCGTCCGCACGCGTCGCAAGCCCTATGACGTGGGTGACTAACGTCTCGTTTGTCAGATCTATAGTCGTCTCTGCCAATCCTCCTCAGCATGTGTGTGCGGAACAACACTCGCGTTCTCTCTAGGGTTTATAATGCTGGGTTCATGACGACAGCAGGCTATTTTGTTTTTACGTGGAGTATCATTTTTATTTATGGTTTTAATAACTGTAAGGTTGCTTTCAGTATAAGGGACAGCAACAAACTGTGAACTGGCCAGAGGTTGAAAGAGCTGACGTGCAAGGTGTTTATTCAACCTGGCAAATATTGCATTGAACTTGAGACTGAGAGGGCATGTTGATAAGTACTCTTACTACATTTAGTCTAAAATGCTTCTTTGAGTACAGAGCGCATGGAGTACATGTACCTGTATGTGTAAACAGTGTAGTGTCGGCGAATAAATCACAAGGGAAACTGGCCCGCAATTTTTTTTTTTTTTAAGAGTGAACAAGGACAATTTATATCTAGTCAGATTCGCATGATTTTTACATGTTTGAATCAAGTGTTGCAGGATGAATTTGTAACTTGCGGCGTGATGCATGGATTGTAAGCTGTTATGGAATTATGACTTCCCACTCTCCTTCTCCCAATCCCCACCCCACCCCCACCACAACCGACATCCCAAATCCCACCCCACCCCCCACCCCACCACAACCTTTTTCCGTATGCAACTGGCTTCACAACAGTTACATGCAGCACTATACATGTACATATGAACATCTGTAATAACCAGTGCCTTATTCAAGTATTGATGCTTTTGTGGGATTTCTACATTATTGATTGGCGGTGGCGGAGTGTAAGCAAGGGAATCTTCTTTATTGCTGTCTCCATTACATTTCTATAAATGTATTTAGTTTATGAATTATTTATTGCATCCAATGATTGCCATAATGTGCCCACGGCAACTTCGTGCATTTCTATAGTTAGCAGGCAAGTACATGTAGTTCAGAAACTTGCACAAATATACAGGACTCCCCCCCCCCCCCCCCCCCCCCCCCGATATTCTTTATAGTTTTGACGTTAGTATGGCACAGTGTAAGCCCTACGGAATTTGGCACACAACTTGCAATGAGCTACACATATATAATTGTTTGCTTCGTATTGCTGCCTTTATTGTTCAGATTTTGCATTGTCTGGATAAATTCACTCCTTTTGTTTTTATTTTGGGAAGAATATCATGCGCCGACAGAAATTAGAATGGTACTTGTGAGACCTACATGTACTCAAGAATTTGTACTGATTGTTTTTGTAAATACTCAACATACACGTAGTACTTCTGCATGTACATGTACAGTATGTAAACCTTACATGTAACGTAAAGGCATGACGTAGCTTTCGAAAGGATTAAAATTAGTTTGAAAGTTTAACTGTTTGTAAAGATGGTCCCAATGCTCCTGAGAAATCTGTCCGTCTGAAATGCCGTCATCTTCCAGAAAATTGTATCAAATGCCTTGGCCTATTTCACTGTCGACTGTCGAAATAAGCCTTTATGAACTTGTACAGAATACTGTTAAAACAGCACGTTTTTTTACGCTATTTATCTTGAAACTTGGATGATGATGACAAGCTAAAACATTTACAGGTCTGTCTTTTACGTATACACTTGCGTTGAATGACACAAAGTATTTACACTGCTTGCAACTGTGTTGTGAATGCTGCCACTGCTGTATAATTTCTTCAACGTGAAATACGTTAACATGTAATGTTGGGATTTCTTTCATTTAAAAGAAAACCATAGAACTGTACATGAACGCCAACACAAATTTTCATTTGGAGAAATACAAAAAATATGAGAAATACAAAAGAACTCTCCTTGTAATAAAATTCAAGCTTTTTAAACAAATGTATTACATGTACATTGTATGTCCAGCCATGAAATTTCCACACCATTTTATTTCATTTGTTGTGTAATTTTTCCTCGGAGGACGGCATCAGTGACTTTATTAGATTGTTCCTGGGCAGAAAGCCAAGGGTGATTGTCTGAAACTTTCTGGGAATGCCAAGGGCCCACCAAATACCAGAGTTCAGCTGCTTTTGTGTTCAGAGGCTGAACAAAAATTAAGAAAACAAACAAAAACACAATGGCCCGACCCACAGTCTGAGCAATCACAAAATTAGGGCAAGGAAAATAATTGTTAATGCAGAATGTGTTAAAAATTGCATCAGATGGCTGTAGGGAAGTCCCCTGGCAACATTCGTTGCTCAGTGGTCGAGTTCAAGTACGGTGGTGACACAAAAATATGGGTCGGGTAGGAGGTGGGGGTGTGGGGGGGGGGGGGTGTGGACAGATAGCAGAAACGTAATGAATATCTAGTTCTACTCGTTTCCACACACATAATCATGTCTTGCAACAATATTATATTAGCTTGGCAACATTTCAAAAGGAGATGGTGGTTTTCAATTCTTTAAAAAGAATTCCAATTCTTTTACAATCTTTCCAATTCTTTGAAATTCTTTCCAATCCTTTGTTAATTCTTTTAAAATCTTTCCAATTCTTTTAAAATCTTTCCAATTTAGTGATGCAGGAGGATCCTTTCTTTCCTTTGGTAATACAAGGAACTTTGTCAAAAAGCTTAAAAACAGCAGAAGAAAATTTTTACAAAAAAATGTACCAAAATGACCCATCATTGTCGTTGACAAAACTACTGTTTTGAAGAAAGGTTAGGCAATGGATTCCAAACAAACTACGTGTACATGAAAAACGTTTGGTATTATTTGTGCACAATGCTATTGAAATGTCACAGTTGTGTTTCTAATGACATACATTGGTTCCTCAATATCAAAAGTTGCATAAAACAAACACCAAACATTTGCTATTACTCCATAATATCACTACAATGGACCTGAACATTTATACCAACAAGGAAATAATTGTGTCCAATTTGATTTCATAGAAATACTGTTGAACATGATTTTTATGAAATACATGTATGATTTCCCATGATATATATGATTTCCTTTAAATCATAATTGTATGGACCCTTAAATGACAAAAAAAGAAAAATCTGCTGACTTGGTGTTGTGGTCAATGGCGGAGACGTGTGGTGAAATTAACCCAAAAACCACAAAAACAAAATTGCCACCAGGCCGGATGACGTCTATACACGCCATTTTCTGCAGTTTCAATCCATTGTTGGATTATTGTGTATGTTACGCTTGGCTGCACAAGCACATTGTGTCCGTTTCGCTTGGCTGCAAAAACCGGCCCGACTCCCCGGCGCCTCACTATAAATAACCGTACCCAATGGGTTAACGGCCAATATAGATGGAAAGTCAACTGCAGAATTTGCTCAAGGGCATATCGGCCGGTGTATCTAAGTCAGTGGAAGTGTTTCCCTGAGTAGCCATCATCTGATGGTGCAAAGAACAAAAGCATCTCGTCAGAGACTTTTTTTTATGACATTGGCGCCGGCATTGACCTTGCTTTATTGTGATGGGAAACAACCTTTTCCCGGGGGGCGGGGGGGGGGGCGGGGGGGGGGGGGGGGATAAGGGAGTAGACGGTGACAGTGCATATCGGATGGATTGATATTACGCAGTCGGGTAATTAGATGACACTAGAATGTGTTACTCGTGGACCATTGGTTATTCACTGTCGAGCGCTCACACAGATTGTGCATTTGAAACAAGTATCTTTTTTTTTTCTTTTTTTTAGTGGACGGCATGACGTCTTTGGTTTGCTCAAAGTTGCGAATGTAATCAGTTTGGGCCAAAAATAACGACAAATTAAATTGTAATGATTATTTTTAGTAACGGCCAGATGAGTGTCGTAAAGTGATGCTGGAGTATTTCTTGTGAAAGTGGAATTCACTTGTGTACCTGAATAGACCCCCCCCCCCCCCCCCCCCCCAAATAAAGAATCGGCCAGTCATAGTGAAAAGTGGATACAAATTTAACTGTGTTGTTAAAATTGACCTAAGAATTGAGAAGTTGTGCACCAAATCATATTCAAATCATGTTCCACTACATGCTCAATTTTGCATCATAATGTGAAAAAAAGTTGACACGTTTGTGTAAAATTGCACCAGCACTCAAGTTTGTGTTTAAATGAAAGAAACCAAATAAGTTAATTTAAGTGTTTTTATGGGTGAAATCAGATTCAAGATTGTACAAAATGAAAAGGGACAATTTTGTTTTTGTGTTTGTCTTTTCTTTTTTTTCTTTTTTTTCTTCTTTTTTTTTTAACAGAAAAATCAATGTTCTGTTTCATTTGTGTGATATTTTACATGTAACTTGTCCGCACTTGCTCGGACAGACTTAGAACTCGTAAACATTGTTGGCACCGTAAACAGATGGTGGATTTAACCCAGTAGAGCGGTCTACGGGATCCGGACACGCTGCCTCTTGATTAGCAGCAGGAAAGATATCTGTGGATTCTATTCACAGAAACGAAAGTTGAATCACGGTCCACTTGGTCCTGCCATTATTTGTGATTGCCACTGCAAGCTCGGCACACCAGACGACTTACATGTATGAAGATACAATTTTTTGTTATGCACCTGAAAAGATTTTGACAATTCAGGAAAAATCGGATGACTCAATCGGGGGGGAAAAAGTCCCCCTAGCATGACGGTTTTCTACAAGACAATTACAGAATTTTATTGTAAGGCCATGGGAGAAAAAGAGAATGTTTCTGGCCAGACCGACCCTTCCTTTTCTATTTTTTAGAGTTACACTGTTTATTTTTAACCACTGACTGGATAAATCAAGGCTAGATCAACTTGTAAGCAACTGTTAAAGTTAGTGCAATTTACGACGCCAAATTGTTGTCATACTGGCCAATTTCATTGTTGATGTCTGGCTTGTCCGTTGTGCTTCAATACACATCTGAAAAAAGAAACCACTGTGACACAAAGAGTTTAGAATAATCAAGTTCAGATTGTCTCAATACTGGTACATATATATTTTTATATATACAGATATCGAAATATCCACTGGACCGAGTCCAGTGATTTGAGCGTTGGTCTGGTGAACTCTTGACCGAACTAATCCGGTGGTCTAGTGATTTTTTTTTCATAAACTGCATGAAATGCTTTCACTAAAAGTCCGTTTTATTTCTAAATCTGGTGAACTGAAAAAGTCCCATAATTTCTGGAGTGGCCATTTTTAGTTTTGAGGCAGGGAGTTTCATCAATCAAAGGGGGAAAAAATCGAAACAGCACACTCATTCAAAATA
Source organism: Hippasteria phrygiana (assembly GCA_037893225.1). Taxonomy (NCBI): domain Eukaryota; kingdom Metazoa; phylum Echinodermata; class Asteroidea; order Valvatida; family Goniasteridae; genus Hippasteria; species Hippasteria phrygiana. The sequence goes on from JAZGUH010000372.1 coordinate 199,849, forward strand.
ATGTATGTTCTTATTTTTACCATTGGTCTTGTGAAATACCTTCTGGTCTAGTAAAATGTTTGTGCTATTACAACTAGCCCCAGCTGTCTAGTAGATTTTAACCTGAAATTCGACCCCTGATAGACAAATGTAGGTTAACCTGCCTTATAAAAAAAACAAGAAAATAACATTGCTGCAGTGGAGATGTACATTGTGTGACTGTGTAGTGTATAACTTTGTCATACAATGTATACAATTTTTTTCATCTGTGTATAACTTTGTATTAATTCGTAGCCATTACTTTGTGCTTGCATGCATTTCAGTTGTCAAGTTTTATTTTGCCCAATTAAACCAGACCAGACCAGCTTGTTTATTGATAATGTTGTAGTGTGTAAAGACATCTGCTGAACCAGAACAGTGAATCAGAACAGGAACCGCAACAGTGGCAAACAAATGTCGCACTTTGGCAACCCGGCACAAAACACCAAAAATTCTTGTCAAAGTTGCCCTGTGTGATGGGACGACTGGTTAATCCTCATTCTAATGGATGATTACAGAAATTCCTGTAGAAAGTCTATTTTACATGTAATTTCATGTTGGTTGTCGAAACGGATCTCGAGTATTTTTTGTGGAAAATTTACCCCTTTAATAAATTTGCAATTTATACAGATATTATGAAGGCCCATCTCTCAGCAGTACATTATTTACCGCAATGGGAACTCCATTTCCTGGGACAGTCCCTAATTTCAGCACATGGTCCCTATTAATGCATGTCGACACAAAACCGTGCTCATTTCCCCCAAAACACTTCCGTCTTTTGTGCAAACTGTCACACATTTGTCAGGTACACGTGTAACAGTGTACATTTAATGAAAAAAAAGTTGTATTTTTGCACACATTTTTCATGAAGTCATTTCCACCATAACTCGGGAATATTTCCCCTACATAGTATTCCTGGAACTGTCGGGAACTCATCAGGAACCACCCATGCCTGTGCCAGCTCGACCCGTGAACCCAGACAGGGCTTAAATTTTGGGTTAAAAACACCTGCTAGACTGTATGGGACTATGGGTACAGGTACTGAATGTACACATATATGTACATGTAAGGCCAACAAAAACTTGTTGCAGTTAAATGGAAAAAATCGGGAGGTAGGTTCAGTCAGTTGATTTTCCTTTTTTTTTTTTTTTTTTTTTTTTTCCATCCATGAAAATAACACTACATGTACATGTACATGTACATGTCGTGAAACTCGCAAGTAGGGGGAAAAATGTAATAAAAGTCAGATGGCAAAATGCACGATGTTGCTGTCGTAGCTGTTTTTAAAGACAATGATTTTAATAAAACTTGTTCATTTTGTGCGGGAAAAGGTGAGGTTTTGAAAATTTCTTTTAAAGATAAATAAATTTAAAAAGCTACAAAATACTACTCGTAGTAAACTGTAGTATGCAGTACTCTCGCCTATTTGAGTACAATGCTTGCAGTAATTTTTAGTATTTGATACTTGACCCCCAAATAAAGTACGTAGTATAAATATGTAGTACTGTTGTTTGTTGCTGGGGTTGGAGGCAAAATGTCTGTTTTCATCCAAGGCGGAAACAAAGCATGAACTACTGGTTTTCAGAGATGATACAATTTGTTATCTTAGCCATCCAATTTATTGACACAAATATAATTTACCCAGTAACTTAACTGTATTACATAGAAGTAGTACTCTGTAGTTGCAAGTATCTTGACTGCTGTCATGATACACTCAATCATCAAAGACAGAGAGACTCAGTGCTACAGAATACCAAGTAGTATTTCGTAGTACACACACAGGTCTTCCCTCCTAATGATTTCCTCGGATGTTATGGTTAAATAATAGGCTGCGTCCGAATTACCAAAAAATGTACTTGGCAAGGGTTTGAAATTACACACAAGTCTATGTGATGTCACAGCAGTCACTACCACATGTAGGCATAAGCTGCAGCCAAGTAATTCAGATGCCGCCTTTTAATAGACATTGGTAGCATGATGTGTCTTATTTTGAAAAATTAGTCACTTTGGCCCTTGGTTATTCTCTGGTGGTTTGTCAGAGGATAAAAAATTGAGGTGAGAGAAGGAAGCCTCAAACTTTCAGTGTGAGGCCAAAGTGGTCAGATCACTCATCAAGTTACTGGGGAAGCTTGCCACTTGCACTTAGCCTCTCCCACCCCCCCCCCCCCCCCCCACCACCAACACCACCACCACCACCAAAAAAAGGGAAAGAAAGAAAGCCACATTTTGACCTTGCGGTTTTTAACTTCTGCCTCTTTCTGGCTCACTAAAGTCATTTGGTATTTTATGGGTGCACTACACTAATTCATGTCCGAAATTATGCGCCAGCTCATCAACATAAAATGTATACCCACAACTTTTTTTTTTAAAAAGGAGAGTTTGTGCCTCCAAAAATTGTGGGATTGTGTAAACATAGCCCAGCATCAACTCCCTGGTTTCTGGGCTTCCATCTGTGTGCAGACTTGATAAAATTACTGTTGAAAAATGGGTCCTATTTGCCCGAGAAAGTGGAGGGATGCCATGTTAAAAATGGCTGTTGATCGGCTTGGGAAATAAGACTTTTTGGGAGGTGTTTTTGTTTTGTGTCAATAATTAAAAATGTAATTGGCTAACCCCCCAAAATAGAAAAGAAATGGAAAGACAAAAGATCAGACAATAAGTGACATTTGTTTTGTTTGTGTAGACCCCAGTGATGCTGGGGTACAGGTTATTTGGCCCTGAACTTTGTTCATTTTACACTGTTGTCAATGGAGCTTGAATTAGTGTGGTGCACCCTTTATTCACCACTTCTCAGAACTCCTGCGATCTTTACAGCCAGGTGCTAGAATTTTGTGTGTGACCAAAGCCAGCATTAATACCAAGCAATTGAGCCCTGGTGGTGTATTTGTGTCGTGTCTTTTCAGAATGCCCGAAGTTTGTCATCGATTTGATTAGTAATCAGAACAGTTGTAAATAATATTTTGAAAAATTCAACTTTGGGCTCGAGATTACAGAATGATTACAAAGCATGTTTACAACCCTCCAAATAACTTGGAATGTTGACTTATATTGTAAGTGTTCGGGGAAAAATCCCCTTTCCCGGTGATGAACTTTGTAAACACAACGGAACTATTCCTCTGGAGGTTTTTCGTTTTTTAAGTTTCCCTGCATGATGTCATCATGGATTGTGGCTGGTGTTACGTACCCAGTGGGATGGGGGAACTCTGGGTGTGAGGCAATATGGTTACCAGTGAAAAGAGGCATGAATGGCTGTTTTGCCAGTGATTTGACCAGACTCCTCTAGTCAATGATTGACTGGGTATATAATGCCCCCCCCCCCCCAAAGGGGGAACAATAGTCCCCATATTCTTCCCCAATGCTGAGTCAACCAGTGTTGCACAAAAGCCTGCTTTATGCCCTGCGTTATCAGTGGAGTGTAACTGCTCTGGAGGGCTATTTACTGGAAACCCTTTCTTCAAGAGCTTGCGTCTGTACTGTAATGGAATGACAAACAGGTTCTGTGAACATGCCTGTGGTAAACAAGATAGTACTGATGCATAATCCTGAACTTGTCTTGTATAGACATGTACATGTACACACTGAATATTTTAACTTGCTTTTTGCTGTACGCCTTTTCACACTATCTCTGGTTCAACCTGTGTCGAAACTAGGGGTGTGCATTGGAACCGGGTACCCGAGTAACCGACCGTTCATGTCGGGAACCGGTTCCAGATTATGGAATCAAGTACCCGTACAACTTTACATTATCGCATAGTTACTTCCCAGACAATGAAAAAAGAAAGGTTCTGAATGTTATTTGTTGGGAATTTTAAAAATTAAAACTGGACTACATGTATGTGGGAAAACGGCACAGATTTCACGTTTATGACGCTCACGAAAGTTGACAGGGAATTTACTGGTCCTGGTTTTTGCAGTCTGGGTATGGATAAGAGCCTCGACGAGACATAATATAGCATGCCTCAATCCACAATAAATACAACTGTATAAAGCTTCCGGACAAGTCTTTTGTGATGATGCCGGTGCATGCGCGTGCCGGCACACGCAAAGGTAAAGAAGTGATCATGTTTACTGGACAGGCATGACTGGAGATTTTCAGAATTTTGTCTGAATTTAGAGAAAGATATTATTACAACTTCCGGGATTGGAAGTTTTGGGTTGGGTTTCTTTAACGGGTACCCGGGTACCCATATTTTTTTCAATCGGGTATCCGGTTCTTTTAATACCCGTAAATGCACACCCCTAGTCGAAACCAACCCGGTTCAGCCCAGGTTGTTTTTTACATGGATCGGAGAGACGCAACGTTCTTTTCGCAAACCTGCCGCTAGGTGAACTGTGTAGCGTTCAACACAGATATGGCCCCAGTGTATTCATAATAGGGGATGTTCACACTATCATTTTTAGCACCGTTAACGCCGAAAAATCCAATTTCAATCCGGGTTGAGATTTTCAACCCTGGTCCCAGGTTGATTTCGATCCGGGTTGGCACTGGGTTGAAATTTGCAAATTGTGGGAAAAGGGTTGAAAAAAATGCTTACGTTTACATGTTCATATTTTAATTGTTTAAATGCCTCATTTGAACATGTATACAGATACTGTACATTGTATACTATTTGTGTTTGGGCCGACACATTCTCCTTGTGCATTGTACACGTACTGTACGTGTATACATATGTACCATGTGTGCTTTATACATGCATAATACATAAACATGTACATATACTGTACAAGCATGGCATTATGATACATGCCCACGTGTACAGAGTTGTGCTTTTATAATATCACAGATCTATACAGCTGAGTGGGTGTCAAGTTTACTCAATGCAAAAACTTTTCCATCACCACCCCTGTGGACTTTTTCATTGGCTGTGAGCTGGCATCTTCTGCTGACATTTGACCCATAAATCTCTAGCAAAGCCAAGTACTCCAGAGGTGTACAGTGTAACTTGCAATGTACATTATACATACAGTATCCTTATGTGAAAATGCGTACATGTACATATCTGTGGAAACATTTTGGTAAACGAAGATTTTGTTAGACTGGCAATAGCTCAAGTTGTCCAATCTAACTGCCGTATCTCTGGTACTGTGGTAGGGGTTAGAGTGGCAGGAAGGGCCTTGACTTAGAGATTATTAACCCTAACTCCCTACATCATTTTTTCCTACATGTACATATGTACATGTAACCTGAATCCTCCAATATCCTCCAATTCCAAAATCCTCCAATGTTTGTTACTGGGGACCACTGCCTGAATCCTGCAAAATCCTCCAAACTCCTCCAGTGGGTTTTGGAAAAACGCCCCAGTAACCTCAGTCCTCCGAAATCATCAAGCACCAGATTGGGCATGATGACCTGGATCCTTCATTTTCCTCCAGAGGCAAAATCCTTCAACTTCAACTTCCAAAGATCCTCAATCCTCCAAATTCCTCCATTTGGCAAAGAGGATTTTGGAGGATTTGGGAAGGTTGGGGTTGATATACCATCCAAGGCGTCCAAGCTGTTTGTTCACAAGGAGCATCGTTTTATCAAAAAGTCAACTTTAGTGAAATGTGTATCCATCACATTGGTTTTAAAATGTTGGCTGTTTGAGTTTTTGTTGTCACATGCACAAACAGAATGTACCATTTTTGGGGTGGAGCCATAACAGATGAAAAGGGGTGTGACCATAAACCCCACATTTGCCCTTAATTTCTGGAAAATTTGTTGTTTTTTGGTTTTTTTTCATTTTATAACTTTCTATTTATATATTTTATTTTATTATATTTTATTATAGTAAAAAGAAATTAATATGCCCTCGCCCTCCCCCCCTCAAAAAATAATAATAATAAAGAAAATCAAAAAATTTAATAACAAATAGGAAAAAAAAGAAAAATCAAACCAACTAAAACAAAATTATTTTTTTATTTGATGTTTCTTTTTTCCTAATTATTGTTTAAGTTTCTTATTTTCTTGATTTAAAAAAAAAATTGGGGGGCATATAAATTTCTTTTTAATTCAAAGCTCAGTAAATCTCTAAATACGTATAAGTTAAATAGCCTGTGCTACTGAGTTAAAGGCCCAGCAGTGAACTTTGGGCGGCAAAGAAAAAAAACTCGGAGAAAGCAACAAGTTGAGTTTTGCTGGAGTCACCCCTCCCATATGGCCTCGATTGCTGAGGGATACGACGTTGTTATCAGCCCCAGCCACCCTTCCCAGTCCAGCGCACGGAGCCAATTTGCGCTTCTGGGCTGATTTCCTGTTTTCTCCGGCACACGCATGGCGTTAGTCAGCAACCCGCTGCGGGTTGGTGGGATGGGGAGTCAGGTGACCTGTCATCCAAACCGAAAAAAAAAAGGGGAAAAAAGAGACGGATTCTTCCAGTCGAAACCGATTCAACCCAATCAGTCTGTCACAGCAAAAGATATATTTGAGTTGACAGCTAGGTGCAACTTTAGACATGAACTACAGGTTGTAAATGCTTTATCTCAATACGTGAACTACATGCATAACCCCCTAACCACCCCCGATTCCCCCTTCCTAGAACATATTTGTGCGTGGCTGAAATGGGCATTCACTCCAACTACATGTTTTTAATGTGTGTGGCGCACGCTCCCGGTGTCGAGATCCCATCTTTTAATTTCCTTTGCTTCCTCCCTCATTAAGGTCGGCTGCCGACTTGAGTGGAATAGTAATCAAGGTGAAAGTCGGAACCTCATTTGCTGGCCTGTTGCCAAGGCCACCTGTACATCCCAGTTCAGAATTTCCATCCAGGGATTATAAATCTGCATGTCCCGCAACCACTGAAGATCTGAGTAGGCTTCCTGTCCACTCCTAAAATACATACAATGTATTGCACTAAAAGCCTTTGCTACAATGCCCCAGTGTTACACCGTTTTACCAACTATTTTGCTTTGAAATCAAGATACTATTAGCTGGTGTTAAAGGTTCACACTTCACAGAAATCAAAACGAGAAAAAACCTTAAAGACCTACTGTAACCAAAGTTTAATTCTCTAAAAAAGATTAGTATCTTGATTATGAATTACAAGAAACCAAATTCGTGCTAAATATTGTCATTTTCTATCCATCATTATTAATTAACGGACGAGAGAAAGATGCTAATTAAATATTCAAATTTCGCGCTTACTCAAAGTTCTCCCCCTGCTGCCGTCGGCGGCACGTTGTTAGCCTTGACGTCATCGCGTGTAGTCATCCATACTAAACTCAGATTTGGAATTGAAATAGTAGGCTTACATGATGGGATACAGAGACGAAGTTAATTCAACATGTATTCTGTGTAAATACCGCGTACTCGTGTATGAACTTGTACCAAGTGCAACGATCGGACTACACACCATGACGTCACGTGCAATAAATGCATAACGCATGACATGCAAATGGACGTGACGTACGCTTTTTCAGACGATAGGATTTTAAAAAGTAAGCCAATTTGCATTTGTTTTTATTAAAAAAGGAAAATACAACATACTTGTTTGTGTATTGCTCTCTATATTGACATATCTGTAGACTGAGACAATAATTTCACATTTTTTCAAAGCGTTCTACTAGGTCTTTAACGATTCAGAAACAATCAGGATAAAGATTTTGGCATATTTGGTTGTTTTAGTAATTAATCAAGACTAAAACAAAAAAATCATGGCGCGCATACCCCTTGTTTGCTGTGATGTCATCGGCGGTATAAAGAAAAGACATATTAACATCAACATTGTAATTTGTCTCAATTACTTTCCAACACCCAAGCCTCCCATCTACCATGTAGTTATATTAAATTGCATTGTCATATTTTCTCATTTTCTAGTTAGGTTCGGCAATTAATTATGGAAGACAAGTGCCACTTGATCTCCAGATTATGATCAATAAGTGGACATGTACTACATGTACATTCAGAATCTTTCAAAGCATCATTGTCTCCCTGGTCTGCATGCGCATTCCTTCTCTATCCCCTGCAATGCACACATCCTCACATATGCACCCATTTAGGGTACCTCTAATGTGGACTGTACTCTCCTTCTTGTATTCTCCTTTGTCCCCATTGAAATCTCAAAACCCATAGTGTTAACTTTGTGGGGTTCCTCGATTTCTAAAGACTCCCTCGTGGGGTAACATTGCCCCCATTGTTACTCTTTCTTCCCGGTACCCCGTAAGGAGACTAATATAGGAACACCAAACGTGTATCGACCTCCAAACGCGGACGTCCTATTGTTCCCTCTTTTGTTTGTATAGGTTTGACGGTATGCGGGATCGTATAGTATTTGCTTGCACTCGTATCTGGGGCACTTGTCAGAGCTCGGCTCTGTCAAACAAATGATGCTCAGACAACTCATTTACTAGCACAAAAGCCAAACATTAACCAGTCAACTTTTTTGGTTTTACTGTAAATGTACGTCGTTGCTTTTCTGCCACTGCATAAATCACATTCATGACTAGTACATATACATGTATGCACATCCTCGGCTTGCCCGTCCTGACAAGTGTCGCATCCTTAATCAGTTCCGTTGGGGTCCTGTCTGGGCCTGCCCGGACACATGAGAGCAAACCCTCCTCCTAGACGCCAAGCTTGGATTCCCTCTTAGGAACTACATCTGTGTCCTCCTTCACTCCGCCATCCTGTATACATCAATTAACTTCCTGCTCATAATTCAGGCATCACTTTGCCGAGCAGAAGCCCCCCCCCCCCTCCACAACCACTGCTTCAGATTGCACTATCCTGCACCCTTGACCGTGTCCGCGCATTTCTTGACCTTTAATAAGGAGATGAGAGCCGATCACATGAGTGTTGGGACCGTCTTCATTCTGACTGCATGTCGCAAAATGAGTCTTAAGGACTCTTCCTTTTCTCATCCGACAGCTTTTCACGTCACAGTGCATCCGCCTTTACAATTTGATACACTAATCTTGATAACACCGTGAAACAGGGTTTTATGTCAGAACACAAAATGAACAGTTATTACAGCGCTTCACACTGACATCCTGAATCGCTTAACACAAATTATCCAAAATTTTAATATCTGCCTGTCTACTCCCAGCAAAGATTGAAAACTGCCTGTCCCCTCCCCAACTCAATTTTGTGAGCTGACACCCGGTGCAGTAATCTGAGCCCGTTTTTTTACCCACTATATTGGGAGAAGCCCAGATTTTATATGCATTTACATGTGCCATTGTTAAAGATAAATGTGAAAAGAGTTTATACATTTTCTACAAGCAAATGTACTTTGTAAAGTTTGTTCAAATCATCTCTGCCTGCCAATTGGATAGGGAGAGGTGACTCGGCCCTGAAATATCAAGATGTGTAAAAGCAGCACAAGTGCATCTGTGCTGACAGCTCCACTTTGCTGGTCTCTGCACACAAGTCAATGTGACAAAGTATGCAATCTGATGCGTCTGGCAGGGTTCTAGCCAAAATGCCCTGGACGGCTTTAGGGTTAAGAAAGCACAGGGTTTACATCACAAGACTGCTCTCTAAATCCCAAGGAGTGAAATTAGGGACTAGACGATTTAGAGTGGAAATCACTCTGTTTTTAGATTAAATACTCTAAAAAAAAAAAATTAAAAAAAATGTTTAAACCAATTCAGTCGCCACTCGAGTGAAAATTCGATTTTTCCGATTGAATATATTTCACTCTTAAACGTCTGGTCCCTAGTTTCAGACTGTGGGAGTGAATTTTCACTCTTTGGAAATAAGAGAGTGCCTTTGGAGACATCGGACTTTGGTCAGTGGATCAGGTCGTATTTTCTATCTTAACACTGCTCCTCCTTCGTGTACTACTATCTGACTTCCTCGACAGCCTCTGAAGTCTACAGTCTTCCTCTCTCTTGCCTCACAGGGCCTTTTTGTCAAAGGTCCCTGCTCTTTCGCTTCTTTCTTTTTCCCTTTCCCATCCTGCTGTCTGTCATGTCTTAGCCCCAGGGTGTAAACCGACTTCACCTGTGCTCTCCACCAGATGCTGGGACAGTTCAGAGATGTGCAGGCACGCCGTGATGACTCTGCGCTATGTTTTTTTTTTATGGATGGAAAATTCTCCATCTTTAATAGACCGGTCACATCGGTGCCCTCTGAGCAGCTGTGTATACTGATGCTGGCTTGCGCTCCGTGAAAATGTGCCCCGAGTTCATGATTTGCGGGGCAGGCCTCGTGCATGTGCACGTACATTCAGTCTGTAACTAGGTTACACCCAATCGACAAATTGGGTTAGGCATTTGTTTTGTCAAAAATTTGAGCTTTCATTGTAAAGCATGTGACTGCCATATATGTGCAAAAGCAAGATGCATAAAGCATATACATGTATGTAAATGGACGCCTATGTTTTGGCAAGTTTGTGACTTGGATAGTAGAGTGTTAGGCTGGCAACCAAAAATGTGGCCTACACCACCACCTCTGTTGTCGCCAGAGTGGCTTTTAGCCTTGTATTGGGCGACTTTCATAAAAAGTACAATATTCTTAAATTAATTTAACCCTAACCCTCTAGGGCATGTTGGCTAGAACCCTGCCAGACGCATCTGATTGCACACTTTGTCACATTGACTTGTGTGGAGAGTCCAGAGCAAAGTTGGGCTGTTAGCAGATACATGTATGCACTGTGCTGCGTCTGGCAGGGTTAGGGTTTATAAATCAAACCTGACATACATGTAACGCTCACATTTTGGGAACTTTAAAGAGTTTGGTTTGTGGAGACCACCTCTATGGTATAAAAAAAAAAACTTGGGTTTTGTCACTTGAAGTATTTCAAACCTGTAACATAACTGCACATGAACCTATATCTGCCATTCTGACAGAAGTAAGAGAAACATGGCGAAAAAAAAAACATGTTTAGCTTCAGGCCTTTTTCAAAAAGGAGGGATGGGGGACTTTTTTCATTTAAATTTTGTTTACCTGCCAGCGAGTATTTTATTTTTTTCCAAGATGGCTGGCCTTTTTTCAAGATGGCTATTGTTGACAGTGGAATCCACCATGTTTATTAAAAACACAGTAGATTGAGAGGAATTTCCTTTCATGTAGTTTTTTTATATAATGTTTTTTAGAAGAAAAGCAAAAATGCAGCCTCGAAAAAAGAAGTAATTAATGGGGGTACATACATGTACATGTATGCTTTTTTTTTACTTGGCCTAATGTTCTTGGTTTGTAAACTTCAATGGCACAATAAGTGATTGTTGCAACGTATGAGGTTAGGGTACCACATTATGTGTGCATATTGGACCAGATCTTACCGTGATAAAAATGTGGTTCATGGACAGTGTACTGTTTACCTTAGTCATGCAGTAATAACTTCCAAACGAATTTCTTTCCAAACTGAACTAAGCTGTGCTAACTGGATTCCCTCCGCTAGTCGTGCATTGATGTCACAAGAATCGAGAGCTTCCATGCAGTGAGTGGCGCCTCAGTGAAATTCAACGGACCGGATGTCCCACAAAAAGGGTAGCTTTTGGAGAGCTTTTTAGTTGCAGTTTTCGGAGTTTGGTGTTTTTGTGGTTTCTTTTTGGACACATTTTCTGTACGTATCGTGGGCAGACCCGTTTTGAAAGTTGCGAAACTGCTTTTATAGGCCTAACCTCCGAAAAGTACCCATTTGGACTGTACGTGTACTGAATGTACATGTACATATATACACATTGTATTGATTTTGAAGAACCGAAAATGAAATTGTTGTAGCGTGCATGTACATGTACATCTCTGTACATGTAATGTTTTATACGTTCGAAGACAAGAGGAGAAATAAAATACAAAGGAATCATTCTTGTCCTCGGGAGTCAGTCTTTTGTTAAAATCGGTCCTCGGACGTAAAAGTACATGGGGGTTGGTTATATTAAAGGAACAATAGGAAACACAAAGCATTGTTGTCCTCGCACGTATTGGGAAAGTACGACTGTGTGTACATAATAAGGTGAATGCTTAGAAGATGATAAGCCAATAAACACGCGTGATGCGCAGAAAAAAATGACTAGGAAACCTTGCACTGGGACGAAAGTTGTACTGCATGTAGTTTCGTTCTGACTGGGGTGTTTTCAAGCATCTGCAGTTTTGCCAGAGATGTTGTGAAATGCTTAAATTGTTTGTCAGCTGATACTTGCTAAGCGAGTACATGTGTACATGTAGATACGCTGAGAACTTTTTTTGTTATAGTAGCCCCATGACCCAGAGTTGTATTCGAGTCCTTTCACAAGTCCTTTCACAAGTCCTTTCACAAGCCCAGTCAGAAGTGCTTTCATAAAGCCGGTCACAAGTATTAAACTGGATGAACAATGACAAAGAAATGCCTTTGTCAAAGCTCATTTGAATAGCTTGTGATTGGAATTAGGACTGGAGGGCTTGTGATGGACTTGCAGGGACTTGTGAAAGGACTTGCAGGGACTCGAATACAACTCTGCCATGACCGCATGTACTTGTGCCCAAGCTGCAGGTTGCAATAGGTGAAATGTCATGAAAGCCCAATTAAACCCAGGGATGTAGTACATGTAGTTTATTTTTGCCACAGGTGCTACTTTTCAGATAGAGAGTTAGCCCAGAGGATGACCCAGCCCACCTTTACTTGTTGTTCCCAAAACATGAATGGCATCTTGTGATTGTCCCAGTTCCCCCCCCCCCCCTCCCACCCTATAATAACACCAGGGGCCAATTTCATGAAGCTGTTAAGCACAAACATTTGCTCAGCATGAAAATGCTTCCTTAATAAAAACTGGATTACCAACCAGATTTCCATGTGTGGAATATTGCTTTTGACTGGCATTTAGCTGTTGTTTGCTTAGCATGAAAATTCGATGGACTTTTGGCTGGTAACCTGTTTTTACTAAGCAAGACATTTTCATGCTAAGCAAATTTTTGTGCTTAACAGCTCTATGAAATTGGCCCCAGGTCATTTTCTGAGGCCACGAAGATCAGAAAATCTGTTTCATGGGACTCACTTTCACCCAGAAAGTATCAAATATTTGTTTGTGGTCTGGAATGACTAAAGTCGGAAGAAATCACAGAACTGGCTTATTTCAACTATAATGGTGTGACGATCATTTTGAACAATCGCCACAACGCTCTAATATAATGCACATATACATGTACACTGTGATTATAAACAATGGTTGCATGCATCATTGCATGCATCATTGCATGCAGAAACTGTTCCAGATTTCTCATCATCGGATCTCTCTCTCTGTGGCTCGGTTGCTAGGCAGCTTGCAGCGCCCTCTACAGGCATGAGTGCACCATCCACTCAAAAATGGAAATAAGTTTTTTAAAAACTGTTTGCGTTATCCCTGCTTTTTCCACAGTATGGGGGGACTCTCTGTTTAATGTTTAATTTATAGTTTTAGATAATTAACTAATTTATATCATTTCTATATGTGGAAATTTCGAATAAATCAAATCAAATAAAAAATGTGCTGAGCCTAATCCCGACCGCAATAATGCAGCTGCGTGTGTGTGTAAACCCTCTTTTTTTTTCTTCAAAGCAGTCAAAATTTGACACTTCCGATACCCTGATGATAATGGTTGCATACACAAATAGTGTGTGTTCATGTTGCTTTTGATGTTCCTTCAACCATGCAAGCAGTATGAGGCATGCCGTTGGGCATAACGCTGTGCCTTCTTGCTCTCATCGTGCCGCTATTTTTTACTCTTACTGATTTTTTTGATGTCCGTGGAGGCCGATGTGGCATTTACAAGCCGAAGCCGAGCGTGGGATGAGGTGTTGTGGTTATCATTTTATCAAAATACCAAACGGTTCAAGAGCATACTGGATGTCAATAATTATAACTCCAGCCCTGTATCCTGTGTCCGTGTAGTATTACAGGAGGACGGACAGTTTTTTTTGTATTCCTCTCTCGCACTGTTTCCACAATTACCGGTGTATCCAAAACTCAGAGAAATGCTGGTTATCTACATCCATGGCTTGGGCGTCATCTGAAACGTTTTCCCTCGTTAGCGAGGGTCAGTTTTTTATTTTCGTCGTTAATGGCTTCTGATTATTTGTCGCCAGTGAGGAGTCGGAAGTTCACTGGATGCTTGTCAAGTCGGCTGCTTTTCTGACAGGCCGTTTGCTAAAAGGACTACAATTTTAAAATTTCTTTAGCCGTTTTATGTCTTAGTTGGCATTGCTTCAGGTTTTTTTTTTAGAGAGGGAGATACTTAATTTGTACAGTGAGAGCAAGTTTTCCAGTGTTGTGGCTACACCGACCTGCGTGAATGGAGCGAGTTTTTTACTTGTAAAATTAAAGTATCAAAATGAATGGAATTAATGCAACTGCACTTTTGCAATAGAACTCCACTTTTGCTCAAGACGGGACACAAGAAATCAGGACTGTGACTTCCCGTTTCATTTTCTGAACAATTAAACCCATATTTTGAAAGTGTTTAAACTGAGCTCAGGGCATGCACATTATATATTTACACAGCACGACCAAGACTAAAGTTCATCAATATTTCATTTACGTCAAAGGTGCTCATACAACACAATATGAATGGGTGTTTCATTTCTGTTTGTATTTGATTTCAAAGAATTGAGTTTCTTATTAACATAACAAAGCATATTTTATTACAGAAAAAGTATCCAATTACTGTTTCAAACTAAACAAAAAAAATCAACCTTCTGTTTAATGTTTTTCCCTTCCTACATATACTATCACTTCAATATCACAAGGTTCAGGAAATGGTTCCGTTTCAACTTTTTAAAGTTTTAAACTTTTCTTCTTTCAAAACTATTTAAACCTTTAAAAAAATCGCAGGCCTACAAGAAATTCAACAATATTCAGAAACAGTGCTAATTGCCTCAGATTGCACCACAGAGCATCTAGAATCTAAAAATGTTCGGGCCCCTTCAGTGGACCACTCGCCGTAAAGGCTTCACGCTCCGCGCTCGCATTGTACATCCTTCAGCAACTGCCCCTACGCTTTAATTTCACCGTGGCTAGAAGTTACACTGTTTGGAAATGAAGTGATTTCTACGTGAAGTTTAAAGTTTTGAATATACATAAACATGGATTGGCTGTTTTTTTACAGTTCTGTTTGGGAAAGTCCGCGGGTGACTGGAAAAGTATTGGGAAACTGTTTTCAGTACCTGGTATTTAAAGGGAAAGTCCACCCTGAGTTTATAATAACATAATGTTGAAGAACGTTAATTACAATTGTGACTTACTTTTTATTTCATTTTGATTGGTTTCGGTAATCGTATAAACTGGAGATTTTTTCATAACGCGCCTGCGGTCATGCGAGCCGCCCTTTTGCTCTGGAATATCGGTACATCCGGGATACTGTGACGTAGTGGCTGCACTACCAAGCCGCCGGCCGGGTACCCGGCCGGCCCCGCGGCCTGAGCTGTGCGAGTGCAGTAAATCAATGTCCGTACATGCAACACACACGAGAACGTGGCAGTGTTGTTCCTTGACGCACGTCTGTTTTCCATATTCCTGGCGAATTTTTGCCTGACTGCTAAAGCAAAACTCGGTCGTGCTGTAGTACAGCAACATCATGACGATATTGCAAGCTTTTAGCTGCTCAAATAAACCGAATTCTCGAAAAGGTCTCAGCTTCTTCCAAATTCCCAATCCCCCAAATGACCGGATATTTGTAAGAAATGGCTGAACAATATAAAAACGCGAAGTTCGACTTCAAACCAGATTGCTTCGAGGAAAATCGGCAGGCAGTTCTCCTGGGGTAGGCTAAGAATCTTCGAGATGATGCAGTGCCTAACATATTTTCTTTCCGACCAGAACAGACTTTGTGCTCTTCTAAAAAAAATATGAAAAACCACGATAAACTGCAGCACGTCAAGTCGAAGTAAACATCAGCCTTACGCATACACGCAATAGTCGGGCGCCTTATAAAACATACGTATTCATATGCAGTAAGCTGCGTCTAGGTGTGATACCAGTGCATACCGCACGTAGCCAACCATGGGTTTCCATTGAGGTGCGGACACTACGTCATAATCTTCCGGATGTCGTGGGAATTTCGAACAGTATGGATGCGCCCTTTGTACTGCTGAATGGCAAGAAATCGTAAATATAAAGGGCGCGTGTGTCGTTCTCCATAACAAAGAAAATCCAACTCTCGGTGCAGTCTGTATGTTAGTGTACATGTATGTTCTTTTAGACTAGATAAAATATTATAGAGCCTGGATTTCTCCTTTAATCAGGTTGAAATTATTTCTTTCAGGGCTGTTCTCAAAGGTGAAACAGATTGCTATAGGGTTTCCCAAGTCGTAAATAGACATTTTTTGGATGGAAGATGACTGGCTGGAAATGGGCTTCTCCCTCGAGGACAATGATTTGCGGTTTTATTTTAGCTTCTGCTTGGCCTGTAGTTTAGAAATCCCCGTGGGGGGTGGGGGAGCATTCACCAAGAGTGCCTAACTGCAGCGATAAGGAGGCTCTGGCCTCTTCAAGTGCCCTTTTTTCTTGCTTTAAATCCAAACCAGGTGCACTATAGCTCCCTTCCTGCCAATTTCAGGAGCCATTCAGTTCAGGGTTCTAAAATAAAACTGTCCTGCTCACAACCCCACCCCCCCCCCTTCCAAAAAAAAAACCTGATTTGTACAGGACTCCCCTCAGGGACTAATACAGAAATTTTTGCAGGGGCAGACCTGAAATTTTTTTTTTTTTCATCTAAAATTATTTTACCCAAAAAAATTCAAACCAGCTCATAAATAGGCCGTGCTTCTCGGCACAATTTCATTGCTCTGCTTATCACCATTGAGAAATCTCCACTAACTACAAGAGATATCTACGAATGTATGCACGAATGGTTTGTGTATAAAGGGTCAGCAAGGAGTATGAACTGGTGCATGTACATGTATGTTTGTACAGTACATGTACATGTACATTGCAATTGAAAGTTAACCTAAAAATGGGAATTTTTCCTTCACACTTTTTCTCTTCCCAGGGAATTCATTTTCATTTCACAAAATGTGAAAACTTTTCACACAAGTGGGAAAACATATTCACGCCTTTTCACACAAGTGGGAAAACATATTCAAACCTTTTCACACAAGTGGGAAAACATTTCCCATGCCTTTTCACACTAGTGGGAAAACATTTCCCACGCCTTTTCACACAAGTGGGAAAACATTTCCCACGCCTTTTCACACAAGTGGGAAAACATATTCAAACCTTTTCACACAAGTGGGAAAACATTTCCCACGCCTTTTCACACTAGTGGGAAAACATTTCCCATGCCTTTTCACACAAGTGGGAAAACATTTCTTATGCCTTTTCACACAAGTGGGAAAACATTTCTTATGCCTTTTCACACAAGTGGGAAAACATTTTCCATGCCTTTTCACACAAGTGGGAAAACATTTCTTATGCCTTTTCACACAAGTGGGAAAACATTTCCCAAGCCTTTTCACACTAGCAGGAAACATTCTCACGCCTTTTCACACAAGTGGGAAAACATTTCCCACGCCTTTTCACACAAGTGGGAAAACATATTCAAACCTTTTCACACAAGTGGGAAAACATTTCCCACGCCTTTTCACACTAGTGGGAAAACATTTCCCATGCCTTTTCACACAAGTGGGAAAACATTTCTTATGCCTTTTCACACAAGTGGGAAAACATTTTCCATGCCTTTTCACACAAGTGGGAAAACATTTTCCATGCCTTTTCACACAAGTGGGAAAACATTTCTTATGCCTTTTCACACAAGTGGGAAAACATTTCCCAAGCCTTTTCACACTAGCAGGAAACATTCTCACGCCTTTTCACACAAGTGGGAAAACATTTTCACGCCTTTTCTCAAAGTGGGAAAATAATTTTCCCACTTGAATTCGCAGGGGTGAAAGTTGTGTGAGAAATGCGGAATGTGAATTCTTTTCACAAAATTTCCCATTCCCATTCACAGTGTTAACTTTCAATTGCAATGTACTGTACATCTATTCTGTGCTTTACAGGCTTAGTGCAGAATTGCACGGGCTGTAAGCCCAGAATCCAATGGCTCTTCTTACGTAAGCGAGGTATCGCGGTTAACTGTAACATAAAAATTATCAACGGCAATGAACGGTTAGCGTGATTTTTGGGGTGTTGCAGCGGTTCTGGCAGTCAGATCGAACTGCTACAATGTGTTTGTGCAGTCAAGCGTGACATACACAATAATCCAACAATGGATTGAAACTGCACAAACAGCGGCCAGTGGCGTCATCCGGCCTGGTGACAGTTTTTGTTTTGCGCCCTATGGCGTCATCTGTACGCAAGGGGGTTAACCCTTTGCGTACGGAAGATGTCTGTGGATGCAAAAAAAAGCAGTGCCACCAGGCTGGATGATGCCTACAGCCGTTATTTGTGCAGTTTCAATCCATTGTTGGATTATTGGATTATTGACTGCACAAGCACATTGTGGCCGTTTCGCTTGGCTGCACAGGCCGGCCTGGCGCCTCACTACGAATACCGTACTCAAGGGGTTAACGGAGCTACATGTAGCACAGAATATCTTTGCTACATGTAGCTCAGTTAGCCCAGAATTGATGAAATCTGCCCTGGTCAGGTTCTGCAAGCAAAAAAGGTATCGAGGAACAGGCCTTCTGTCGCCCTGTTATGTGTAAAAACCAAGATTACAAAAAAAAATCCGAAACAAATTGGTACAGAGCAGGCTTTCTTTTTTTTAACCCTCACCCTCCCGGATCCGCCCTTGCCCCTGGAAATTTGCATCAGCTGAGGGGGGCATGTTTCCTGCTATTTATAGTAATCCACCGTCAATGAACAAATCTGGTTGGAAGTTCTTCTGGTGTCCTGTGATCAAATACGCATTTAGCCAGCTCCACGTATTTTTAGCTCGTCACCCGTCAAACGAATCGGAAGAACCCCCGTATTACGGGGTATTCCCGGGGGATTCAAAGATGCTTAACGGTCCTCCAACTTCAACCTGGGGCTCGCCAAGTGTCTTCCCCCAGCAAATAGCTGACTTCCTCTTAAGCCCTGACCTACTTCAAAACATGTTTTTGCAAGTTGCAACACTTTTACTTTTCTCACCCCTCCCCCCCCCCCCCCCCCCCCTTCCCTTCTGTTGTCGTTCCTTCACCTCCCTTATCGGGACTGCAGGGATGGCTTTATTTAGCCGGAGAGGAGGAAGGGTGTGGTCGAGCTTTCTCGCGGTTCTGGAAATTGGACTCGCGTGTTGCAAAGCGTCAGTGAACGTGGGTCCACGTGGCGCCTAGTTAAATTTGAACCCTGGCATCTGATTTTGCCAAAGGAGGTCATACTCAAGGCACTGGCTCATGAGTGGCTTGAAATAGTTTGGGCATGACCTTACTGGTGGACCTAGGGCACTCGAGGTGTGAGCTACAGAGGAATATGTGGAAGAACCAGCCCCTCACACTGAAACAAGACAAGCTCATCTCTTCACAGTATGAATAGGGTCGGGATGGGCAACTACATTGTAGTCCACTGCAAGGCATTAATAATGCCTCTACCCATATTAAGCGTAGAAGTGCTATAGCCCAGGACTGGGCTCGAACCCACAACCTGCAGAATTACCAACAGACCTTGAATTAAATGTGCCAATCCACTAGGCCACGGCACTTCCAGTTCCAATTTGAAATCAAGTTTGCGAACCCCACTGGTGGCAAAGTAGTACTCATTGACCCAATCGGTTATCAGTTGTTGAGTATTATTTAAAAAAGCAGTTGTGCAGTAACATTATTTTTACGTTTCTTGGGGGGGGGGGGGTTGGTTGTGGAGCATTTCCCCCTTTTTTCCCCCCATCCATTATTGCATGACCTTTCCCCTATCATGTGAATCATCAGGCCTTTCATAATGCTTGCTCGCTTTTGTACTGAAGCCTCAGAGTTAGATGTCATAAGAGGGGTCCCCCCCCCCCCCCCCCCATCCTCAAGTACTCAGTTGAAGGTTCTGAGGTTCACAACTCGTATTTCTTAAACTGGGCTAGCAGCGGAAGAAAATTCACTGCATCAAAATGCATGTAATGTGTATTATAATTAGGACCAGTGCCTCAATGTAAGGTTGCACAATAGTGCGTAAATTGCCTTTGATAGAGGAAGCCCAAAGTCTCATATACATTGTACACACAAACTTCTTTTTTTTTACCTCGTTCTGTATCTCTATGGAATTCTTGGCCCGGTGCATGTTTCCCTTCATCTTACGGTCTTTCCTGCTTCAAGAGTAATATTAATTCCTACCTCTTGTATATTCTTTTTCATTTTGTAGCAATGTACACGTAGGCCTACCTCAAGTGGCTATTTAGCCTTGTGCATTACGAACTTGCATTAGCCTTTAAAAGTCCCAAATCAATTCAATATGATTTTTGCATCCACCCCTTGGGGGTTAAGATTAAATAGAATGGATACATGTATACAAATGTGCCAAACTACACGTACTGTATAGCACATTGTATGTACATGTAATGTAAGTCTTGCAACTACATTTGATGCCTTTTTATGTGAACTCCTTGAACTTACAATTTATCTGGTCACAGACTCTTTACTTCAAGTCTTATTGAATAGCAGGGTAAATGACAGATGATCAAAAGTTGGGATCTAATTTTTCATATTGTAAAATGGAAATTGAAAATTTATTCAACTGCTGCAAACTGCCAACTGACTGGATTGACCTGAACTTATAATTTACAATGTACGGTACATGTATATAAAACAAATAGCTGGCCTAATGTTTCAAGCTTACGTGTAAGCAAGTTCTTCCATGGAGGCAAATGCCTTTGACTTGAGGAAGAACTTTCTCAAGTTTGAAACGTTAGGCCAGCTGCAAGTTCATGCACAATTGTAGACCCACACTGTGTGAATGTACATGGACCCTACTGTTAATACATGTGTATGTACATGTACAGTGGGTGTACATGTACATGTAAATGTATGCTGTATTTTTGGGCCGAGTATACACACAATATGGATGCATTTGATGATTCATCTCCCTCAAGGGCACAGTTCTTGAACCCTGTCATTCAAAAAAATTCCTGAGTGATGGCTGGACTGGACTATGATCCTGACATACCACTTTCTCCACCAAGTATTGTGCAATGATTGCAGGGGGTTTAATCCATCCCTCCAAGACCTTGACCCTACAAAGAATGCCTCATCAGATGATGCTGGAGTGAGTGCACTTCAGGAAATCATGGTGGATTCTCCGCACCCCCCCCCCCCCCCCCCACCCCCACAGGCCTACTTCCCTACTGCACTTGAGCGACCGCTAGCAGCACATGGAGTGTGGATTGCAGATGAGAAAAATGTTAATAATTCCTTGTGGAAATAAACCTGTGAAAAAATGCAAGTGGGATCTTTACTCTTCAACTTCACCGCTGATGGATGAGGGGGATTTTCTTGTTAAGTTCTACCTTCAGTAAACAATTGCTCCGACGTGATATTTGTCATCTTTTTTCAGTCCAACCTCGGCAGATTTCATGTCATTTTTGTAAAAAAAAATTGAAAAGGAAATAATATACTGCTATAAATTGCTTGTTAAAGAGCAACTCCAACGATTCCCAACTTTTCTTAGTTTCGATTCAATTGAGAAGAGCTATGTCAAATAAAACAGATCCCCATCTTTGACGCCGGTTTTTATGTAACAGAAAAATGCATTTTTGTTGCATTTCTTTCTGCGAGTCTATCCCTTTTCGTGAAAACGAGCGTGACGTCAAAGCTCATTTACATCTAATGAATATTTATTTCTGACGTACAGTATTACCGTTGAACACATGCACACATACATGTAACATCGCGTGCAGCTTTCTACGGTACTACATGTACATCATGTTTCCTTCATTTCTCAACAGCGCCGCCAGCGGCCAATTTGTGGAAAGTTTTTATAAACGCGAAGAAAACTGGTAATAATTTCTCGCAAAAAAAACACATTGACACGCAAAACAAACATGATTTTGTAATGAATAAGTAATTTATTATATATTGAACACAATAACATTTAATTCTAACACTTTTCAAAACCTTTTCAAAGTGAACAAAGAAACTGGCAGGAGTGCGATTCGAACCTGCGACCTCCGGGTTACCGTTGGAGTTGCTCTATGACCTGAAATACGTCCTCCGAACTTGTATCAATTATTTGTTTCAAACTAAGCAGAATCTTTTTCGAAGGCTAGACCTTGAGAAAGATTTCTGCAAGGAGCAAAATCTCGGCCCCTTCTGACTTGTATCGAAACTTGAAAATATGCGTCTTGAACAGGCCAACATATTTCAAATTAGGGCTGTCCCGAATATACCGAATATTCCATTATTCGATCGTCGACCGAATATTCGAATACCTTTTTGCCGGTTCGAATATTCGAAGACAAAAATGTACATGTATATGCACGTACAGATACGACTCTGTTGCTGTTTTAATAGAAAAGTTACGAGTGTCAAATGCCACATTTTTGTGGATGGTAACTTTTGGTGGACGGAGGTTTAATGTTCCCCATCCAAAATCCTTGACACTTATAATTACTGCATATAAATAATTACTGCAAAAAAATGCAGGCTGGAGTTTGGTTTCTTCTTATCAGAACGTTATACATACCCGTAATGATCTTGAGACTTGCGCATGCAAAAAACTGTCGATCGGACAGTCCATAATTAGTATCGATCGCCACATGGAAAACACTGGTGGGCTTTTCGTGCGAGGCATGCAGTTGCAGCAGACGTCTAAAAAACATGATCGGCGAGTATCGAATATTCGAATATTCGGTCAAACCCAGTTTCAAATAATCGAATACTAAATTATTCGAAAATAAACAGCCCTATTTCAAATGTAGGCTCATAATGTTAAGGGGTCCTCACAATAGATGTTTAGTGTCCCTGCTTTTTTCCTTTTCCCAGGCTGCGTCCTTTTTGCAAATTAATCCATAAAATCCATTTCAAATTCCCTGTTTTGAAACTGGTGGACTCCACTGTCAGTGAAAGCCATCTTGGGAAAAAAAGGGCCGCCAATCCATGTTGGAAAATACTGTCAGTTGGATCTGGAAATAGAAGTAAAAATGAGGGGCTCCTTTTTGTTTGGAAAAAGACATGACGCTAAAACATGTTATCTTTTTTTATTCGACCAACAATGTATGATTTCTTTTAAACAGTTCTGACATCTGAACCTAAGCTGCTTTTGTCATCAAAAATGATTTATGTACAGGCAACCCATAACATCAGAGATTTTTTTTTTCTTTTTTTTTTTCTTTTCTTTTTCCCATGGTCATAATTTTTCAGTGTTTGCCTGCGAAAATCAACAATATGGCAACATTAGGGAAAATATTTAGACTGCAAATTTCATACCATTGTGAGTCATCATCGGATAAACGTGAGCCGCTGTGTTGATCAAATTCATGCTAAGCATTTGTCTGATTCTTGCCGCGTGTAATTTGTGTGTAGATAGAGGACACACTTTCCTTGTATTTCTTGTGTGATTAAGGGCATTAATTGCTCAAAACTATTTTTGTGTTGGCAAATCCCTTTTGATAAATTGCGGAGCTAAAAATATCAATGGTACCCCACCTCCCCCCCCCCCCCCCCCCACGAGGGTCCATGGAATTGAGTGCCACACAGCGATAATACAAGCCTGGTGGTCCCACAGTTTTCTTTGTTCCCATTTTTACTTCTTATCTTGATCGGAAAGCAAATATTGCACGCAATTTATTTTCCAGAAAAAAAGTTTTAAGTTTGAACATGGAGGCTTATCAAGGGGCGTATTGTGCAAGTTGTGAGGAGATCTTTTAAGTTCTGGCGGGGGATATTTCACCCAACAGTTTTTATATTGATGATTGTTTTTCTCTTTAACTCGGTTAGAATCACTTGGTGGACTTTGTGTATGCTTTTTTATACAATATGTACGCACATGTGTATATCTGATTGTGTGCGAACATGCACATGTGGTATGTGGAGCACGAACTGTACTCGCAGTGGGTAGTTTTTTTTCTTCCAAAAACGTGTCCATGGCAAACGTGTGGCTCTTGGACATGTTGGACCAAAACCAGCCTTCTAAACTTTTTTAGCCTGAAACAAAACAAGCACGAATTCGTGCAGGAGCCGCGTCATCCACCTACATGTATGAATCAGTAAAGCATAGTAAATGTTGTAGTGCCCTCTACTGTTGAGCCTTGTCGCGAAAACGAATTTGGCACAAGAAGAACAAGAAGATATCGTTTCGGTTTACAAGAAGAACAACGCTAAGTGCTTATAGAGCCCCGTCTGCGATGCGACGCAGCTAAAAATGCTTACAAATGCCTTTTGTAAACTTGCCCAACTGATTTACATTCATAAATACCTAAGACAGTTTACCCGTTCCTATTGGTCGAGAGCCCGTCACGTGGGTGGTTTTAAACAGCCAATAAAACGCCAACAGGTTTTAAACACTTTTTCCAGTGTCACTAGAGATTTTGACTCCTATGAAATCTGGTTTCTTTTATTGGTTGAACACTCACACGACCAGTCACTCTCCCAATTACGCAAGCGCAATACTATACCGTTGCGTCCGTATAAGAGTCCATAATTTCACACTACACCAGCACTGCTGCATTCAGCGCCACATCACGCCACGTGTCACGCGCGCATCAGTTTCCATATAAGGACATTTTTAGCACTACTCGCGTGAGCCACGAACCATTAAATAGCTAAAGGGGTGTTTTACAAACCGAGGTAAACAAAATTGAACAAAATCATTGGAAATCTAAAAAAAAAATGGAGGTTTTTGCTGAATTATACAAAAAGGTATTTTATGAATGGGAATAAATATGTGCTGGGCCGGTTTTAAACGTACTTGTTTAAAACCCGCACAGCACATTGTACATGTATTTATTCCCTTATTTATCATCTGTTTAACGACATCAAAAGAGCTAACCCCTTCTATACTAAGAAGAGTGCATCTGCCACTAAAAAAACTATTTTCGTGCTGAACTAGCAGCCTGGCACATTTGCTTAGTGAAATTCTTTGGAGAAGATTGCCCACTTAAGCAGTTATGAGAGACCCAATGACAGGTGCATGAAAAATTGTCTCTTGGTGCAAAGCGATGGAGGTAGTGTATTTATTTACATAGATGATCCTCATTTGACGGGGAGTAACGTATGGGCTTTTCTTTGGGAGAAATCTCAAACGCGCGACAAATGTTTATTTGCTTTGGACAGTCTGGGCAAATGAATGGCTTGGAATCTTTCTACGTGTAAACTAAGACTTGTCAAACCTGGAATAGTCGCTACGTTTGTACATCCACTATAGGCCTTTTTCACACTAGATTATCCCGCCCCGGGGTGACGTGCAATTTTTCAACCCCGAGTTCAACCCCGCGTGGATTCTCACTTGCTTTTCTCAAGCCCCACTTATCTCGCCTCGGGGAAGAAATATTATTCCTTGTAAGTGATATTTCTGTTGTCTTGACAAATAATGAGTGATATCTTGCATCAGACAGATTTTTGTAGCAGCTTTTCGCGCAGTGTAGGATACACACGTACATATATACATACACAGTGTTATAGCCACGCGTTAATTAGCGCTAGCACCCACTACGCTTTTGGGAATTAGCACTACGCTTGAATCCTACCCCTACGCTACAACCTCGCTATATATTTAAGAGCAAGAGTATATTCTAAAAGAATTCAAATGAACTAATTCTTGCCTATTGTCTTCAAATGCATTGTATTTTGCTCAAAACTGTCGAGGGAAAGGGGCCAGGAATTGCCTCAGATTGCACCACAGAGCTCCTTGAGTGGACCCCGGACCCCACGCCGTAAAGGCTTCACGCTCCGCACTCACATTGTCCATCCTTGAGCAAAATGCCCCTACGCTTTAATTTCACCCCTGGCTAGAACACTGTAGTACATGTACTTGCTTTGTATACATAGGAAAGCCGCTCCAACTGTATTTCTGTGTCTAGTAAGTGCACAATCTTTTTGAAGAAAAAGTTTCTTGTGTGCTGTACTACATGTGAAGTCTACAAGGCCAGAGCATTAATTATTGGACTGGGTACAGTAGGTACTATACAACGCCTGAATAAATCCCTGCCATCCGATTGGTGGATCGTCGATCAGGTGCATTGAATTATTCGTCCCATCGCACGGCGCGAAGTTACATCGCACGGTAGGGGCGTGCGATGTGACTTCCCTAATTTCACGGTCACTGTTGGTGCCGCTACAACAGACTGGTGTCTGATCCCTCCATTGTCCTTCGGACATCAAATGTATATTATATACATATGGGGACCGGGAACCAGTCTAGGCTGTCATTCACACAAAATGACGGACGGTGTTTCCGAACCTCGGTTTGTTCTAACAGACGACGAAATATTGGAACTCGCAGGCGATGCTGACGCTGCTAACACAAAGAGACAAATAAAATATGCAGTCAAACGATTAGAGGAATTTGCAAGACACGCAGGAACAACAATTAAAGCTTTAACTGATTCGGAACTGGAAGCCGACCAGTTTCTTTTGTCGCAGTTTTATGCGGGACTGAGAAGGTAAACGGCACGCTGTACACAAAGAAATCCATGCATGCAATCTGTCGAGGATTTATTTAGGCGTTGTATAAAACAAATAATGAATGTTTCACATTCGTGCAATGGTAAGAATAATTTAATTCGGTGACAGATGGAATGTCCCATTCCACTCGGCTTCGCCTCATGGAATGGAACATTCAGTCTGTTACCTCAAGAAATTATTCTTACCATCGCACTCATAAACATTCATTATTTGTATACTATACCCTAATCGTGTTTCCATTGTAATTGTAAAGTCATGTTTCATTCGTAATTACCCCTAATTTCATGCTAAATCCAACAATGTCTAACAGTTGGCACATTTTGTTGGATTTTTGTTGGTCTGACCATTGAGCAAACAGTCTGTTGTTCTAGTTGTTGGATTTTGTGGGATTCATTAGGCTTCACATTTTACTGCAGGTAGATTTTGTGGGATTTAGTAGGCTTCACATTTTACTGCAGGTAGATTTTGTGGGATTCATTAGGCTTCACATTTTACTGCAGGTAGATTTTTGTGGGATTCAGTAGGCTTCACATTTTACTGCAGGTAGATTTTGTGGGATTCAGTAGGCTTCACATTTTACTGCAGGTAGATTTTGTGGGATTCAGTAGGCTTCACATTTTACTGCAGGTAGATTTTGTGGGATTCAGTAGGCATCAAGCTTTATTGCGGTTTGATTCTGTTGGGTTCAGCAATGTGCCTGGGGAAAACCCGTAGGGGGTTAAAAAGTAATAAAGCAGACCTCAATTTTATAAACAGGTGCATGTGTATTTACAATTACACCATTCTGTCATTTTTTTGACAATATTTTTTTTTTTCAGGGTTGTCTTTATCAGTTCATGAATATGCATGAACAGTACATACAATGTATGTATTACAAGGTGCAGCATTATTGATATGACTTTGAGGCATGTTTGTTTCACACATCCAAATCTCGCTCTTGAAATTACACACAAGTTTATGGGAAGTGGTTGCAGCCACTACCATAGACTTGTGTGTAACATCCAGCCGTAGCCAAGTAAATCGGACACGGCCTAACGCTGGTTCACTGCTCTGGATTGGATCTATTAAAATCGAATTCAGTATGTGAACCAACGGTCGGATCACTGACCGAGATCTGGATGTGTGTGAAACAAACAGCTCCTTGAGGCTTGATTTTACGTTCACCATGTACATTGTACGTTCTACACAGCGTACATGTACAATGTGCACAAGCAAAAAAAGTCTTGCAGCAGATGTGAAAATAGTGTGTTCACTTTGGTTTATTTTATACAAAAATGAAAGTTATCGCCGATACTGTTCTGCACATTTTGTGATCGGACTTTTTATTCACTGTCCTGGGCACGATGGAGTATCTGTGATCCTTGGACGAGCACTGTACAGAAACTCATTGAAATAAATCAGCTGGGACTTTGCAACCGAATCCAACTCCCCAGCAGTAGAAAATATTTAAAAGCCAGGAGAATTCAATACAGCCTCCCGCTGAGTCCCGCTGAATCGAAGCCTGAACTCTTTAGCGTCACTTCCTGGAAAATCAGATCCTTCAGCCCATAGGTTTTTTTTGTTTTTTCTTTAGAGAGCCCGCTCCTCAAAATATAAACATGTAAATTGCACCGAACTCAATTGAGACTCGGATTACCTGATCAGCAAAAAGAAATACAGACCTGAAACCTCTACTGGCTGAATTGGCTTTATTGTATCTCATCTTTCAAAGAAGGAGAGAAAGAAAAATTGCACTCTTCAGAGGTGGACTCCCGGGTCACAAAAGCACGAAAGATTCCAAGCACAAAAAGTCCCAATTTCACGGGCTTTTTGAAAGCCGTGAATCAGACGCTACTTAGATATCCTCAGCCTTTCAAGCTTTTGACGTTCAGAAAAGCCTCTTATAAAATAGAGGGGGAAGAAGAAAAAAAAAATATTCTTTTTTTTTTGGCCTTTGCACAAGTCTTTCGGTGTACGATATCCCGTTTTGTCTCTGCTTACTGTACCTACTGGGCTCATGGCTCTCACGTTGCAGACTAGAAACCTGCAGGGAGGGTCTTGTTCCACGGTTGTCATCTCCGGAGTCGGCTTGGGAATGACGGGGATCAGATTCTGCATGTATCTCTCCCATCGATGGTTTTTAGCAGGGAGGGGTTCCTGCACTTAGCTCGGCCCTGATTTCAGATTGGAGATAATTTCCCAGTCCTGCACTTAGCGGCAAGAACTTCTTGTATGAGTCCCTGATGGGAGTGAATCGTGGGAAGATTTGTAGAGTGAAAGGGATTTACTGGTTGTAATATCATTGATGAAAGGTGGCAGTAGTGAGATACACTTTAAAATACTGAGCAGCTTGTTAAGAATGTCTTGCCAATCAGATAAATACAGGTCCAAGAATTGTTTCATTCAAGTACACGCATGGTGATGACATTCATGTAGCCAAAAGTACCCTTGAATATCTGACATTCCCCCTTGTACCATTTCTGTGGAAGTAGAAGGGGGAAAAAGGTCTTTCAACAAATCATTGAGTCTGAAAATCGTCTTACTGAAGACGGCTAAGATTTAGTACAATGGCCAGTGTGGAATGAAACAAGTGCCGACAAATCTGATTGTGACGGCCTTATCCAATACTATTACTGTATTGATGGCCCCTATTTTATACAATCCAAGTCCAAAACTATAGAGGGATGGACATATCAGGTTGAATCTGTTCTTGAACCGCTTTAAATCCTGCATCCTGGCTGTAATATGTACATGTTTTTTAGCCAACCTGTGTTTGAAGTTTGCATTAGATGGTGGACTGAGTCCAGTTATTTAGGCATTAGTCTAGTAGACACCAGGAAAAAAACAAGTGGGCTTGTGATTTTTGTCTTCAAATAACCTACCTTTGTTTTTAAAATGAATCTCAGATTTCACACTTTGAATGGGTAAAAAAAAAAGTCTGCCCTGTGTGCTTTCATTCACAAATTGTCAATTATTGTTGCAACGTGTACATATTTATGTAATTAATTAACACGCCTCCACACAATGAATTTTCATAGACACTGGGCTGGGAAAAAAAAATGGCCGAAGTCTCGTGATCACAGGTGTACTAGCTCAGTGGTCTGGAGGATTTTGGCATGAAATTCAAGCCCTGCCAACGGGCAAAAAGAAAATTCATTGCCACTTCTGTCTGTTATCGCTACTTCAAAAATGTGCATCACGCATTGAAATATCCGTGTGAAGTGCAGTTGCTGCTGTTTGAAATGTCATAGGGAACCCAGCAAAACCGTCTCTGCAAAAACAATCGTGCACATCGCTGTATCCTGTAAACACGCACTCGTCCTGGTGTTGATGAGACAAGCAGGTATCCGCACGGTCGTTGCGTGACTCTTCGCTGTGGCCTCCGCGACCCCCCGATTGACTGGTTACCGCATACATGTGAAACCCACCCGTGCTGACCCTTCTATCAACCAGGCGGTGGGCAACTCAGATTTCCTGTCTTCCTCCTATTCCCCCGGCTGTCTATTAATACAAATTGGCCGGCAGATATAATCCTGTGAAATTTCACCACACTATCGACACGTCTGCACTTACGGATCTAAATATACCTGATTTTTAACAAAATGATCCGTGTTGAGCTTTTTCTTAAAAAGGCAGGAACTTTTCGGCACGTATGATCTTAACCCTACAAGATTAGTGTGCCGTGCACTTTCCTAAAATTGTCTGTACATTTTTGGGGGAAAAATCAGTTTGGTTTCCAACTCGAATCTTTAGTATGACAAAATTCTCAGTTATCTAAGAATTGCATTGTAATTCATGTACGTGAAATTTTAGTGCATCTGTGTACAGAGTGGCCCTTGTTGACTTTTGAATTTTCAAAAGAGTCCAGCCATAAGGAGTTTGGCTTTTTAATTTCAAATTCTGGTGAGCAGAATAGACCACTTGGAAAAGGTGCCTCCACTCTGATTTTTGTCATTTCTCTAAGTCTGTGCATTTATTTTCTCGGCCTGATCAATTATTTATTACTAATTATGTTGTATTTATAAATAATTTGTCCTCGTTTTTGTGTCCAGATGCATGACGCGAAATCCTACCTTTAAGAGACAGTTGTGAAAAGGCTGCTTAACATAGCTTCAGGGAGTGTAACGTACGAGGGGACAGCGCCTATCTCAAGATGTACCTGTGAAATTCAGACCCACCCCCCTCTCTCGGACTTACAGAGTCTCCCTCTTCTCGTGGTGATGATCTGGCCACGAAAAATTCCGTACCCTACAAGGGGGGGCCTTGCGAGAAACCGTAAGTTGGTCTGTGTGGCTTGTTGCTATGTCGAGATTATTTGACGAGGTAAGGCATCAAACAGGGAATTAAACATAGAAGAAAAGAAAATTAAAAACCAATGATAAATGTGTTTATCCTCTGTTTTGTTTCGGGCTCTATAAGCTCACGTTTGGTATATATGTTGCTCATCAAAAGTAAATAAATGTCATGTAAAATAGTTAACAGGGAGCCCAAAATAGACATGGTCGGTACACTGTGAAAACAAACATGATGAGTTGAAAGTGTGAATGTGCAGTTGAGATTTAGACAGTCGAGATGATCAAGGAAGTGCGGATAAAGAAATTGCCATCGATGTAATGGGACAGGAAGCGGCTTCCGTGCCTGTGGTTTTGAAAGATTGCCAAGAGGAATGAGAACACTGCCGGAACTCCGTCATGTCAATTCAAGAAAAAAATACCTTCAACTGCCAGTACACATATCATGTTGGTCATACAACATGTAACGTAGCATGTGATTCGGTGCATGCTAGGCCCACAGTAAGGGCATTTCTCAAACCCTGGCTTGGGCTCAGGCTTCGGCTTCGCGTAATTTTATGTCCTCAGATTTGGCAAGATCTTTGATACTGTTTTTACTGCATGTATATCAAAATCTGATGTTTTAATCTGGAGCCTGAGTCTGTTAATATATTTACTTATTCAAGGTTTCAGATTGGCAATGGGACTAGGGAATAGCTGGAGACAAAGCCCAAGCCGAAGCCAGGGTTTGAGAAACCCCTTTTGAGTCCATTTTTCAGTCATATTCATCAGGTGCCTGGTATGCACACTGCAGTGATCCTAACTTTAGTAGATGGGCACCAGACTGCCTTAGCAACAGTGCAGCTCCTGCTGTTAGTAACCGGAAATGTTATGGCTTATATTAAGCACACTTGGTGAGCAGAATAAACCTCTTTGACATTCTCAATGCATCATGGGATTGGATAACAAACAGTACGGCATAAGAAGAGCATGCGCACTGAGAATACATGCGATTGGTCATATTGGTTGTCATGGTTGTAAAATCATATTGTGATTGGCTAATAATGTGACATTATTAGCTGTTCTAATTCCAGAGCAGTTGCATTCATCAGTAACTGGTACCCTGAGAGGGATTCCCCAATTATTACCTTATTGTTATTGCCATTAAAAATTGTTTTTTCTGGTTATTATTTTCCTTATGTTCCATGCAAAGATATGTAAAAAGAGTATCTCTCAACTCATGGCAGATATTTAGTATAAAATCAATTAATATTTGGACTGGTTCACAGTTGCCATAGGTATAAATTACATGGTTTGTTGGTCATCCAAACCCACAATGCATTGAGAATGTCAAAAAGGTTTATTGAACCAGCTCGGAGACATGATTCATGTGTAACGTCTTGGCTGGCAACCAGTGAATTTTTTCAAGGGTGCGTTCGAGTGTGTCCTTGCTCCTGAGAGTAATAAATGTTGCATGCACATTACTCTTAGTTCACTCAGCGCGGACAGCAATGTGAGTATTTGCGCATTCAAATTTTCGATTTTTTTTTTTTTTTTTTTTACTTTTCAAAGATTCGAACCTACGACCTCCTGAATACTGTACCGGCACTCTACCAACTGAGCTATCTTGCCCTATGTTGGCGGTCTCCCAAATTGTCGGTATCTTTGTTCGGGGGCGCAAGTCAGAAGTCATAAACCAATGCAATGTAGACAGGGATCACACCCCCATTTTTTGTTGGCTTGTTATACACTGTAGTCTCTTGTTCAAGGCCATTTTATTATTCATTTTTTCACAAGTTGTGCATGTGACCAAGCAGTGTGTTCAGAAAAAATGGCAGTGACTTTTGTTGGCATGGGGCAGCCATGTTTTTAACTCTCAGGAGTATATTTCTGAGCAGGAGTATATTATTTGCCTGCCTCGAATGACATACATGTACATGTACTCTTGCGAATTCGCTCTGAAGTATACTTGTGGCAACACGAGTGACTGACACTCGAACACACCCTTAGCGATTAATTCTGCTGGTCAGGTTTGAAATGAGAGACTTTGAGTCAGTAGGGGGCAGCAGACTCACTGGCCTGCCCTCTGCATTGCATAGAACGATTACATCTTGATGTCTCCTTACAGAGTTTCTCATGGTGTGACCTGTAATTTTTCCAAGTCTCCCATTGGCCGAAAGTGCTGGTTAGTAGTGTTTGGTGTACTGGTGCCCTGTATTACATGTGTGTGCTACTTAAAGGCAGTGTACATGATTGGTCGTTGTTGCAATTTTCAGAAATGGGCAGATTTGGGGGTTAGTATTTTATAGGAAATATAGTTCCACTGACCTGTTAAAAGTTTTGCGTTGTTGGGTGGTGAAAAAACGAGTGAAAAACAGCGCTCGTTTTCAACCGTCGGGCGGATGATAGCCTTTAGTCAAGGCGCGCGTTGCTATCTGGGCACGTGCAGCATTTTTAATGTTAGCATGTCCGGGGCGCGCCACTCATCCGGGTAGCCACGCGCACCTTGACTAAAGGCTACAGGGCAGTTTTCCAGCTGGGAATCGTTGGGAAAACAATATATATTTCCACTTTTCTTGACAATGACAGCACACCTGGTGCCATAATTTCACAGGATGATTGAGACTACTATAAACTTACCGTCTAGTAAGGTATTTCGTAATAATTCAGTAAAAAAAAATTGGAGGATTACCAATCGTCTACACTACCTTTTAATTGAAGTCAGAGTTGGACACCGCTTTAGTTGGTAGCCATTTTTTTAGTCAGAAATGAAATGTTTGCATCGGGGATGATGTACATTAGAGCAGAGATGTTTTCTCTTTTGCCCTGTTCTTATTTACATCATCCCTGATGCAAATATTTTCTGACTGATTTGGATCCAAATCATTGGATTCGAATCCCGCCCAAGTAAGCCTGTGAATCAAACGGGCACAGGGCAAAAGAGAAAACATCTCTGTTCCAATTTTGTCAATTTATTTGTCAAGAGGACTCTTTTTATTTAATATGATTCATACGGTACAATGTAATTAATGAAGCTCTTTGAAAAATAAAAAACTAACCGCAACTGTTACCATAGGGAAGACACACAACTTGCGTCACACGAATGAAACTGTTTATTTTTAGTCTAAACCAAAAATAAAGGTTCAAACCGTAGATTACTTTTCCAAAAATATTTAGCTAAAAAAAATTCTGAAAATGACAGAATGAAAACTTTATAAAAAAAATTAAAATTACGGAAAGAGGTCTGTAGATATAATGTATTTAATATTTGGAAGAGTTGCTTTATTTGCTAGTGTAAAATAGAACTTGTAGATGGTGTCACTCTTGTTTGTGTATAGGACATCCTCCACTGACAATTAGTGTTTCGAAAAGTTCCTGCCAAAATGTTCATTTTCTGTAGAAATATTAGGTAATCACACGTAGGGGTGTGCATTTACGGGTAGTAAAAGAACCGGGTACCCGATTGAAAAAATTACGGGTACCCGGGTACCCGTTAAAGAAACCCAACCCAAAACTTCCAATCCCGGAAGTTGCAATAATGTCTTTCTCTGAGATTCAAAAGTCTGATTTCAGACAAAAGTCTGAAAAATATCATGCCTGTCCAGTAAACATGTTCCGGTATGTGCATGGCATATCACAAAAGACAGAAGCTTTATACAGTTGTATTTATTGTGGAATGAGGCATGCTATTATGTCTGGTCGAGCTCTTTATCCATACCCAGACTACAAAAACCACAACCGGTAAATTCCCATTATTGTCAATTTTCGTGAGCGTCACGGTCATAAACATGAAATCTGTGCTGGTTTTCCATGTGGTCGGGTTTTAATTTTGAAAATTCCCGACAAATAACATTCGAAACCTTTCCTTTTTCATTTTCTGGGAAGTTACTAAGAGATAATGTAAAGTTGTACGGGTACTCGATTCCATAATCTGGAACCGGTTCCTGACATGAACGGTCGGGTACTCGGGTACGTGTTCGTGCTGTTGTAATGTTTCATCATGTTTGGCCTGCAGGTCTTCTATTTTAATCCAAAACAATAGAGGGTACAGTATACGTTAACCCCTTGAGTACAGTTATCGTAGTGAGCGTGGCGGCCTGTGCAGCCAAGCGAAACGGACACAAGAGGCTTGTGCAGCCAAGCGTATCATGCACAATAATCCAACAATGGATTTAAAATGCAGAAAATGGCATGTATAGACGTCATCCCGCTTGGTGCCATATTTTTTGTTGTGGCATTTGGCGTCATCCGTACGCAAGGGGTTAAAGGGACGCATAGCATTCGTCCTAAAAT
The DNA here is from genome assembly GCA_037893225.1 of Hippasteria phrygiana. NCBI lineage: Eukaryota > Metazoa > Echinodermata > Asteroidea > Valvatida > Goniasteridae > Hippasteria > Hippasteria phrygiana. The sequence continues at coordinate 234,803 of JAZGUH010000372.1, forward strand.
TGCTGTGGTTACAAAGATCGGTCAAAAGCAGAATATGATAACGTACACGACCATCCCTTGAAAAGTGCGCCTTTGGTCTGAAAATCATTGACGGAAATAACCGATGGGGACCCCAGTTTGTTTTGGAAAAGTCGGACCGTTGGAATTCAGAGTGGTGCCCTTGACGTTTTGATTGCATACAGGCTGCACTGAATGTACGTGTTGCACCAGTCTAAATGTTCAGATGTCGATGCTTGGGCTTTTCCCCTTATTTCTCTGTAAATATTATATTATGGAAGACTGTTTACACCCAGACCTTGGTAAAGGGTTGGGTAATCCACATGTAACCAAAAGGATGACATTTTGTGGGATATTATGGCAGTCTTGTGCCTTTAATGAACCCTTTGAAGCCAGATGACGTCTATACACGTCATTCTCTGCATTTTCAATCCATTGTTGGATTATTGTGTATGTTACGCTTGGTTGCACAAGCCTCTTGTGTCCGTTTCGCTTGGCTGCACAGGCCGCCACGGCACCCGGGCGCCTTACTATAAATTTACCGTCTTCAAGAGGTTTTAACACTAATGACACCACCTACAAGTGAAAACATACAATGTATATGTATGTACATGTAGCTTGTAGAATATTGACACAAATTGTGTAGCACCAACTGAAGAAAAAAAACCACTGAATGTACAAAGTTTTCCGCTAAAGTTGTGTATAATCATATGATGGCTGGACCACATAATTGTAGATTCTGCTTGCGTCCATACATGTACATGCATCTAGCCTATTTTTTTTGTTTTATTATTATTTGAGCAAAGTATTTGAAGCATGAATGTACCTAACGGAAGTAAATGTTCCCTTTTATGTGAATGAAGCAGAATCTGATTGCTGTACAAAGAAAAATTGCAACTGTAAAACCTTTCTGTAATTTTCAATCAAAGATCATTAATATTTGTCGGATGTGTATAAACAGTTTACAGGAGTATTTTGAAATGTTTAAAATGTGTGAGCCACTATCGGTTGAATTTTTTAAATAGTTCTATTTTTTATGTTTTCGTTGCTCACCAAAATGCTGCAAAATAGCTTAATTTTGCATCGATTAGAAATGTGATTAAGTCATTAACCCAGAAAAAAAATGTACCCAGTGTTGCGTGACAAATTAGTGAGTAGAATAGCGTTACTTGAATTTAGTTCAAAACTTTCCATGCGCATTTGTTGTGAATATGTACGAAGATGTTTTCACAAGTGAAAAAGAACTACATGAATTTCCATGTTGTGTAAATTTCTTTATTTTTATTTTATTTGTTTTCTACAAAAAAAATACAGGTTTTTCATAGTAAATGCATTTTTTATGCTTCTTTCTTACGTGTTTATTTCTCAACTAAGACTTTCAAAAATGTGTCTCGCTTACTGCCATACATGTAACTTAAAAAAACAAAACAAAGACAATTGGCTGTGAAGATAGTGTGCACTAAGAAATGCACATTAGGACATTACGTCAAATAGTGTATTTTCAGGAGAACTTGAATAAGCTCAATGTTCTGGTAACAAAGAAACGGACAGAATGAATAAAATTACCCTTTGAAGCTAAACTTGGCTGCAAGAGCAAACCCTATAAAATGTGCATTAAAAAGATTTTTTAAAAACACTTTAAAAAAAAAATTTGTTTACAAAATTTGTCAATTGTAACAATTTACAGCCTTTGATAGTTTTAAGGAGTAAAATATCATGTAAAAAGGGAAAATTTTGGTCAGCTACAATTTATTTTTAGTTGACACGAACTACATGACACATTATGAAGGTGAAACAGATTTGTAAATGTGATTCTAATGGTTGAATGGAATTAGGATTATTGAAAACTGAAAAATTGTCATTTCTGACACGGAAAATTATTGACTCTACAAAGTTTTAACATCTACTCGACTTTCATTGTTTCGTTGTCCCCTTGTTCAAAATTGGCTACTTCCTTTGTAGTAGACCTGAATGCATTTTGATGAATTGCAGGAATTCACAGTTTATTTTCATAATAGGATTAAAGTGTACATTGTGAAATCAAGAATCAGGAATTTTGATTGGAATAGGGTTACCTAATGTTAAGGAACATTATCTTATTGTGAATGTACTTGTTTAGTGTTTTGGCAGTCACAACCCAAAATTTGTTTGGGTTGTCGGTCATTGGTTGGGCATTTTGGCAACTTTAGTTTTTGACGTCAGGAATCATTTTTGTTTCATGAATGCCAAAATGTGCCCCTGTCTGTTACATTATCACAATCCAAATCTTATCAAGTGGGCTTCCGTGGATTGAATTCATTGCTCATGACAGAATTCAGCATAATACCGACTTGGTAGTTTCTGAAACTCAAGGAGATGGTTTAATGAATCTATGGGCAGTATCGGCCTTCTTCCTTGTTTTTCATTTTTAATTGGACTGGTTGCTATAGAAACAAGTGATTAAGACTGATTTACATGTACACGCTTTTCTATTGTATTATTTGTGTTCCTCCTCAAGTAACACTGTGAACAAAATATTTCAAAAATACCCAAACGAGCCCCAAAACAGTCTGTTAAAAAAAAGTATGCCTTATGTAGAATGTATACAATTTCAAGGTGAATGATGTATTTACTTTTCCCCAAAGATTCATATTTTGTTAGATATTAAAGAAAACTGTTTTAAGGAACTATTTTTTTATTTTGTTTTCGGATGAAATGTGACTTTCATTGAGAAATCAAAGCCAAGTGATTTCGAGACTTGTACGTTTTATTTTTCTTAAAACAATTTCTTTTTAGTCTCGCTATATTTTTTATCACCATCCTTTGAGAAGTGTGTATTAAAATTTGACTGTAAAAGACTTTCACAGTAAACAAAATGCCAAGAATAGCTTTTAAGCATCGTTCCCCCCCCCCCCTGATTATGAACATAAATATCTGAGAGTGACCTATGGCAGAGGTTGTCCTTTCTAATTAATTCGGTGAAGTGTATTATGCTGTTGTTCATCGTTAGTGAATTTGTTCATGATTTGCATAATTTGACTGAGTCGTCCAATGAAATGTATGCAGATGAAAAGCATTGTCTCAAGAAACGGGTTTCAGTTTTAATACTCGGATGAAATAGCCAACCCAATTTAAGCCAAATGTACCGGTCACCTTGGTGAAATTAACCTCCGACTTGGACATGTCTGTAGTTTTATAGCCACCTGTACTTAAAGGTAGTATACATCATTTGCTTTTGCTGTAATTTTCAGATATAAATGGATTTGGTGGAATTTAGTATTTAATAGGGTGCTAGCAAATTACTGCAACACTGACCTGTTTAAGGTTTTGTGTGCATGGATGCTGGGAAAACCGTAGTCTGCGCAGAGAGAGAAAAAAATGTTCTAGTAGTCTGGTTCCCTGACCAAACTTTAGACAAAACAGAGCAATTTATAGACATCTGGGAATTATCAGGTCAGGGAACTAGACTGTTTCCAATGATTGTCGGCTGACAGTCATTGGAAAACGATATAAATTTCCACTTTTCTTGAAAACAACAGCACACAAGGTGCCATGATTTCACAGGATGCTTGAGACTGCTACATACATTGCACTTACAGTATAGTACGGTATTTTGTAATAATCTAGTAGTTGTTTTTTTAAGTTTGCAAATGATGTATACTACCTTTAAAGAGACCACTTGCTGTAAGCATGGAGCTCCATGCTGTAAGCATTATAGTGTGAGGAGTTACATGTACCATGTACATGTATCCATAAGTACCTGTCCATTGTGGCCACTTGTCCACTTCAGCCACCTTTCCAGTCCGGATACCAGGTGACCATGGCCCTGGACCACTCTGGTCACCTGTCCACTTTGTCCCCACTTTTGGCCACCTTTGGGCTATGTCGTGGCCACTGGCCAGTAGTCCACCTTGACCACTTAATAAACCAGTCCATTGTGACCATCTGTTTATTGTTTCCACCTTTCCATTGTTCTGGCAGCCTGTCTATCGTGGCCGCCTGCCTGTCTATCGTGGCCGCCTGCCTGTCTATCGTGGCCGCCTGCCTGTCTGTCGTGGCCGCCTGCCTGTCTATCGTGGCCGCCTGCCTGTCTATCGTGGCCGCCTGCCTGTCTATCGTGGCCGCCTGCCTGTCCATTGTGGCCGCCTGCCTGTCCATTGTGGCCGCCTATCTATTTTGGCCTGTCTACATGTATGTTGGCCTCCTGTCTATTGTGGTCATATGTCCATTGTGGACTCCTGTCCACTTTGGCCACCTGACTATTCATGCCATTATGGGCGCCACCTCTTAAGCTTTGTGGACACCAGCCCAAAGTACAAATGTCTAGAGTGTCAAATTTCCCATTCTGGCAAAAATCTTTTGGTGAGAATTTCAGGACTTGAATTGGTTTGCAACTGCACTGCAGGTCCACTGTGCTCTCCGTTCTCTGCTGTCATTTGTGCACACTCAACATAGGCCTATGATGTATGTGCATGTCCCCAGTGACCATTGTTGGGCTTGATTAAGGGTGGTCTTCCCTCTATGACCTGAAGTGACCTGACTTGACCCCCCTCAGGGGTCAGCCAGCCTCCCCTGTCATCATGTCAGTTTCTTGTCACAGGGGAATAATGGGTGCTCACTTCTCAGTCAGACAGTGGGTGCCTTGGTCTAGACTTTGTGTCTTTAGCAAATAAAGTTACTTTGTCCCCCCCCCCCCCAGGGGAAGTAGATTCAAACTGATAAGAATTTACTGGTTTCTAAACATACCAGGAAGCTTAGGAAGTTAATTTTATTTGTGGTAGGGGTAGGTAACTCAAGTGTTTTAAATAACATGACACTAAATCAAAAAAATAGCTCCTGTTAATTAACAAGATATGAGCTTTAGAAGTGAGCGTCACGGACGTTACCACGAATGGACACACATTTTTTTTTTTTACAACATTCATCGCAAAAACTCTCTGAAGTTGCAACCTCAAGTTTTGTAATTCCTGTTTAATATTATGAACATGGTAACACTTTATCTAAATGTTATTACAAATTAGGAAAAACACCTCCAAATGAGCGTCATGGATGTTACATTTGTAGGCACGTCACGGACGTTACGCATTTGAATTTAACATTTACTTGATAACCCAAAGTCATGGGCTCGATGCAGCTTCTTTTCTGTTCATCAACTACGTTTTATTCTCCCATTTATTGCAATAAAATTAATTTTCAATTCGCCAAAAAAATAAATAAATACCACCGGGCTGATGTCTATACATGCCATTCTCAGGATTTTCAATCCATTGTTGGATTATTTTGTATGTTATGCTTGGCTGCACAGGCCTCTTGTGTCCGTTTTGCTTGGCTGCACAGGCCGCCTAGGCGCCTTATTATAAACAACCGTACTCAAAGGGTTAAGGACGAAGCTGTGGGGAGAGCTTGGAAATTGGAAAATACTGGGAAAAAGCCACAATAGGATACATGGAAATCATGGGAGCAGTTATGGAAATTTCAGGAAACATTCGGTAAGTTATTCTGGCAAAAATCACAGGAAAATCGTGAAAATCCTAGGCATTTCAAGTCCTGGTTAATTTGACCGCAGAATCTACAGTGCGATTGTTTTAAAAAAATAACACTGTGAACGTTCATGTACATGGTACCTTCTTGTACTGAATACATGGTAATAACATTCACATTAAAGGGTCATTGCCCTATGATTCAATCCCAGAAGTAAAAGAACATTCCTCCGTGGTTAAATGCGGCATTTATATTTCTTGAAAAAAAAAAGCCTGTCCCACTTTTTCTGTTGGAAGTGTAAAGCGGATGTCACAACCCCCAACTGGCTTCACAGTTGGCAGCTGTCAACATCAGAACTAACAGGTCTCCCTCGCCAATCCCTAGGCTAACTACTGTATAAAGGACTTCTTCCGGCAAAATAATTGCCAAGGAAAGATGGAGGGTGGGGGGGGGGGGGGGGGACTTCCTTACCGTCACCTATAATTTGACACTTGGGAAGCCATTCGTAGTTTCTCTGATCTGTAGCCTGGTGACTCTAACAAAGTACTCGTGACTTTGTTGGAAAGGACAGGAAAAACCTGATATATTTTTTGTTATGTTGGGCCAAGGTCTTCTGATACTTGTATTCTATATCGTGTATGTCTGTGTAAGACCATGGAGGAATGTTTTATTCCTCCATGGTAAGACCAAGAAAAGGTCGTCAATTACATCATCATCCCAAAGACTAATAACATAAATTCTTGTGGATGTTGTCCTTAGATGCCCAACATTAGAATTACAAACATTGAAATCTTGAATGCCCCGTATGTTTGACATGCGTGAATTCTTTGACTTGCCAGTCTCTAAATAGAAGTACTTCTTCCCCCAAGTGATTATCACAGAACGTACGCCGTACATTTATCCAATTAAGGGTGATTGGAGGAGTGTAAAAGTTGCAGTTTGTGAGATGGTGGGCCTTCATGCTGACTGGGTTTTAGCAACAACGGGAGCCTTCAAAATGAGTTTTTTTTTTTGTTTTTTTTAGGGTTTCCCTACGTGATCGGCCACTTTTGGGGCACTGAAAATAATACTTTTTTTTGAGTGGGTTGTGTCTTCAGGGGAAGATGTTGGTGGTATCGTGCTGACAAAAAAAGCTGTGACGAAGCTACATTGTACATTCTCCAATTCTGAGTTTGTGTCAAACAAGTGAGGGACCTTGACATTTTTTTGAAATTTTATTTTCATTGTGGCATAAATTTTATAATTGGCTTTAATGGGCCTTCGTTTATCATTCTGCATCCATAGTGGCATTGTTAGCGCAGTCCAAGATTAACATACAATAGACAAGTCAAGGTCAGATTTGTAAAGGTTTTTGCCCTCCTCTGATCACCCCTCTTGTCGTAGTGGTTTAGCCCACCCGCATTCCTTTTAAGCAGCAGGCCTATGCAGCAGGCTCTAAATTTTATAATTCTAAAATAGGGTTTCCTGTCTGGTGTCTGGGGGAAAAAAATCAGTTTCTCTCCAGTGAAAAGAATTTTCTGTTAAATGGGATTTTTTTTAATAGACATTTGTAGAAGTAAGTGTCCCAATCTGTCTGCAAAAAGGGAGATTACTTCCTATTTTTAGAGAACAAATTAGCAGTGTCACTGTGGTTGGGACATTTAGCAGGGCAATCTTGATAGGAAATACGAAATTATGGAGCACAGAACTTGGAAATCAGCCATCTACAAATTAATTCCATCCCTTGAACAGGCTGAATTTTAACTACCTGCACGTTGTACATGTCACTTATAGGAACATGTCTACTTTTTTTAATCCATGTTCCGGTGTTGTTTATAAAAACTTAAAATGCTATTTATTTGTAACTTTTGAATAAACCAATCTGTTCTTCATTTGTGCCATAGAGCAAAGGAAATCCCCCAAATTATTTCATGCCCTGCTTTAAAAAAAAAAGGAGGCCCTTTAAAAAATATTTTTCCCCAATATGATTTGTTCCCACCAATAATATGTGACGGCCCAAAATATTGATCTTAATGTGTTCATGTATGGCATATGAGTATCTTTCATCATACTTACCCTTATCTTTATTTAAATTTGCTGGTTTAGAGACTAGCCCACCCCCCAGAGTCCACACTTAAGAGCTAGGTTCTGTGCTTAAAACCCTGAGATCCCAGGCAGATACTACCATGGGCATTTGATCGTAATGCAGCATTAATGGCCCGGGGTACTATCCATTATTGTATTCCTAGACTCGTTTCAAGTCGCCATTTCAGAGGCAAGCCCCATTCCGAAAGCCAAGCGAAATGGACACGAGGTTTGTGCAGCCAAGCGTAACATAACACAATAATCCAACAACGGATTGAAAATGCAGAAAATGGTGTGTGTAGACGTCATCCGGCCTGGTAGCAATTTGCTTAAGCACAAAAACCTTGCTTAGTGAAATTAGGTTATTGCCCAAAGCTCAGTGTGATTGCAGTGGCGTAGCTAGGGGGGTGTGGGGAAGCATTACCCCCCCCCCCCCTAAAAAATGTTTTCGCCCCCCCCCCCCCCCCCCCCCAGTCGCCCACCACCATGTAAATTTTGCAGAAAATAATAGTATTATGAAGAAAAAAAAGTAAGCCCCCCCCCCCCCCCCCACTGTAGCATCCATCCCCCCACATTTGCCCCTTTGGAGACAGCCCTGGCTATACTGCTGTGGTTGTCATGCTAAAAGCAAACAGCTGAATACCAGTCACAAGCAATGCACATCACATGAAAATTTGGTTGGTAATCCTTTTTTAACCAAGGAAGACTTTTCATGCTTAACCCTAACTCCCAAGGTGGTGTGAAAAATCGTATTGAAATTGGAGGATTCAGGACTGTTAGGGTTAAGCAGATTTTTGTGCTTTCCTAAAGCAGTTCTATGAACGTGGCCGCAGGTGAATGCGGTAAAAAAAATGAAAATGAAAAAAAAAAAAGCCTTTGTTTAACCACAGAAGGGGAAATGCAAGCATCCTGACCATGAATACACAATTTCCTAAAAAGTACGCCACGAGGGTAAATGCCGTCCATATTCCAGCGACTAATAAAATGCCATTTGTTCATTAGCATCAAATTGATGGATCGTTGTTACATTACTGTAATTACCCTCTTCAATAGTGCTCTTTTGAAGCAACCGAACCTGAACTTTGGAATGTTTGTTCATCAATGAATAAACCCCAGGTACTGATGGGGGAACCCTTATAAAACAAAGACGTGTAGCAATCTGGAGAACTGGCATATTTATGCAACAGGAAAACATTACCTAAACAATTAACGTATAATTAACGTATATTCGGTTTCTGAACCAATTCGAAATTAATTCTCATTGTTTCCTATTATTAAAATGTATATGTACAAGATTAAATTCAGAGGAAAATGTAATTTATTTTTTTACATTATTATACAGTTATTTCATCCCAGGAAATAGAAATGTTTGTATTTTGTTTCTTTCATTTAATTTTGTTTAACCAACAAATATACTTAGAAAGATTCGTGCTGTCTTTCTGTTCAGTAACTTATACAGGCTGTCATGTCGAACATACAGACATGCATTTCGGTTTTCAAATTTGATCCAGTTTTCTAGATCCCCAAACAGATCTTTTGTAGACAACCTCTAAGAGCACTTCAAAAATGTGTTAGCCCGGCGCCAGTAGTGTATCCAGCTTTTTCTGCCAGGGAGGGCAAACAATGTCTGAAAATCGTCTGAAAATCGTCTTAAAAACACTATTTCTTTGTGTTTTTTATGACGCCTCAGATGCCGCCTTCTTCTGCTGGAAACGCCACTGCCCGGTGCCCCCTGTGTCGCTCATCTCCGGCAATTTTGTTCCCATTCCATCTAAAAATTTCCCATGTTCTTAGTCCTCTGCTCCGTTCACTGTTAGGGATGGAGCGGAGATAAGTTGGCCATACAGCGGTTGCTCAGGGCTGTAGAGTTCACAAGGTACACGCTGTGCACCAAACCCTTTTCTACTTGCGCCCATCCTTGCTCCCCTGTTATAAGGTGATTCGCACGATGACTTCTGACCCTGGGCCAGGAGCCTCTCCATCTAGCGAGGGCCTCCCGAGATTGACAGACTCGACTTTTCACCCTGCGTCCAATCTTGAAATCACAACCGGATAAAATGAAATATTCATCAGCGTTGTGACTTTCAGTTGTGTGAATTGTTGTAGTGGCTTACGGGGTACTGTTACAAACGGTGGTAGGACAAGAGTATCGTACACGTTGAGCATCCCACAGGGATTCTCATACATGGACGGAATTGTGTTTTTTCCATTTTGGAATTTTAATCATTAGTATTAACCTCGCTTACTTACTGTAACAGAAGGCTGTGCATGTGCATTGAGGGGCTTCGTGGCGGCTGAAAATAAAAATTGTTCAGAAATGTTGCTAATTGGTCACAGAGCCAGAGCATTATGAAGAATGGCCAAGATACTCTGTTGACCAGGCCGAGTATTTCATCAAATCATCTCGAGCTGAGAGCTTTCAAAAGCAGATTGACAAGTCTCCGGCCTGCAATTCATATTTAGTCTGTCAGTAAACCCATGAGAGATACATGTGATTTAAAAAAATGTCTAGTTCATCACCAGAACCAAACCGGCCAGTTTTCTACGAGCTCTGACTCTGGGAATCCTCAGGTATTGACCGGACGGTTGTATTATGCACAAAATAGAGAAACTGTAATACGACATACCGCCCCCTCATATTTTTTTCTCGCTTCAGAATTTTGGTCGTGCTGCCCTGGATATCATATTAATGCGGAGTGTAATCATAGTTGTGTGTGTGAGCTAGGACGTGAGCGCTGCCTCGAGAGCTCCGGGGCAGCTCGCAGTGAGAGCGATGAGACAGGAAGCTTTGCCCAGAGCTAATAGTGACCTTTTCCTTCTTCTGTCCCCACTGCCAGCCGGCAGGCTGGCTTGGTTTTTGGCTGTGCAGTTTCTGGCAGGGTGACATGCATTTTAGCAGCGTCGTCGGCTAATCACAGGCTATGACAACCTGTCTGTCTTCATTTCATGTCCTGCCATTAAACGTGATTCCCTCACTGCCACGGCAGACTCTAGTCTCAGGATGTGACGTAACCAGTCAGAATATCTTGACAACCCCCCCCCCCCCCCCCCATGAGGTTCCTGTCTAAAACCGTGTTTCCCTGATGATCACTCATGTATGGGCCCTTCATATTTTTCATCATCCAAAAGTCAGCTTTATTTAGCCAAATCCTGCTGTTACACCTAAATGTAGCAAATCGTGAATTACAAATGGTTGAAAATGTGAATATAAAATTAGTTGATGAGCCACTACTGGAAAATATCTGAACACAGTGTACATCATGATCGATTTCTGACCTTTGACCGTGTACATGTACACGCATTTTTCCCACGACGCGGCCAGGATTGTTGAATTACTGTCACAAGAACTTTGTACAAGGTAGTCCTTCTGAAAATGTCAGCATTGCTTGGAAACTCACAAGCCCATCTCCTAAGCCATGAACTTAAACGATTCAATTAGAGATGTAACTGAGAGCTCGGTGTCTACCTTCCTAGGGAAATGTTCTTTTATTCCTGAGTGTTTATACTTTTGTGGTCCGTCTGCCACATTTGAGGAACAGCTTTTTTTCCCGTCTGTTCTTTCCTGAATCAATACCACCAGGCCTTCACATTCTGTCTAAGAGGAAGCCCGTTTTACCTTGGCTGCATGCAATTTCAGAGAATCAACAGTCAGAAATCCTGTCCCTGTCTTCTGCATTTGTCATTGGCTTTCAACGAGCGACAGGGAAAACCCTAGAAATTGGTACATAAACCCTTCAGTGTAGATTATTCATGTCGCCTTTCCCCATGTTTTCAACTACTATCTGGTGAGTTGTTTGAACTGTGAAATCCCCCGATATACCAGGAAATCCACATTAAATGGCTTTCATGCTTAAAGACTTGAGGTTCTCTACCGACGACTCGGCAGAAAGATGGGTTAGACTGTCTCCTGACGGAAGTTACCAGAGCCAGTTTTGATGTGTTTCATGGCTTCTTCAGAGTAAATTTGTGCTTTTTCGCAGAGGACCCACAATGGACAGGCAGACCCAGCATCTAGATTTGCAATTCCCGACTTAACAGGATTTGATGGGAATTCATTGGAGAGTCGAGGTGGTCACGATTTGGCTGTCGTAGGCATGCCGTCTGGTTTTTCCCAGGTGGACAGAAAATCAGGTCGGATCAATCTCCAATTAAAATTACCGAAGCAAAAAAAAAAGAAAAAAAGAACTGTACAAGGCTATTCAAACCCATGCTGATCAAATTCTTTGTCCAACTCAGTTCTGTTCTACTTAATAATGCAGAATTTTGTGAATTTTATTGTTTGTTTCAGGAAATGACATAAGCTTTAGAATGTGTGAACCTTAGAAGTGATCTTCAAGAGCTAATTATCCTCTCTTTTTTGCATTTTTAGGATAACCACTGATTTGTTTTTTAAAGGTTTTGCTTTTTAAAATTACATTGTAGTAAACTTTAACCCACTTAAACCCCAACTGATCTGCAAGAACATTCCAATTTTTTAAGGTGTTTCGGTAACTTAAAAGACCCATGATGTACATGTTCATGTGCATATAGAAGCAAATCTAGGCCTTGTTGTAGTTCGTTAGATTATTTACATGTAAATAAGAACACCTTGTAGAAAATGCCTGTTTTCTATTTTTTGGTTACATTTTTTTAATTGGAATTTGTGCTTTCCTATTGGCTGCCATGTGACCAATCAGCACAAAGATAAATAATTAAGTTAGTGTTGCGTTCTCTGATTGTCAGCTGTTGGCTTGCATTTATTCCCAGTGTGTCTAGAATGGGACTTTAAAGCATCAGTCTTATGTACACTAAACATTACATGTCCATATGTACAGATAGACATATTTCATGTCGCCATATTTGTCTGGTTCCCTGACTATAAGACATTGTCTAAGCACTGTTTACAGGTAATTGTACCAGCCTGTATTTTCCTGCCAGTACAGTCATGTAGACATGTCAAATTTAAAACAATGATAGCAGTATATCAAAAAAGGTCTATCCCTATTTTGGTGCAGTGTACACATAAAAATCCAATTAATGTTGTAAGATACATGTATGGATAATATGCTTAACTTTGTAACGGAGATACTGTAAATAAAAAAAAGCTGTATTTTGTTAATTTTTTGCAAAAACTGTGGTTCTGTTGGGCTTTTTGTGCATACAGTGAGCATGCTTTGTCAAAACGTTTTCTTGTTTAAATTCGTAACTGATCTATCAAGAGAAAAGCTGTATTTCTGTGATTTTACTCTCACTGCTTGTAAATAATTATGAAAATGTGTAAAAAAATGACAGGATTTACTTATTTTTCGTTTTCTACACCATCAGGACCACAAACATGTAATGTACATGTAATTAAGACTTAAGAAGAAACTTATTTTCATCGGATCAGTAGAATCTTGGGATCCTCATAGTAACTGATCTCTGTACAGTGTATTGTAACAAACAAAATACAGTTTAATAAATGTTTAGTAAAAAGAGAGAAAAAAATAACTTTATTGATTAGCCAGGTTAACATCTAAGAATGAATTCTAGTTTTTTTGAGAAACTCGTATATTTTCAACGGAATAAACAAAAACAAAAAAAAAGTCTTTTTTTGCTACTGATATATTCGACATCACATGACCGTGTCACATGATTGATCAGGTGGATAATGCTGGAGTGGTTTGTATGTGTTTGTCGCTGCACGACTGTTGTATTAATCTTATAGTGTACATTATAGAATACACTCAATTTGTGTACGTTTACTTGTACCATCGGAAAAAAGTAATGAAATAAAATTTGAAAAACGTGTGTCACTGATGTCCTCGTATTTTTTGTGTGGTTTATTTCTACCTACAACCCATCATCTCCATTGTCAATATTAAAACCAGCTTTGGAGACATACGAACATTTTCAGGCAATGTGAAAGCAAGATATATTTTACTAAATTTAAACAAATGTTTTAAAAGTGCACTTTGTTTTACCTTTCACATTTATGGGATTGTTACCCCCCCCCCCCCCCCTTAACTCTCAGCAAAGTCAAGTGGCGTTTGTGTCGGGTTGGATACATCACCATAAAATCTATCAACCCTGGGCTCCCCTCAGCCCCTGCCCCCCATCTCCCATTAATATGAACAGCACCCCGGACTTCTGCAAAATCCCGTTTTGTGTGGGCAAGTGACTAACCTGATGTTTATTTGACAGAGAGAAGGGGGGGGGGGGCTCTTACTGAAATACAAGAAATTTAGAATAAGCTTTTATTTGGTGGCTCTGTTTTGGAATTTCGGGTGATATTAGGGAATAAAAATATGTGACAATGCCAAATCGGCCAAGCCATGAATTTATGCAGTAAGATATCAACAGTATGCAAAAAGGGGGGGGGGGGGGGGGCATTATTGATGGCTATTTTGACTAACAGTGCGCACAGGTGTGAAGACTGCAATTTCAATCATAAATGTGACCACGAAATGGGTGGAAAGTAGCAACATTTGAAAATCAAGATTATGGTATTTCCTGAAAGTACAGGTTGAAGAGCAACTCCAACGGTTTTGAGAAGCGCCCACCCGAACAAAGATACTGACAATTTGGGAGACCGCCAACATAGGGCAAGATAGGTCAGTTGGAAGAGCGCCGATACGGTAACCTGGAGGTCGCAGGTTCGAATCCCGCTCCTGCCAGTTTCTTTGTTCACTTTGAAAAGGTTTTGAAAAGTGTTAGAATTAAATGTTATTGTGTTCAATGTATAATAAATTACTTATGCATTTTCTTTCGAGTTTATGAAAAATTTCCACAAATTGGCCGCTGGTGGCGCTGTTGAGAAATGCAAAAAACTGATGTAGTACCGTAGAAAACTGCACGCGATGTTATGCGCGTGTGTACCCGGTAATACGTCATAAATGAGTATTCATTAGATGTAAATGAGCTTTGATGTCACGCTCGTTTTCACGAAACTGGGATAGACTCGCGGAAAGAAATGCAACAAAAATGCATTTTTTTTTCCATAAAAACCGGCGTCAAAGATCTTGACAAGTATCTGTTTTATTTGACATGCTCTTCTCAATTAAATCGAAACCTAAGAAAAGTTGGGAATCGTTGGAGTTGCTGTTTAAAAGCTTTAATTCTCATTCCTAGCCCCCAATACAACCTTTTCGAGTTGTCAGAGTCTTGACCCCCTTGTTTTGAGAAACTGAAGCTCAAAGTTTGTGATCTGTGCACACGTACTTAAACCCCCAAAATATTTCGAGAATAGATTCAGTTTAACAATTTTGGGATATGATGATAGAATAGAGTTTTTCAAATAAACAGTTGTTAAAATAGAAACAAAGAATTCGTTGAAAATGTTTTGATTCTGTTTGTAACTCGGAAAAACCATCGTGCGACTTTAAGCTCATTTTGTGCTGCCAAGTCACAGATTTGACCGTACGTATTTCCTTGGAAGGAGGCCAGCGGAATCGAGCACCCCTCACCCCCAAAAAGATCTGTGTTGCCCCTCTCCCGAAAAAAAATACCTTATTGTTAGCCTTCAGTTGTTGACCCCCCCCCCCCCCCCCTATCAATTGTTTTCCACCCTTTCTGCGCTGCCCCACCCCGAATGTGGGGGTTGTCATTTTTTGTGACCAAACCCCACCGCGGTTTGGTCACGGAGTGGAAATTTTGTGAAAATGATGCTGATCTATATCTTTATGCATTGCAAAAGCCAATGACCCATGAAATGTATATGACAAGGGGAAAATTATTTGGGAGGGGGACACTGCCATAGCCGTCACGTCCCCTCCCCAAAAATATTTTGGGGACGTGTCCCCAGTCCCCCCCCCCCCCCCCCCGGAACGCTACTTAATAATACCTTTCCGTGTCACTTTCATCCAAATCTGGCCTAGTCTGCGTTTTAGTTTTTCGATTATCACCAAAAGGGAATATGAATTAACCTGAAACACTTAATTAAACCTATCGTCCCAACTATTGTCCCCAACCCCTCATTTTGATCATGCTCCCCTTCCGGCCAGAAAAAACTGCCTTGCAGAACGCCTTCTCTGTCACTCTTTCTGTGGCCCCCCGTGACCCCATCTCCCCTCGCTCTGTCAGTCTCCCCGCCCCCTCGTTTTCTATCGACTCATCTTTCTTCTCAAATCTCTCAAAGCGACTTCTATTTTATCAGTTCTCGCGCGTTGATAAAAAAAAATCGACTGAAACCAATCGCAGCCAGCAGCGGTAATGTGTTAAATTGACGCATTTGCATGGCAACCACGTATTATTTTGGCAGGAAGGGTTTCGCGCCCTTTCCATCAGTTGCAAGTTATCGATCTTATCACGTGAGTTCGGACGTCGATATGCGAACTGATCGCTGGTACGGGTCAGGGGTCACGTTTATGGATTGGGAAATGAAGATGTTTTCTTCTTGGGGAATGTGTAATCATTCATTCTGATTGTCAGGGGAATTCATCTTTATTATCATCAAAATCATCACACTCATCCATGGGCGGCGATCCCGGGGGAACGGGGGGCATCACCAACATGACAACATAATCACCACCTCGTCATCGCTATCACCACCACTACCACCACCACCACAATCACCACCATCACCCTATCCCAATCAGCATCATCATTTGCCTCATCTTTTTTTCTTCTCCTGTCCACTTCTGTTTCTTGATAACACCATCCCTTTTTCATCCTCACATGTCGTCTACCCTCTCCGTCTTAATGCATCGTGGCTCCGGGCTCTTCATGCATTTTATTCTTCTCTTGGGTTTACCTGTCACCAATCTGGAGAGATTTTGCGTTATCCACTCAAGACAACCATTTTCCCATTGTCTTCGTCCCGAATTCATTTCTCAAAAAATGTCCCGGGGCAAGGCTTATTATGCATGGCTAGATTGTATTTATACATTGTATATGGAGAATTTGCGCTATTAATAGAAATTAAATTTTTTTTCGTTTTACTCACCCGGACAGTAAAATTGTTTGACTGCCTGGGCGTTCAGTCGTACATGTTTTCCTTCCTCATTTGTTTAGTTATTACCTTTCCTTTTTTAATATACTTCATGGCAGAGAGTTCAACTACATTGCAGATTAAATATTCCTGAAGCAAATTTGTCCATATTAGGTCAATTCCGATACTTGTAATTTCAGGCCATGTCGAAAAACCCAAACAAAATTTACATTCCAACTGAAATCATAACATTCTGCTACAAATTGCTCGTTAACTGGAATCACCTGAAAGATGGAATTGATAAAAGTTATAGTTAGATGACATTTCGATCCCAGCAGATCATTGGACTAGAGTATAGAAGTCAATATTTCTTCAAAACTTTGGTGAGTTATTTTAAAGGTAATATACAACATTTGCAAACATCAACATTTTTCTTACCGAATTATTATGAAAGACCTTACTTGACTGTAAATAATAGTCTCAATCATCCTGTGAAATCGTGGCACTTTGTGTGCTGTCATTTTCAAGAAAAGTGGAATTGTTGTATCAATTTAAAGCGACCTGATAATTCCCTGACGTCTATAAAACGCCCCGTTTGTCTGAAGTAGGGTCGGGAAATATTAAAGGTAATTTGGGATAAAATTGCTGGCGTAATGTCACGCGATATTGTTACGCGAACGCCCATTCTGATTGAATAAGCCATTTCGGTATCCAACTGCGCATGTGCACAATGGCATTTTATCCCGAATGACCCGCGTGACCTAAATTGGTTGCAGCGTACTCTCGGCGAACTTACGTGTGCGAGTGAGTGTATGGGGATTCAAGATGCACTTTTCGTGCCCGGCGCTGCTGTTATGTATTATCTCGCAGAGAGCATTCTCCTCACGTAGCGTCCGATGCGGATGCAAAGCGATGCAGGACTTCCGTTGTGCGTGGACATCAGCCTCTTCAACGTCTTGACCTCTGACCACTGACTTGAGGGGAGAGGAAAATGGAGAACGTGCATTGAACTCTCTCTGGTAAACGTCCTATAGGCGTGGCTTTCGATTTGACCGGGATGAGACTACTGTTCTCCGTGACTGTCTGTTCGAGTTAAAGCCAAAACATGCAAGCTCCTCAACAAACAAACAAGGATGAGTTTTATTCGGTTAATTGGCTGAATTCAGTAATTTGTATATGTCATGTTACAAAATACTGCATAGCCCCTTGAATCCCATCTGTCATTTTTCTCACGAGCCAGATTCATCATTACCCGAACGACCCCCAGTAAACCTCGCAAAAAGTCTTTTTTATGCACAAAACCATCGGCCCTGATGGTTTTGTACACAAATACACTGAAAAAAAACAGTGTTTAGCAATTCAACACTTTTCTAAACAATTTCTTGCTATCAGTTTGTAAACACGTTTACATACTAAACATGTTTAGCGTATTGACGGATAGTATTTAGCCATTGAACATGGATGTTTAGGAATTGGACACGTAATGTTTAGCTTCTAAACATGTTTACAAACTGATAGCAAGATTGTGTTTAATTGCTAAACAAGTTTTTAGAGTGTAGAAGAACCAATCAGAGCAAGAGTAACACAGGGACTCGAGCCGGTTAACCAATGAAAACACGGATGCTTGTAATTAGTATGCAGTGGGGGAGGGACCAATAGCGTATCCAGCTTTTTGTGCCAGGGAGGGCAAACAACGTCTGAACCGTCTTAAAATGGGTCGCAAAAATACTCTTTCCTTTTGTTTTTTTATGACGCCTCAAATGCCGCCGGAGGGGGGGGAGAGGGAAGTTTTCCCCTGCCCCCCCCCCCCCCCCCCGGATACGCCACTGGGAGGGACTAACGTCCGCTTTTTGCACACGGCATTAATGCGAGGTTCCATCGAGACGGCTCAAGCATGGAGGAAGGAACAAGTAATGTCCGTGAACAAGAAAGCAAGCAAACTAAAAATAAAAATAAAACCACCTAAAATTAAATAGAGGCCTGAACGCAAAATGTTACACCCACCCCGTTCAACTGCAGCGTCCAAGCTCCTCACAACATCTAGTGACAAAGCGCATGTTTCTCTATTCGCTGTTTCTTTCCGATCTACCGCGTTATTTCCCCAGTTTGTTTAAATGTTCACTCTCGCTTATATACCCTTTTCACTCTCGCTTACCCTTTTGATGCATCTATTTGTCTTGGGCCTTTAAAAAAATATGACAGGGACACACGTTTTACCCCGACCTAAATCGAATCAATGAAGTGGGTGTTACTGGCGCTACACCAGTCGACGTTGTGTAAGCCGTATGTAGAATTGGCAACTTGAACTTTGCTTGTCAGCTTTGTTTCCCTCGATAATTGGGATGTCTTGGTTTGTATCAGCTGCGGAAGACAAATGAGGCGATCATAGCGCGGAAGTCGCGGCTTTGTATATGGGGGATGTTTTGAGTTCGCGATGCCCTAACTGAAGTGTTAAACTGCATGCACTTGTGGTGTCGGCCCTATTCGTCAAAATTGTATGACGCGCACAACTTGCTTGGCTTTTTATTGTCCCAGTTTTTTAGCCGCGTCGCATCGCGGACGGGGCTCCATAACTTAAGCGCTTAGCGTTGTTCTTCTTCTTCTTGTGCCAAATTCGTTTAGTCACGTGACAGTCACGTGACAGTTTTTCTTGAAACTCTCACACACGCAAAGTCTTTGAGACCGCAGGCTGCTGTGCACATGTGTCTATGGCGGAACTGTCACACACGCAAGTCACCAACGACGCGGCTCCTGCACGAATTCGTGCTTGTTTTCCCATTGGATTTCATTGCCGTCAAATTTCTTTTCATTTATAACCCTAACAGTCCTGAATCCTCCCATTTCAAAATGATTTTTCACAGCACCTAGGGAGTTAGGGAAGCAGCACAGTTGGCATTATGACCCTTGGACATCATTATTACGTCACCGTTGCATTATGCTGCCGTTATCGTCATTACGCTGTCACCATAATCATTCTTATAGAGCCTACCCCTCCCTTAAAAAAAAATCCCCAAAGTTCGACTTTTAAAAATTATTTATGTTTTTCAAAGGTCATCTTGGATGGCTCCTCATCTGTTGTAGGCCTATATTGATTTGCGCCCTGTTTTAATATCGAAAGTGCTGTCACTAAAAACTGTAGAATTTCCCCACCCCTCCCCCGCTTTAATTTTAAAATATTTTGTCTGGCTAAAAAAGGCTACTTTTTACGACAATTTTAAAATTTGGTATACGTAAAATTTCGACAGGCAACTACCCCCCCCCCCCCCCACACACACACACAGTCATGTAAACGGGTGCAAACGTGGACCCCTTTGTCTACGCCCGAATTCTTTTGTCCTAGGTCCACGGTTGCCGGCATATACAAACTCACACACACACACATACATACATAAAGACTGTGTAAACACCGGCAATCGTGGACCTCCCATTGTTCCTCTTTTATTTATACTCTAACTTTTTCAGGAGGCCTCCCATATGTTTTGTACACGATTTTCAATCGTGGACATTCGGTCAAACGTGGACCCTTTGTCTATGCCCTAACCCTTTTGTTCCTAGTCCACGATTGCCGGTCTGTAAATACTCACACGCACACACACATGTGTAAACGCCTGCAATCGGAGACCTCCTATTGTCCTGCTAGGGCCCTCATTGGTTTTGTACACGATTTTCAAACGGGGGACCTTTCTCAATCAGGGACCCTATTTCCGTAAATACACCCATAAAATTTGGTTGACCAAAACAAGGATTTTGTTTTAGGGCAGGACGAACTCCCGTTTGTTTGTTTGTTTGTTGGGGTGTTTGTTTGTTTGTTATTTTAGGTAGTGTATTAAAGTGCTGCGATATCTGTAACGCCATGTTACAGATTATTGTATTCTGTGAATTCTCTTATTCTGTGCCTTGGATTTCTATTGAAAACAAATCTTCATCTTTTTTTCCCTTCATATTCCTTGGCAATCACCTGATTTTCGCCAGCCCCCTCACATAAGCCGTATAGAATAACATCCCGTAAAAAACACATGCAGTGGATAAACACAGCCCCGAGTCTGCAATTCAATTGTAAATGCTGGATTCGGCTATTTTCGTCCCAAAACCGGAGCTTGTTGACTAGCGCCGGCCGGATCCCAATGACGTCGATTGCATTGGCGCAAAATCCCCTTTCATGAAAACAGTTGCCACGGCAACTGGCCTATACAAGGTAGAAATAAAGATGAAAAGAAGGAGAGGGAAGAGAAAAAACATAATAGGAGGGGGAGCGTGATGTCCGCTGAGGGGCTTGGGAGAACCGTCATTTGCGTAGACGCGGAGGATGGATTACTTGGAGCGGGATAAGCATATCATTTTCAGTCGGCTCTCATGGGGGGGGGGGGGGGGAGTTGATGAGGCACGGCCGATCGGGTTGCACGCGGTGGATGGAGAAAATGTAGAAGTTGCGTTCACAGCGTGCGTGGGAAGGACGAACTAGCAGGAGTGGGATAGAGAATGGGGTTGGTTGTCTTAGCCCATAATTGGCTGTACACGGGAAACCCCTGCTCACACGAGGGGGGGGGGGATATTGTTAATAAGCTAGAAGAATTTCCGGGTTTTTTTCCTCAAAACGTTCGAGATGGGTTAATAAACCGTTTGGTTTGTCCCACATAAGCACGAGAACTTTTTGCGCCAAGGTCTGGCTTACAGTTTTATGACAATTGTATATGACAAATAATCATTCGTCACCGTTTTTAAGACAGAAGAGACTTGCCGAAAATGATACCTTTGCATTGACATGCGAATCAACATGCTCGTTCCTGCATGGCTTAGTGAAAACGGCGACGAATCATGTTGCGCATGCGTCTTAAAAATGTCAAGTTTCCTACAATCTTAAGTTTGTTTAAAAAATGGTAAAAAGGGTGGCCTTTTATGTCAACATCGAAGGGGCCACTGGAGTCAAACTTCCCCAAAAGTCTTTTCGTTTAGAATTTTAGAAAAACAACACAAATCATTGTTTCTATTTTTTATTTTTTTTAATCAGGTTAATCATTATTTTTAGAGCAAATACAACATTTTCAGAAATAATCCGAAAACCAACCCACCGCATAATCGTGTATTAAGAGGCTTGTGGTCTAGTGAGCCCAATAGAGTACCGAAGTGATGACGTCAATCAATGCAATGTTTGGAACCAGAATACATTCTAAACTGCATGTGTTTGGAACCATTGCCGCGGCAACTGACGTCAGACTTCGGTACTCTATGGTGCACACGCAGTGAAATTATTCCATCTGCAATTAATGTCGTAATTTGAAAGAAAAATAATGCGAACTTTTATGTGACTCGTTAGTGGACATTTTAATTGCGAAGTTTTCACTGAAATACGGTATTTTTCCCTAATGAAATAACACTGTATAAGGTTTTCACTGCCTCAAAAAGTTGATAAGGCCAATCTGTTGTGATGAAAGTCTGTCACATATTGGTTTATGAAACATTTTCCTTTAGAAAATTAGATTATCAACGCGGAACACCCACCTATATTGTTTGAACTTTGAATTCGGGTTGTGAGTGGACAAATTGGTTGGACAACAAACATTGAGAAACGCGAAACTTGACTTTTCACAAACAGTATGTGATCCAACCCAACAAAATGAGTCACAAGTCGCCAGAGTTACTTTTGAGTTACAGGCCCTTAAACATGACTTGTACT
The DNA here is from genome assembly GCA_037893225.1 of Hippasteria phrygiana. Lineage (NCBI taxonomy): Eukaryota > Metazoa > Echinodermata > Asteroidea > Valvatida > Goniasteridae > Hippasteria > Hippasteria phrygiana. The sequence goes on from JAZGUH010000372.1 coordinate 256,885, forward strand.
GTGGAAATCAATACGAACTGTCAAGGTTTTCACTCACAATGTCCATATTCATCAGGATGTCAAACTGAGTGATATAATTATCGTAATAAGTAAAAATTACCTCAAGGCTCATTGCGTCAATGGTATTCAGCTGTTGTTTGCTTAGCATGAAAATCACATGGAGTTTTGGCTGGTAACCTGTTTTTACTAAGAAATACTTTTTGATACTGCGAAAATTTGTATGCTTAGTGGTTGCTCTATAGAATTGACATAGCGCGGTCGAATCGCGTCAACGCAGCTTGTGAATTATTGTCCAATCACATCAATTATAATTCCACGTGAAACGCGCAAAATCTGAGACAAAAACAATTTTAACACAAAATTCCAATAGGGTTGTCTAAGGGGCGTGGTTAACTCGTAAACGGCGATAGGTCAATTATGCAACGTCATTGTGACGTTGGGCTCTATTGTATTGGTTGTTTTTTTTTCTAGAAACTTGAAACAACCAAACTTTGCTTAAAGTAGTACATGATTGGTCATTGTAGCAATTTTTAGAAATGGGCGGATTTAGGGGTTAGGGCCTAGTATTTTATAGGAAATATCGTTCCACTGACCTGGGTATGGACACAAAACGTATGCCTACTAGCACCAAAAAAAATTAAAAATTGCGATTTTCATGCTGAGCAATCAACAGCTGAATACCTTCACAAGCAATATATATCACATGAAAATAATGGTTGATACATTTTTACCAAGAATAACTATTTTGTTCCCACTGTTGCGCTGATATACTGCCCCCAAGAGTTCACTTATTAAGGCCAATCCAAAGGCTAGTCAGTACCCCGAAGCTATCCACGCGCACTTTAATGCATCTGGTCTAGGTTCCGTTCATAACATTTTTTATATACGTGTACATACACTACAGTGTAAATCGTTGTTTTTAGCGTGGAAAGGGATTAGGTTGCTGCAAAAATGGCAGAAGAAACCACAGAGAATAGCGTTGATCATGACAACAGAGACGTGAAGAGTGAGGCCAAAGTGATAGATGATCGGCACAGAATATACCTGACCTCCTGTCTCTATTTGGTTGGATTTCTGGTAGGCCCCTAATACTAAAATTGATACAGTCAGTCTTTTGGGCGATTGTGTAACGTTAGTGTCAGTGGTGTATACTTCCAAAAATGTAAGGCTCTCCGTTAGCCCATGGAGGAAGAAATGGTTAGCCTTACAAGGATATTCCTTTTTGGACCCCGTAACTCAATGGGATTTGCAATACGCTCTCGTTAGATCAGTTACAATGTTCTAGAATTCCACTTTCACAAATGTTAATCTCCCCAGAAGGTTATCCAATCCCTCCTACAGATCTTTGAGACTTTTGCGGCACATTTGCGGAACATTGAAACGGACAATTTATTGAGTAATGGAGTTTTTACTCACCAACCGACGTATTCAGCCGAGATGAACATGGCGTCGCACAGCTGACTAATACAGTCCACCAGACTGCGCATGCGCGTGGAGTTTTCAAAGAGATTTGGGGCTCGACCATTTTTTGAAGGAGGGGGGCATCCTGTCTACATCGCGCTTTGGTGATGTGTGGAATGTATGTTTTTATCCAGATTAGATACCGCATACAAAAACAAACGCAAAATTGAATGTCGGCGAATTTTGAACGTTATAATGATCCAATACCGACTATTAATCATCACAAAAAATATTCCGTAAATGTTCATTTTAAAACTGAAGGAATGTTCAAACACACACAACAATGTGTAAAGCGCGTCATGCACACATATCACCGTTGCGCGATGTAGACAAGATGACCCCCCCCCCCCTTCAAAAAATGGTCGAGCCCCAAATCTCTTCGAAAACTCCACGCGCATGCGCAGTCTGGTGGACTGTATTAGTCAGCTGTGCGACGCCATGTTCATCTCGGCTGAATACGTCGGTTGGTGAGTAAAAACTCCATTACTCAATAAATTGTCCGTTTCAATGTTCCGCAAATGTGCCGCAAAAGTCTCAAAGATCTGTAGGAGGGATTGGATAACCTTCTGGGGAGATTAACGTTTGTGAAAGTGGAATTCTAGAACATTGTAACTGATCTAACGAGAGCGTATTGCAAATCCCATTGAGTTACGGGGTCCAAAAAGGAATATCCTTGTAAGGCTAACGGAGAGCCTTACATTTTTGGAAGTAAGTGGTGTAGGACTGTAGGGCCCCTCTTTAGTTTTGATGGAATTAGATTCAAGGGTATTTTTTCTCAAAATGACTTTTTCAACCTAAAGCAGACTTCTCTTAATTCTATTGACATTGTTTTTTGTAATTTTGAACTGTTTATTTCGGTAGAAAATGCAATTTTCTTGCGCGCTTTACGGCAGTTGCTAGCCTGGGAATGAACGCGGTTTTGCGTATTTACTGTGCGTCGCGGTGATCGCCATCTTTATTTTCGCTTTGCGTTTTGTCGTCCTCATCGCCGCTTTACCCAAAAATTTTCCTTAAAAACTAAAACCCTGCCCCTTTATCAGGTCCTACCAGGGCCCAATTTCATGGCTCTGCTAACCACAGCATTCCGCGCTTACGATCACCATTTTGCGCTAACAGCGCTAGCGGAAAAATTCTGCGCTAACCCTGTAAGCACAGAATCCTTAGTTACGGGATGTACGCATGCTCAGGAGCCAAAATTCCCCGCTAACGCGTGAAATACGCTTGCGTAAGCACGGAATTTTCTGCTACAGTAAGCGGGGATTTTTCGCTAACGGTAAGCAGAGCCATGAAATTGGGCCCTGTTGGTTTGTAATGTCGCTAGTTTGGCAATTCCAATAACCTAAAAATGGGTTTTTGTTCCCTTATAAGTTATAGGGAACAGGGCCCTGCTACACTACACAATCGCCGTCTTTTGCCACGCATGCCATTTTTAACAATTTAAGGCAGTGGTTATTTTGCCATATTTGCCGTGAACCGGCATCAGCTTCATTTTAGCTATTTGACCGGCACAGCACTGAACATGAGCAGTGAGTATTATGGGAGACTTAAAAGTGGAAAGAGTTCCGTATCCGGCCATCAATTTTTAAAAGTTTGATAGGACTCCAAAATGTTTTAACCCCTTGCGTACGGATGACGCCATATGGCGTCAAAAAAAAAGTGCCACCAGGCCGGATGACGCCATTTGCCGCCTTTGTGTAGTTTCAATCCATTGTTGGATTATTGTTTATGTTATGCTTGACTGCACAAACACATTGTAGCGGTTCACTTGGCTGCCAGAACTGCCGCGACACCCCGACGTCTCCCGTAAAAACTGTACAAGAGGTTAAAAGGGGTGGGCCTGCCTTATTAATTTTAGGGGGATTTTAGCATGGATTTCAGCAAAAAAATTAAATAAACCCCTGCTGTTTTCTTTCGAGCGCTCTAGCTAGGAGCGTTTACCACTTGGCCATTTGCCGACTCAACAGATGGGGCAGATATATGTACATGTATATAGCTGAGTGCACCAAGAAACGACTGACTGCGCGCATGCCCAGATGATTTCACGGCTGAATAGCGGAAAAAAGGCTAGACCGGTTCACAGCAAAATAAACATTTCAATTTTAAAATGCCAACATCAAAATGACCTCTCGTACTCATAGGAAAGATTTTACTTTTTAATAGCCCCACCAAAATCAGTCAGGAACAGCAAAATCTTGGAAAATAATTAACCCTCCTTGATAACAACTATCTAAATATGTGGCACAACCTGTTATTTCCAGATTTATGTCAGCAGAATCTGTAAAAATGAGGCAGAAATTAACATGTACATGTGAACTAATCACCGTCAACACACATCAGTACCATCAGCACACTGTCAACAACTCCAAAACGCATTCTAAATTGATAAAAGAGGTATAGAAATGTAATGCATACAATGTAGGCTAAAAATTGAATTTTGGTCATTTTGAAATCGCATTTTATTTATGAAAATGGATTTTCTTTTCTCTTAGCAGCTCGGCCGTTGGCCGCCATCTTGCCTTCGCATGCACTGCCCGCTGAGGCAACATGGCTGCCACTTTTGGAGCTGCATGGAGACGTCCGTTTTCTTGAACAGAAAAAGTGCATTTTCAGACATTTAACCTCCCATTTTTAGGCCCAAATATCATGTTGATCAACACTTTACGGTTTTGTACCGCATTTGTCAATTTAGAACGTACTTTGGAGGGATTGACGGTGTGTTGATGGTATTTTAGGGGTTAACGGTGATTAGTATGACCGATGTGAACACGTTGAGTGACCATACACTGTGCCAACCAAGAACATCTAACACAGAAAACACAAACACTCTTCTCATTGTACCAACATTTCCCAACTAAATTCTCAAATGTTAAGGTTGGGCCAATTCTGAACACAGATGGATGGTTATTTTCCAAGATTTGCTGTTCCTAAACATTTTTGGTAGGGGCATTAAAGTAAAATCTTTCCTACTGGTTCAATAGAATTGTAGTCTTCACTATTAAAAAAAGAAATTACACAAAGTTAAGGTCTGCGAAAGTGCTAGTGATGCCGTAGATTTACTATGTCAAGCTATTTTGGTACTTTCACAGTTGTTGCCGGTTGATGACGGTTTTTGATGCTCGTTGACAGTGTATGACGCAACTTGACAAATGTGAGAGTAGGCAAGTTGTTGTCATATTGTTGTGTGTGGGCCTGTAGCTTACATGCACTTAAATTTTAGGAGGATGCAGTTTCATTAGCCACTTTTTCCAGAAGATCATCATTCATGTTCTGTTTTTTTTTCTAAGGAAAGTAGGCTCTACCACCACTTTGTTTTTCCAAAAATATTTTGGGTGGTGGAAGGGTTGGGGTACATTGTTGTTACCAGTTTTGAAGGTGGTGGCGATTTAAGTTTCAATTGTATACAATTTTAAAAGAAAGTAAAAATGGCTGGGGGAGGTGGATGGGGGGGGGGGGGGGAGGTGAACTCCTGCCAAATTTAAGCCAAATTTGTCACCTACATTGTGTGGTTACTTGCATGTCATACTTTCTTCTCAAAAATAAGGGTGGTTGAAGAAAAACATATGGTGGATGAACACAGTGTTGTAGAGACTAAATTACATATATTAACAATGGGGGATTCTTGCAAATTGCCTATATATAGGGGTCAAGGCTACATGCTGGAGTAAGGGAAAAGCGTTTACTGATCAGTTTTGCAAATGGCGTAATGCAAGCTCGTTTCACTCATCAGGAAAGACTTGCATGTATCGATGCGCATAATACGTTGTCGCTTGTTTAGCGCATGCCTTGTCCTACAGTAAGCTAAGTTCGTCGGTGCATAAACTTGAGCATGAATTTTAGTGGTCGGGCAGGCACTTTCAGGTTTTTGTTTTAGGTTCAGACTTATCCGCTGATATTCATGTCATCACAGAAGAACTCACAATCCCATCATCTTCGACATACATCCAAGGTACTTGCTGTATATTCATTCCATGTTTAGACTCTCTTTTTTTACTGTGTTGTTATTCAGGGGCGAATTTAGCCTTTCATTCAGGGAGGGGTTGTACCAGCGGTATACCCACTGGTAACAAGGATGTGGTTTAGCATTGCTTATCACAACTTTGCTCAGCAGCCCCGGGGGGGGGGGGGGGGGGGGGGGGGGGGGGGGGGGGGGGGGGGGGGGTTGCAACCCCTACAACCCCCACAACCCCCACAACCCCCCCCCCTAGATCCGCCCCTGTTGTTGCAATGTTATCAAAAACATCATTTAATGTAGCCATTTTACAACCATTGTAAATGTAGAAATCCAACAACAGAATTATTTATTTTTGCATACCTTTTTTGTGTTTTTTTTTTAGTTTGTATAGCTATTCAAACTGTGGACCTTTAACAAAGAGGGACAATAGGGTCCACGATTGAGTCAAGGTCCACGATTGAAAATCGTGTACAAAACATATGGGAGGCCTTCCAAAAAGTACAAACAAAAGAGGGACAATGGGAGGTCCCCGATTGCACCCGTTTACACACTTGTGTGTGTGTGTGTGTGGTTTATCATTTTTGTTCCCTTTCACACAGGCCTAGTCATTGTACATGTAGTTTGACCAGGAGAAAAAAAATCTTAAAGTATAATTTGATAACCTCGGCACGACCAGAAACTGAATCTTAGAGTGCCTGCCCCTCAGTCGGGCTGCCCAAATGTCTGCTAAGCATCTTAGGGCAAATCGTTGTGTTTTTTTAAGTCTATGCTGTAAACAAACAGAATTCCATAAGTCATTACACTGATAGTACATGTAGAAACGTAATATTTAATACTCGTTTGGTTGTAAAAATATTGTGTGAATTGTGTTTTTGTTTAACTCACCTGTAGTTGCAGAATCTTTAAACAGAGTGTAGATAAGGCTTCGGTTGATTAAAGTGATATTTGTTTCTAGTAAAGTTATCCGGTACTAAGTTTCACTAGGCATTCTAGGTTACTGTGGACATGTACCTTGTATTCTCTGTAATTTTTTGTTTAGGATTTGTTTGGTGTGGGATTGCTGGTTCCATTGCTGACCCGTCACGCAAGGGATCTGGGTGCATCTCCATTATTGATTGGTGCTGTGGGTACGTTCAAAATGTCTGCCGGAAATCCAGCGATCGCTGGACAGAACTGGTTTCACACTTTACCCAAACAATTGCTTTTCTGAAGAAAAAAAAACAAAAACAAGGAACTTTGCCCTAAAGCCTGACTTTCCTCTTAACCCGCAAAGATCCCTTAACATTTCTAATTTTATGAGATTTAGTATTATGCAAATGAAGATAGCTGTAACAATTACCAGTGCAAAATTTCATTCCAATTAATCCAAGGGTTTTATAGTTGGACATTATATACATTCAGGTATTAATCACTTCACATGATGTATCTAAACAAAAACTTTTTTATTTTGCAGGATCGGTGTATGGCACCCTGCAACTTATTTCTGGGCCCTTGGTGGTGAGTAGATACAGTTAATAGAGGTGTGCATTTACGGGTAGTAAAAGAACCGGGTACCTGATTGAAAAACTACGGGTACCCGGGTACCCGTTAAAGAAACCCAACCCAAAACTTCCAATCCCGGAAGTTGCAATAATGTCTTTCTCTGAGATTCAAAAGTCTTATTTCAGACAAAAGTCTGAAAAATCTCATGCCTGTCCAGTAAACATGATCACTTCTCCGCCATAACATGTTCCGGTACGTGCATGCGCCGGCATATCACAAAAGACAGAAGCTTTATACAGTTGTATTTATTGTGGAATGAGGCATGCTATTATGTCTGGTCGAGGCTCTTTATCCATACCCAGACTACAAAAACCACAACCGGTAAATGCCCTTTATTGTCAATTTTCGTGAGCGTCACGGTCATAAACATGAAATATGTGCGGGTTTTAATTTTGAAAATTCCTGACAAATAACATTCGAAACCTTTCCTTTTTCATTTTCTGGGAAGTTACTATGCGATAATGTAAAGTTGTACGGGTACTCGATTCCATAATCTGGAACCGGTTCCTGACATTAACGGTCGGGCACTCGTGTACCCGGTTCCGATGCACACCCCTAACAGTTAAACTATTTATGTTTGTGTGCCGTTTGTTTTTATTAGCTTACCCTTGTGCTTAGCTATAATCGGTCAAAGTCATAAACAATATGTCACCGGCTCTACAAAAATGGGTATTGTGTCGCAAAATTTGAGAAATAAGTTAAATACATAGTTGAATTGGTCACATCCTATAAGCTTTAATTTGGTGTAGGTTTGACCCCTGTGGCATTTTGTGTTCTCGAGATGTCCAGACATTTGTATACTCGTCTTTTCCAATTAAACGGAATTGCATTTAGAGATACATGTATAGCCAATTAACCCCTTGCGTACGGATGACGCCATAGGGCGCAAAAAAACCAGTTCCACTGGCCGCTGTTTGTGCAGTTTCAATCCATTGTTGGATTATTGTGTATGTCATGCTAGACTGCACAAACACATTGTAGCGGTTCAATTTGGCTGCCAGAACCGCTGCAACACCCCGACGTCTCCCGTAAAATACCGTGCTCAAGGGGTTAAACATAGCAAGTGCAAAGAAATGAGATAAGAAGTAATTTCTAGCAACGTTTGTCTTTTTTAATCTTAATTCATCAGTATTCAATTTTCTGAAAATAAATTATAAAAATATAGATACAATGTATAATAGAAGTCAATAAACCAAAACAAAGTTTTTTTGAAGATTTGTTTCAACCATCTTTACATAGAACAGCCCTGTGTGTGTTTTCGCACAGTGTGACATAATACCCGTTTTTGTAGAGCGGGTCACTTATACATGTAGGGGAGATGGGAGTTAGTTGAAACACTGGGTAAGTTGAAACATTGAGATTTGTTTCCATAGCTAGCTGAACAAATTATTTTAAATGTCATCTAACATCTTTCATAATAATTTGGTACTTTTGTTTTTTATTGTTTGCAAATGTTGTATACCATAAACAGTGCTGTACCTGTTTTTATTTTGCCTCAAAGGGTCGACTTAGCGACACGATGGGACGGAGATTGGTGCTGCTAATCTGTCTTCTCATGACCGCCATAGGATACACCATAAACATCTTTGCTACCTCAATCGTCATACTTATATGCTCCAGAGTCCCCCTGGGTAAGTCTTGCCGTAAGGTCATTAAACTCGGTGGTTTCAAAGTAATATACATCAAAAAAACCAAACTACTGAATCATTATATGAAATATCTTACTTGACTGTGAGTAAATAATAGTCTCAAGCATCCTGTGAAATCATGGCACCTGGTGTGCTGTCATTTTGAATAGAAGTGGAATGTTTGCATCAATTTCCAGCGATGGTCGGATGAATGGACCGGTATGTCTGCTGCCACCACAGATCTTAAAAGTCTCTGGGTGTAGTTCTATAATAGTGGGTGGTGGATGTGGGCCCTCCCCTTTTTTGTCCTTTTTTTTTTAAAGATTTCTTTTAGACCAGTGTAGATTTAAAGTAGTGTGCAGTTGGAACATGGTCTTACAATTCACAAGTTTGAATAAAACAATACTTAGTTTGCGACTGCACCATATTTTGACAATTTCTGATTTGTTTGAGTGAATAAAGAAAGTCAGAAGATGGAAATATTTCTTTATTTTATTTATTTTTAATAAAGAAAACTAACAAGATAGGGTTTGTATCTGCATTCTCTGGATTTACCATAAGAGAAGTCTACCGACTGAGCTATCTTACCCAATAGTGGCAGTCTCTCATTTTGTCAATATCTTGTTCATGCTATTGCTAGTCTATAGCTCGGTTGGTAGAGTGCTAGTACAATAATCCAGAGGTCGTAGGTTCAAACCCCATTCTTTTCAATTTTTCTTTGTACACTCTAAAAAACTTATTAAATTAAGGCAGTCAATTTCCCCGGTTTATTTGATGAGAAATTTCTAAGCCTTGGTGAATTAAAGAGATATATTTCCCCCCGACATCCTTCAGGTATTTTTAAACATGCAATAGCGACAGTCAAGGCCTACCTAGCAGAGATCACGCCGAAGCAAGAGCGCCCTCGTGTGTTTGGTCGTTTTAATGCTGCGTCTAGCATGGGCTTTATCATTGGTCCCCTGTGCGGTGGTTACCTAGCCGAGTACGAGGGCGGTTTCTATCGAGTGGCGACGTGCACGGCAGCCATCTTTGGCCTAACATTTTGTGAGTAAAGTGTCCTTTATTTATTCCCAGTTTCTTCACGTTTACAAGTTTGCTTCAAATTTTGTCCTTGATGATAACTTGCTTGAGTGAAGGCCATCTGAAAACTCACGGAGCTTATATCGATGAAAGTTGGCACCAGAAGTAGAATACAAGTCAATATTAGCATAATGTTTTGAATGGATAAACAAAGGGAGGACAAGTTGGAATAAAAAAAAATATATCAAAAGCAGTGTTGTTACAAAGACATTTCTGACCCTAGTTTTTGGGCTTTTGGCAAGTACCAAAACATACATTTTAGAATAATATATGTATTGTATAAATAAATATATTTATTACAGACACAAATACAGACTAAAAACAGACAAAAATACACACCCACGCAAGTGTGTAAACACCTTCAATCGGGGACCTCCTATTGTCCTATTGTTCATACTTTCACTTGTTGGTAAGGTCCCTCGTTGGTTTTGTACATGATTTTCAAACGGGGACCTTTCTTAACCCGGGTCCCTATTGCCCTCTATTGTTAAAGGTCCCCTATTGAATGCAAAAATAGACTCTCACATATGGGGTTTATGGGACATTGCATTGTGTTCGCATCATCCCTAATCTTTAGAATTTCTCTTCTGGGCCAGCTTTACACAAAGACCAACTTGTGGAGATGCATTGTTCCCATTGTGTGCGGACCCCACGAGGCAGTACTTGTACCAGAGATGTAGTCGAGTCCATCACAAGTCCCTGCAAGTCCCTGCAAGTCCCTGCAAGTCCCTGCAAGTCCATCACAAGCCCTCCAGTCCTAATCCAAATCACAAGCTCTTCAAATGAGCTTTGACAAAGACATTCCTTGTTCATCCAGTTACTTGTGACCAGCTTTATAAAAGGAGTTCTGACTGGGCTTGCGAAAGGACTTGCGAAAGGACTTGCGAAAGGACTTGCGAAAGGACTTGCGAAAGGACTTGCGAAAGGACTTGCGAAAGGACTTGCGAAAGGACTTGCGAAAGGACTTGCGAAAGGACTTGCGAAAGGACTTGTGAAAGGACTTGTGAAAGGACTTGTGAAAGGACTTGTGAAAGGACTTGTGAAAGGACTTGCAGGGACTCGACTCCAACTCTGACTTGAACAAAAACTGCAGTTTTGCTTAGTCTGGAATAGAGAGATCTAACTTTTTGTTTTAGTCAGAAAAGACTTTGAGTCTTGAGCAAGCTTTTGATACGATGCTATATCCGTCCCTAATATCATTTGAGTTTTCCTTCACTTTTCTCGGTTTCACAAGCTCTTGATAAGATGCTGTATCTATCACTAAATTCCCTGTTTGGTTTGGGGTTTTCTTTCTTCTTGCAGTGTTTGCCTACTTCCTTATCCATCCTAAGAAGCAGTCGATAGAGAAGACCAAGTCTGTGGCTGCTTTTACCAGAGAAGAGTACGCCATCGAGACCAACTTCTTTCAGTCGTTCAAGGGAATCCTGCGCTCGTGTGGTGATCTGCTTCTCCTGCAGCTCCTGATGAGCTCCGCTGTCATGATGTACCGCAGTAACTTCATCTTGATCATACAAGACCGCTTTCAGGTCAGCCCGAGCATGACGGGTCAGCTCTTCAGCTTCTCTGCTCTAGTCAGCGTGGGCTCGGGCATGCTGGTCGGGAAAGTGGTGTCGTACTACAGCAGCATCTCAAAGCTGCTGCTGCACTCCAGCGTCCTGCTCTGCTTCACGCTGTTCGGGCTGACCTACGCGCCGTCAATGCTTGTCGTGGTACTCTTCACGGGCCTGCTGTCTATGGGGAATGCCATGTCTAGGATCTGCATGACCGACCTCAGTGTTCGGCGGAGCCAGGTAGACAACACTGGACAGCTGCTGGGTATCAGCCAGTCGGTCATGTCGGTGGCACGCTCGTTTTCGCCATTAGCCAGTGGGTTTATGCTGGAGTTTGGGCCACATGCTCCGGGGCTTGCCGGGGTGGGCTGCGCTGTGGCTGGTACCTTGCTGATGATTGTAGTGCCCCTAGAGAAGGCAATGATCACTGAAGAAAAGAAAACCGACTGATGTCTCAAACTCTGGCATGCTGGATATCGTGTCAAATAGAAAACATAACTACCTAGTATCACATTCCATGGTGTTCATGTATTGAAAGCTGAGATTGCTTTTGTACCTTGAACATCAATAGAAGTCTTGACTAACGAAATGTTAACCAATCGGGATCTAAGGTGGCTTTCGAGTAACCTATTATTAGCAATAACCCAAACTCAGGACTGTTAGGGTTCAAAAGTGTACTGTGTATTCTTTGTCAAATTATTTTAAACCCTGTTTTCAAATCAGGGCCAAAAATATGACGACAACTTTTTATGACCGTTTCAGTTTATTAGCTGGAATTGATTTTAAGTAAACTGTAATCATTCAGAATGTTAGAGAATCCAGTATTATCACTGCCTTGACTTCAACTCATTACAGTGTATCCTAAGTCTGACGTCATTCCAACATAAGCCACGCCTACTTAACATGGACAGAAGCCAAGATCTGTCATCCTATGGACATGCATTGCCTAATTGCTTCCCTCAAGATTTTTGTAAGAAATCGGAAACCACGAGACTTATTTTCAATGTTATGCATCGCAAAGGCTACATTTATGTATTCATTTCTGCAGTACAAAGTACCTTCGATGAAGGTAAAAATGAGAGGAAAAAGGTTCAAGTTACACGTTGCAATGGGAGACTTTTGAGAGCAGATATACCGGTCCTTTTTGCTTGTTCTGAGTATGCGAATGTAGTTCCGAGCATGCGCACGACTGGTGAGAGCAGTGGGAAATGACCGGCATGTCTGCTGCCACCAGTGTTTCAAAATTCTCCCATTATCCAGCTCTGGACCCAGAATTAACAAAATGAATGTGCGTAGTACAAAGGCCACCGAAATTTACATACACCGCAATCCAGCAAAGGAATCTCCAACTCCTCCTAAAGCCAGAGATGTACAATGTAGTCGAGTCCATCACAAGTCCCTGCAAGTCCATCACAAGCCCTCCAGTCCTAATCCCAATCGCAAGATATTTAAATGAGCTTTGACAAAGGCATTCCTTTGTCATTGTTCATGCAGTTACTTGTTCATGCAGAATCGTGAATTTCGCAATCTCACTTTTAAATACATGTAAGCTTACTTTTTGCTTTCCGACTTCCGAGTTACACAACATGTAGTATTGTTTTCATGGATGGTTAAAAAACAAAAATCATCCGACCGACCTTCCCTCCCAATTTTTCCCAAAGAACAACACAATTTTAGTTTCTGCCTAATGTTTGGATGCTATCATTTGAGCCTTGAGGACAGTTCTCAAACAATTCAAAAATTGTGAGCTTAAGAGGGCAGAATCAGTCCGAGGGCGGATCGGGGGGGGGGGGTGGGGGGGGGGGGGGGGCAAAGGGGGCCATGCCCCCCCCCCCCGCCCAAACTAGACTTTTGTTTTCTTTTGTTTTTTTAACTGACGTCGCAAAAAGGCAGCCACTGCGTACACCTACCCACAAAACTCGGCCCAAATTTTTTTTGACCTCTCCCCAAAAAATTGCAAACAAAATTTGTTTGCCCCCCCAAAAATTGTGTTCTCGATCCGCCCTTGAATCAGTCCGGCATATTATGTAACCCAGGCCTTTTAGCCTGTCAAATGTTGACATTTTGAAGAAGGATGTATAGGATTGTGTTTGTGAGGTTTGGACAATTCACATTGAACTATAAAAATCCAAAGACGCCAGTGGATCCAGAGCAACTCTTTTTGAGGCGACTGGAAACACAGATCGCCCCCTAAAAATAAAATTGTCCGTCTGGAAAATCATTTGATAACTGAGGGATCACCTTGGGCGTGGACTTTGTCTGACATTGGTGGTGTTAATTCACTGCTGCTTGTTCAGAACTAGTCTTGGGCCAAGATGATAGTGATCGATACTGGATTGTTAGAGGACTCACTGCATGAAACAAATTTACAGGACAGTGCACGATCCACTATCAAACATTATCGTCTTGGCCCAAGACTAGCAGAGCACCTGAAATAACGATTAGGTCAAAAGTTTTGCCATTGTCAATTATTATTACATTTTTATATATATATTTTTTTAGGGGGGAGGGGGGAGGGGGAGCATGGATTCACCACTGGTTAAAGAATTACTTTTGTCTACTGTCAGAGACAAATGTTGATGTTTCTAATGAGTTCAAGGTCACCACTGCCATCGACATACCACTTAAAAAGTTTTAGAAGAGTTGTAGATGATGAATTTTCAGAAATAATATTGATTCTAGATTGTATATTTTATATAGAACAATAAAGAAGACACATTGAACAATATCTGCATAGAATTGGGTTGTTGCACAACCCTTGCAATGTGATTTCATTCCTTAAAGTAATATTTTGATCCGAAAATGTTTTTCCCTTTTTATTATATATGTTACGCCACAGAAAAATATATATTCATCTCTTTGTGTCAGCAGTTTTTCCCAGACTGTAATAGATTATAGTTCCTTACCAGCCCCCTCTGAACTAGTTTTACTGTACCTTGCACCTGCTGACATAAAGTTTTACTAAGTGATAGGATTATTTACTCTTTCTAGAGGAATCAGTGTTACACAGACTGGTGGCTTTTTTTTTTTACTAGCCTGAATGGGAATCGAACCAGACTCAACAGAGATGGAAAGTAAGGGAAAAACCACTATGCTAATCTTAACGCCTACAAATTATACACAGGGCTGATTTTGTTTACAAGCCTGTAGCAGATTGTGTTTGCCAGTTATGCCAGTTTACAAGTATGCCAGGCTTGTAAACAAAATAGGCCCTGTGTAGTACTTTCATCCACGGCATATAGTTTTTGGGCGGTCAGATAGTGGTTCTTTTTCCCTCACCTTCCATCTCGGGTGACCCCGGTTCGATTCCCATTCAGGTGCACTATGTGGATAGGGTTTTCGGCCCTACCTGATTGCACGGTTTCCCAAGAAACGATTTTGTTCTATGGGTAGCATTGATCAGGCCACCCAGGATAAACAAGAAGTGAATAAAGTAAATCAAGTTTGAAAGTGAACAAATAAAACTGGCAGGAGCGGGATTTGAACCTGCGACCTCCAGAATACCAAACCGGTGCTCTACCAACTGAGTTACCTTGCCCTGTGTGGGATAGCTCAGTTGGTAGAGTATCAGTACGGTATTCCGGAGGTCGCAGGTTCAAATCCCGCTCCTGCCAGTTTTGTTTGTTCACTTAGAAAATTCATTTAAATTACCTAGTCAGTTTCCCTTGTGTGTTCGACGATAAATCAATTTTTTCTAAGATCCCTCAGTTCTTTCTCGTTGTCTAGGATCTGTTTGGCGTGAGTATGTTACTACCTCTTCTCCCCCGCCATGCTCGAGACCTTGGCGCTTCTCCTGTCTGGATCGGTGCTGTCGGTGAGTTTATATCCTTGTATTGGTTTTTAGCGGTGGGAGAAATCAGAGATTTCAAAATCCGGTTATCCTAATTTTATTCAAACCGAATAACAGTTATCCGATTTCACCACAAGTTCCCATCTAGCTCATAGTCATGCCAACAAAAAGTGACGAGTGAGGTGCCGCATGAAAAGCCCTCCCTGGATATAGTTTGTAGGATTCAGTGACTATTGGGACTTTACAAAAACACTCCAGAGCTGTAATGTTCAGAGAAAAAATGGATGGGCAGACTATTCATATACCAAGAAGACGTCTAGCGAGTGAATCAGAGACCATGGAGCAAATTGGAGGATGTTCCAGTTGTTTTCTTTAGCCTGTGTCACAAAAAATGGAAGGCTTCATTATTTGTTTTTGGTTGCTTTCGAATATCCGGTTTCCAAAATTGAAACCGAACAGTAGAATTCAAACAGAATGTTAAAAAATTCGGATTTATATCCCAGCACTGATTGGTTTACAGAAATCAAAACGGGGGAAAAATGCTATTGTTCTGAAATGGATGCGAATCCACAGGAAATTAAGATTTTGATGTGTTTTTGTATTTTAGTTATTTATAGAGACTTGGGGAAAAAAAAATACTCCTGACTTTAATGCCGTTGACAAAAAAGAAATAGCTTGCCGTACCTCTGATATCTAAAGGCATGTGCAAACCTTGCAATCTCCATAGGTTTCATTCTCGGTATTTGAGTTGAGCCACTCACATCAGCTAGCTGGCTGACTGAACAGTCAATCCAACCACTGTGAGTAGCTGAGCTGCGCACATACATGTAGTAATTATACTGAAACCTGTGCCTTTAATAGAGACTTTGATGAAAGGCTGGTGGGAACAGACACAGTGGTCATTTTTTCTGGTTCTTAGCGTAGTTCTGAGCATGCACACGTAGTTCTGAGCATGCGCACGTAGTTCTGAGCATGTGCACGTAGTTCTGAGCATGCACACGTAGTTCTGAGCACATGTAGTTCTTAGCATGCGCGCATAGTTCTGAGCATGCACACGTAGTTCTGAGCATGCACACGTAGTTCTGAGCATGCACACGTAGTTCTGAGCATGCGCACGTAGTTCTGAGCATGCGCACGTAGTTCTGAGCATGGGCACGTAGTTCTAAGCATGCACACGTAGTTCTGAGCATGCGCCCGTAGTTCTGAGCATGCTCACGTAGTTCTAAGCATGCTGCGTAGTTCTGAGCATGCGCCCGTAGTTCTGAGCATGCGCGCGTAGTTCTGAGCATGCGCGCGTAGTTCTGAGCATGCGCGCGTAGTTCTGAGCATGCGCGCGTAGTTCTGAGCATGCGCATGACTAGTGAGAACAATGGAAAAGGACCATTATGTCTTCTGCCCCCAGCGTCTCAAAAGTCTCCCGTTGGTTTTTTTTTGTTTTTTGGAACGTGATTTGTTTGTCTTATACTTTTGATACAGGTTCGGTGTATGGTGTCTTACAACTCTTTTCCGGCCCGTTTGTGGTGAGTTGATGAGACGAGTCTGTCATGTCCCAAGCTCACCGTGTTTCTTTCCATCATCATAGCCCAGGCACATAGCTGGGGGGGGGGGGGGGGGGGGGGGGCAAGGGTTGGTCCGGACCATCCAAAAAATCACTGGTCTACCGGCTTAATATCATACCAAATGCAAAACACATGTATTTAGCCTTGTAAACTCTTTTGTTATGCTGACACTCCCCCCTCCCCCCACCCCCCGGCTCAATGCTCCACCCTCAGCTTCCCATGCCCAACCCTTACTTCGTCCCGATCCAATGTTATGAAGTGTAGCTTCATGCCTGCCTAAATATTGTTTGTCCTTTGTCTACATATCCGCTGAAGTTGCCAAGTCATTACTGCTGTCTCTCATTGTCAACACCCCTCGTGTTGGATATGACTGCGTGCACAAAATCAAGTTTTAAATTCTGTTGGTTTTTTTTTCTTTTTTTTCTTCTGATCAACCTTTTGTATGTATTTGAAAGAATATAAATCCTTGTTTCCATAGCTGCCGGGACACACCAGTCCCACGATAGACATCGTGGGGGGTCAAAGACATTGTGGCGACACGAAAATGCCCAAACAGCTCGGTTCTAGATGGCTTTACAGTTGAAAGCTTCCACACATCATACATAATAGCTGAAACACTGGATTACAGTACTGTAAATAAGAAAGTCGTCTTTTCCTTTCATTTATAGTCAGATTTATAAGTAGCTGTGCCCATTGCTTCATCTATAAAATATATTCCTTCTCCTACCTTTTTTCAGGGTAGGCTCGGTGATGTATTTGGTCGAAGACGGATCCTGTTGATTTGTCTACTCATGTCAGTCGTTGGCTACACCCTAACTGCCTTTTCGACATCATTTACAGTTCTCATTGTCTCCAGATTTCCCCTTGGTAAGGTTAAATTGTTGGAATTTCTGTTCTGAGTTCATTCCTGGGTTTTTTGTTTTTTAGTTTAATGTACGGTAATTGGATTCTGCTTGTCAGAGCTTTCATTTTCAATCTCGTACTTTTTTCAGTCTTCTGTATTGTATTAGGGCTGTTCCGAATATACCAAATATTCAAATTTTCGATCGTCAACTGAATATTCGAATACTTTTGACCGGTTCGAATATTCGAGGAACAAAATTATATGCATGTACAGATATGACTCTGATGTTATTTTAATAGAAAAGTTACGGCGCTTAGTGTCACTTTTTGTCGATGGTAACTTTTTGTGGATGGAGGTTTATTGTCCCCATCCGTGAAATCCTTACTGCAAAAAGGCAGCCTTTAGTTTGGTTTCTTGTTATCAGAACGTTATATGTACCCGTAATGATCTTGAGACAACAGGCACAGGCAAAAGTCAATCGGGCGGTCTATAATATCGATCGTCGCACATAAAATACCACCGTGCTTTGCGTGCCTGCAACTTTTTACCGGCGTGGCATGCAGTTGCAGCTAACGCATTAAAAACTTGATCGGCGAGTATCGAATATTCGAATATTCGGTCAAACACAGTTTTGAATAATCAAATACTAAATTATTCGAAAATGAACAACCCTATATTGTATCAAAATTGAGATTATGGTATTTCCTGAAAAAAACATGCAGTAAGTTCTAATTTGATGTGCTGTGTGTAGCTGTAGCTCATTCCTAGACCCTGCTATAAGCTGTTGACGTTAGACTTCACCCCTTGTTTTGAGAAAATGAAGCTCAAAGTTTGTGACCTGTTTACACTTACAACCTGAGTTCAAAAAAGAAATCAACCCCCAAAATATTTTGGAGCTTTAATTTAGCTTTAAAAGTCTGGGATAAAATAATTAATAACTTGTTGGACGTGTGCTTCTTTGATTTTAAAATGCACTCCGTTCCTATTTCGTCATCGAAGTTATTATTAAATCTCTGACTTGTTCCAAAGGAATTTTCAAACATGGCATTTCAACGGTCAGGGCTTTGCTGGCCGAGGTCACTCCGCAGAGAGAGCGCCCCCATGTGTTTGGCCGATTCAATGCCGCCTCGAGCATTGGTTTCATCATTGGTCCCCTGTGTGGTGGTTACCTGTCGGAGTACGAGGGGGGCTTCTATCGCGTTGCTACGTGTACGGCGGCCATCTTTTTTATGAATCTCTGTAAGTATTTGAAATCTTTCAATCATCAGCACAGACTCAAGATTGTTGCACTTGTTGCATTTGAAACTGTGACAACTGTTCTGGATCTTAAAAGGTTTGGTGTAACTTACATCCAATTTGAGGGAGTGGGGTGGGGGGGCACATGCCTAGTCCGTCAGACCTGTCAAGTGGTAGCCACACCCCCCCCCCCCTGTACTTACACTATTGGTTAACTATAAATACAGATGATGGCCATAGCTGCGGTTTGCAAAAGACCACCTGGTCGATTGTCGTCTATACACGCATTCCTGCGCATACTCAATCCATTCAAGTTTCAACTATATTGTTCTTGAATAGGAGTGTAATGAATAAATAAAGCTTTTTCAAACAAAGCTTTTATTCACACAAGAGGGGGGAGGGGGGCTCCGAGTAAGATGAATAGGACCACTCTATTCAGTGTAGTGCCTATTCTTTGCATTTACGCTTGGCCGGCTGCACAGCAAGTTCTAGACGTACCAGCCCCCATTAATAATAGCCTCACAAAAGGGGTTAAAAAGATTTTCGATAAGAAGGTAGTTGCAGCCAGCTTTCTCAGTTCGAACAAATTGATTTTTTGCATGTCGGACTGCATTTTATCCGTAACCATGTCTGTTAAAAAGATTATGAACTATTTTCATTCGGAATTGTCGATATTCGGATATAAATTGCGGCATAATTTTCGATCAGAAGGCAGTTGGAGACAGCTTTTATAGTTCCAGCAAGTTTTCCCAACCCACATGAAGTAAGGTTTTGAATCCATCTAATATTCCGTCTCTGCAGTGTTTGTGTACCTCGTTGTGCATCCTATGGGCCACGCCCAAATAGAGAGAACCAAATCAGTGGCAGCATTTACCCAAGACGACTACGGCCTAGCCACTGGAACCGATTTCTTTAAAGCCTTCAAGGAGATCTTGCAATGCAGCAGCGATTTGCTCTTACTCCGGTTCCTCCTAGGAATCTCGATCATGATGTACCGCGACAACTTCACACTTATCATGGAGGAGAAGTTTCACACCTCCCCACGCATCAATGGCTGGCTGATCAGCTATGGTGCACTGATTGCCGTCTTCTCCGGAATCATCGTTGGGAGGGTTGTTGCGTTCTACGACAACGTTGCCAAGCTACTCTTTCACACGACGTTCCTGCTGATCGCCACTCTGTTTGGTCTGACTTTTGCCCCTAACCTACCGATTGTCGTCATCTTCTTGACGATGCTTTCGATCACGAACCCGATCTCGCGGGTGTGCGTCACAGACCTCTGCGTGCGGCGGAGCAGCACAGGCAATACGGGGGCTTTTCTGGGGATCAGCCAATCAGTGGCCTCTGTTTCACGCTCGTTCTCCCCATTTCTCAGTGGGGCTATGTTGGAATTTGGGCCAAACGCACCTGGCGCAACGGGTGTCCTCTTTGCTGTATCAGCCGTGCTGTTAATGGTTGTCGCTCCCCCTGATAGAGATAGACCATCAGCCCCGCAAAAGTGTCTTTAGCATGCCTTAACCCTAACCCTCCAGGGTATTTTGGCTAGAAACCCTGCCAGACGCATCAGATTGCATACTTTGTCACATTGACTTGTGTGCAGAGTGCAGCAAGGTCAAGCTGTCACCACAGATGCACTGTGCTGCGTCTGGCAGGGTTAGGGTTAAGTGTAAATCATTACTCTAAAAGCTTATAGTAATTTCAATATGGTTCACAAAAGTTGGTGTAAAAATGTACATTTATTGCTTAAAGGTAGTATACAACATTTGCTTTTGCTGTAATTTTCAGAAATGAATGGATTTGGGGTTAGTATTTTACAGCAAATACTGTAACTCTGACCCGTTTCAAGTTTTTGTGTGCCATAGATGCTGGGAAAACAGAAAAAACGGAGGGAAAAAAATGCTGTTCTTGTAGTCTGGTTCCCTGACCTGCTTCAGACAAAACGTAGCAATTTATAGACGTCAGGGAATTATCAGGTCGAGGAACTAGACTATTTCCAACAATTGTCGGCCGACAATCGCTGGAAATTGATATTTTAAAAAAAATTCCACTTGAAAATGGCAGCACACCAGGTGCCATGATTTCACAGGATTTCATAATAATTCGGTACTTTTGTTTTTTGTATATAACATGAACCTTTAAACATGTAACACATTGAACAACAGATCAGAGTGCTGTTCCAAAGTTTTTGAATATGGCTGCTTCTAGAAAGTTTTTCAAACTTTGCGAGAGATTTTGTCTCCTGACGCCTTATACTCATGCCTTATAGGAAGTGTACACATTAATTTTTTTACTGAATTATTTCGTTTCGAAATACCTTTATTAGTCTGTAAGTAAATAGTCTCAAGCATCCTGTGAAATCATGGCACCTGGTGTGCTGTCGTTTTCAAGAAAAGTGGAAATTGTTTTCCAATGATTGTAGGCCGACAATCGTTGGAAATAGTCTATTTCCCTGACCTGATAATTCCCTGACGTCTATAAGTTGCTCTGTTTTGTCTAAAGTACGGTCAGGAAACCAGACTACTGAAACATAATTTTTTCTCTCAACGCAGACAACGGTTTTCTCAGCATATATGCACATAAAACTTCAAACAGGTCGGCGTGTCAGCATTTACCCCAAATCCATTTATTTCTGGAAATTACAACAAAAGCAATTGCTGTACACTACGTTTAAAACGGTAGGCACAATTTCACTTAAGGACAAAAATTCAGGACGTTTAAGAAAACTTAAAAGTGAAAAAGAATGGCATATGTTATATTTATAGGATCTTTTTTGGAGAAAAATCATACGAGAAATTTCAAAGAAGATGCAGTAGTTTGCTCTCATTGTGCCTCATACACAAGAAAAGATAAATTGATCTCGTAGTTTAAGCTGTTTTGGTACTTCTTGCCAGTCGTGTCACGCCCGATGTCACGTGCAGCTTTCTTTTTTTTCTTTTTTCTTTTTTTAGGTAGGATGGTAGTGGGTGAGGGATGGGTTTTTTAATCAATATATTTTTTGACAAATATTTCTTTTTGGATTGCATTAAAATGCCATTCCCATGATGTGAAAAGAACTTACGCATGCATGCCACAGTTAGCTTTTTCTTATAAGACGGAACGGGATGAATTTCGTTCTTGTCATTGTAAATAGACAAAGTTCGAGCCAAACGTCTGAGGTGAAATATCTGATACTAATTTAAGAGAACACTCTAAAATTAAGCTTGTAAAAACTGGTTGATGGTTTTAGCAAAAGGCTCTCTTTAAAAATCAAATCCTTTTTATAGAAGTAAAGTCTCAATCAGTATCAATTATAGATAATGATAAACTTATTAAATATTTTTTATTCCTTACAATTGTGGTTGTTGATTAAGAAATATTATTGGTATTAATTATTAACTGAATTTCCTTTACAAATGTCTTGCTTAATTGCTGTGTTGGATGTGTTAGTTTAAAAAATTTTCCTAGCCTGGGCCCAAGAGGTTGCTACGGTTGCTAAGCACACGGTTTTCTGCTTAATGGAACCTCTGTCAAGATCAAGTTCGTAAACAGCACAGAGCTCACTAACTTCAAAGGCATAAATTTACATAAAATAGTGATGCAACAATAGATATTTCCATGCACGCGTGGGCGTTAGCATTACTTAGCTGGCAACATTTTCCTCTTATAGTAAGCACAAGTTTGCTGCTATTAACTGTTAAGCAATCCTATGAAATTGAGCCATGGTTTATTCCGAATCACGAATACAATCGCTATTTCTGTTGCAATAAAGATTTATTTCTATTTATTTTCTAATAGAATTCAGGCGCCTACCCAGTGCAAAAAAATACGTTATTGACAATAACAGTACTTCAAGGCCATTCAAAAGTCAGTTATTCGTCTAATGTTATCAATAATCAAATGTTTAAGTATGACATTATGGTGTTTAAAGGTATTTTTACAAAATAAAAAAGTTTTAAGGAAACTGAACGACTTTTTTGTTTCGATATATTTGATATTTGTAAAGTGGTTATTGTTTTGGTGCATAGGCCTAATTCTGGCATGCTTGATGATTCATATACAGCGACGGCGATTTCTCGTCAAGGTTGGTGGGGTGGGGGGGGGGGGGACACGGAGGAAACATTTTTCTCGGGTAATCACGAAAGCAGGCGAGACGCGTGGTTCGAGAACCACCTTGTTCATTCTGTGTCTATAGGAAATATATTTTGTTTCTTTGTTTACACTTGTTTGTTGAATTTATTGTTCGATTGCTTTGTTTGTGTTTGTCTGTAAAGCATTGGGCTGAGGCTGTTTGTCTTTGATTTTCTTCTGTTTGTTTGGTTTGTTGGGATGCTTTGGTGCTTGTTTGTCTAGCTGTCTGTGAGACAGTCAGACTGTTTGTATGTCGGGCTGCTTGTAGGTTTATTTGTTTGTTTGTGTTTGCATTATGTTGATCAAAAAACGACAACTTGAAGGCAACAAATACTACACCGATATCCAATAAAATATAGCGCCTACGCAATATTATAGGCAATGCACGAACTAGGCAAAGGAAATTGAATTACAAGTTTGATTTGGAACATATGGTGTAGTATGACAAAGCAAGGTCTACCCGTAACCCCCCCCCCCCCCCCCCCCCCCCCCCCCCCCCCCACGCCAGCGCGAATAGCCCCTCTTGCAAAGATTCGTGTTGGGAAAATTCAGGGTAATGGAGTCGTCTAACGTGGCGCACTTCGACGTTTTTTGAGTCCGGGCCCGAATTTCGTTGGATCGTGTCGACAAGCTTTTTTGCTGATGAGCTTAAAGTCATTCAGTTAAATAGTAGTACTGTTACCTTAATAAAACGCGAATTGTGTAAGGTTTTTCAGCCTCTTGAAAATGTATTCATTTTTATTCAGTAAATAAAGTGTGGTGTACGAAAATTGGGCACAATAATAGGCCGATAGTCGTCTAATGTGGCGCATATGAACAAATGTTTGACATATTATGATCATTGTTACCACCGTTCATACCCCCAACTTCTTGTTTGTCACACGATTATTATTTTCTGGAACATTTTAAAAGGGTTTACCGCGCACTTAAAATTAAAATCTGGAAATCGTGTCGAAATTACATTTTCCTCGTAACTTTGAAACGGTCAGTAAACTAAAGCTATATGGACCGAGTGTGCAGTTTGGGGTCAAACTTACACACAGGCAAGGTGCTGGCGATGGGGGGAAATACGTGCGCCATTAATACAATAGCGCCACCAACGTCATAAGTAGTCTTAGCCCGCCCCACCCCACCCCGCCGCAACTTTATAAAAGCAAATGTGGAGTGAAAAACCTCCAAAATTCAGTGCCCCCATAAAAAGATTCGACGCTACTGCATATACATGTATACACCCAAGGGCAGCATTTTAGTTGCACTTGCAGAGATAAATTAAACAGATCAGGGCCTGTCCCTTAGACAGCCTATGGTCGTTGGTCTTGCTACATCAACTACATGCACCCTCGACCCATGCTCGACCCATGCTCGACCCATGTGAAATGGCTTATTTTCTGTCTTCACCTGGCAAGGGTCCCAAGTCTCCAGTCTTTGTTATGTTTTTCAGCCCAGCAGCAACTACCGTGGTCGACAACAAACAATATAGCCCAGCTTCACACCTGTTCGTATCGGCCGACGATAAGTTCAAAGCAAGTTCAATGCTGCAGATTGTGCTTTTGTTAATACCACCTGTCAGAAGGTGTTTGTTCAAGTTGTCCTGCTTAAGTTCAACAACGCCAACAAATCGACGACATTCAACGGATACCGGTGCCAACCGCCGCTTCAGTTACGTGCATTAGTCATTTTAGAGAAAGTGAAACATTGCGACATTAACTCAACTTTATGTTTTACTAATGTCATCAGTTCAGTAGGTGGGACTGCTTGGTTAAGGGGCTCATATAGACTGGGGACTCTTTGGGAAATCAACCATTCTGCGCATTTAGAGCATTCACATAAATTTGTCCGGAAAAGGGACTTAAATCAGTTGATCTTCAGCTTTTCTGGACCAAAGTAACCAGAAATACTCCATCGTACAGTGGAGATCCTTTTGAAGTTTTACTCCATGCTTATTAGCCTTATATTTAACTTCTGAAGGCTCTGGGCTGTTTTGCTGAGATTTGAAATGCCACACTATAATTTCGATGTGTTGTGAAAACGTGACAGAGGATGACTTGTTCAAACAGTAATTTCCGTTCTCGCCGTTATTGGGAATGTCAAGTTCGTGTCATCCAAGGTTACTTGCACTCAAGACATGGGCAGTGACGAATCCGACGTTTGCCTTACCCCAGCTGTTACGGATTGCCGAACGTCACTCATAACCCGCCTCTCTATCCGCTTTTTTCTCTTTATCTGTGCTTTGTCACATCATAGAGCAAGGACCCTACATGGACCGTACGTTTGATCATCCTTTCTCTGTTCCTGGACCATGCTCTGCTATCTGTGCCGCACTGACCTCGTTTGTTGTCATGAAATAACATCTGATGAAAGAAAACTTGCCTCGTAACATGTGTAAATATAGACACTGTCAGATTGTTCCCAGTTTTCTCAATATTCTAGGGCACCTTTAGAAACAGTTTCTGAGTCTTCTGTACGATGCGAACCGACTATGGACTTGTCCTCTGGGTGTTGTTGGCAGGAGTGGACGCTATCTCTTTCCGTGTCCAGCCGACTCGACAGACGGTGGTGGTCGGCTGGACGGCCACGCTGCAATGCCACGTCGACAACCAGGACGGTGTCCAAGTGTACTGGCAGAACGTAGTGACTGGGGACTACCTAAGTAGGGATCGAACCATCGACCCATCAAACAACCTCAGTGACTCCATCCAGCGGAGGTACCAGATCGTAGGCGATTCTCGCTCGGGGGAGTACAACCTCATGATCAGGCGAGTCTCCCTGAGTGACGACTCGTACTTCGCGTGCTTCTACACGACGGATACCAGTTATTACTCTACCGTAGTGCGCATCAGGGTCTTAAAACCTCCCGACAGGGGATACCCGATCTGCCTCCTTGGTCCCGGGCTTGACGTAAAGGTGGGAGATAATATCACTCTGATCTGCGAGTCTAGAGGTGGCAAGCCCCCGGCTACTCTGACATGGGTACGGGGCGAGGATATACTCCGGTCAACATTCCTTCCGCAAGCAACCCGGACTCTGGCCGGTTACAGGCACACGCTGACGAAAGCCGACCGGAATGTTAGGTTCACCTGCGTGGCGAGGAATGCGGCCCTTCCCCAGCCACGCTCCTGCTACGTGATACCTCTCCGGACACGTATCGAGGTAATACTCAGACCACTTGTGGCGGCAATCAATCAGGGCGATAGCGTCAGTTTCAACTGCATCAGCGAGAACGTGCCTCGGTTGGTTTACCACTGGACGATCAATGGTAACCGGATTACTCATTCCACGTCCAGGTACCGACTCCTCCGTGGTGGGCTAAGACTGAGGATTGTCAAAGCCACATCGCAGGACGATGCCTCTCTCATTGTCTGCCGGGTCGAGCAGAGTGAGCTTGGGTTCAGTGATTGGGCCATGGGTCAACTCTGGGTTAGACAGGCGCAGCATCATGTACCCGAGCTAACGTCTAAACCGGTTACTTATACCGCGACTAAAATGGCACCAACCACTCTCTTCGACGAAAATGAGAATTATCTGACTGAGTTTACCAGCGGAATGCTGCCAATTCAACAGATAGCGACTTCCCAGAAGATGACCACTTCCGCGTTTAAGTTGCCATCTAAACCGATTACCACAGTCAAACAAATAACCACAATCCCAGTTACACCCCCTGAACCAGTTCCCACGGCTAGAGAAGAGGATACCCTGACTGAGTTTACCAGCGGGATGTTGCCAATTCAACAGATAACGACTTCCCCAAAGATGACCACTTTCGCGCTTAAGTTGTCATCGAAACCGATTACCACAGTCAAACAAATAACCACAATCCCGGTTACACCCACTGAACCAGTTACCACGGCTGGACAAGCACCAACCACTCTCTGGGATGGAGAAGAGGATACTCTGACTGAGTTTACCAGCTGGATGTTGCCAATTGAACAGATAACGACTTCCCAGAAGATGACCACTTCCGCGTTTAAGTTGCCATCTAAACCGATTACCACAGTCAAACAAATAACCACAATCCCGGTTACACCCACTGAACCAGTTACCACGGCTGGACAAGCACCAACCACTCTCTGGGATGGAGAAGAGGATACTCTGACTGCGTTTACCAGCTGGATGTTGCCAATTGAACAGATAACGACTTCCCCGAAGATGACCACAGCTCCCCGGGTAAAAGTGCCAAATAAATCGACCCAATCGGCTACCACAACCAAACTGGTTACAACGACCAAGCCGATTACAACAACTGTGGCCAAACCGGTTACAAGGATTCACTCAGTTGCCACAAGGGTACCAGTTACAATGACTCGGCCGATTACCCCAGCCGAGGCGGTTATTACGACCCGGTCGACCACTACCAAACCGGTTGCAACGACTCAACCAGTTGTCACTACCGAATCGATCACAAAGACTAAACCAATTACCACAACCGATAGTTATGTACCGACCACAACTGTATCGGTTACAACGACCTATCAAGTTACCACAGCCGATGCTTTGATTACGACCCAATCAACCACAACCGAATGGGTTACAACAATCAAGCCGATTACCGCAACCGTGGAAGTTCTTTCCACTCAACCGACAGCAACCGAGCCATTACCGGTAACGTCGACACAACCGATTGCAACCGATGTGATTACCACTATTCAACCGTTTACCACCGCTCAAGCAATAACCACCAAGCAGATAACCACCACGGATCAGGTAAACGTTATCCCCGGCATGCCCGGCACAGCAAAGCCGATTGGTAACGACGAGTGGGGTAACGATTTACCCGGACTTACGATCGATCATGCCGATTTGAAGGAGAACATCCCTCAACAAAAGGGTGATAAGAATGTACCCCGTCCATCTCCTACAACCAACACTGGCACCATAGCCCTTGTAAGCCTGAGAAGGGTACCAGAGGCAACCACATTTGGTAAGGGGAATAAAGCTCCAACAATCCCTGCAGTAAACACCTCACCAACCCTCCCAGCCACCACCAGCCCGCCCCCGGTCAAACCGACCCTCCTGGGCGAGGCTGGAAGGGGGCGCAAGACTGGCATCACCGCCGGGCTGGTTGTCATGTTAGTAGGCCTGCTGCTCGTCTGTGTAGGATTTGCAGTCTACATCTTCAAGGGTAGAAAGGCACCTCAATAATGTATGGAATTTCTGTTCAAGTGAACTTAACGAATGGTATACTTAAGAATGAGCGGATCCAGGATTTGTTACATTGGGGTTGGAGTGTGGGTGTTTATAAGGGCCGGTCACATTGGTTGGCTACGATAACGATGACGAAAACGAAAACGATGCGATTAAACGCCCTCCATTGGTGGCTGGAACGCGCGCGGATTACATGCGCGACAATTCAACCAATCAATGGCGTTTATTCTAACCGTTGTCGTTATCGTGGCCAGTGTGACCGGCCCTTGGTTAACATTTTGATGTAGCTCATCCATAGGCCCTGCTATAACCGTTTATAAACGTTTAGTGTCTTGACCCTTTGTTGTTAGATAACGAAGCTTAAAGTTTGTGAACTGTGCACACTATAATCTGAGTTGGAAAAAAGAAATCACCCCAAAAAAACATTCAAGATTGATTTCAGTTTTAATTAAATCTTAAATGTGTGTGTGTGGGGGGGGGGGGGGGGGGTCGAATGTAGAATTGTTTAAATAAAAGAAAATCGACTATTCGGTAGGAAAGAATGTTTATGCTTGTAACTCAAAAAGCCTTTCCGCTCAGTTTGCGCTGCCAGGTCACATTTATGCTCTTCGTCGTGCATATTAAAACCAGTAAAAAAAGAAATAATTAGGACTCATTTAGTTGGACCCAGTCGCACATTTCTGAGATATTTTTTATTTTTTCGAAATGACTTTTGCAAGTAGTAATTATATATAATTTCAAATTGTGTTTTTTAGCGCAATTTAATTGATTATGTTGTGATTTTTTTAATGATTTCTTGGAATATTAATCAGATCTAGTACTACTTTAAATTTTGATATTCGTTTTGCATCATTAATCTGACAATAGCAGGAAAATGAGTTTTCTATTTTTTCTCGATGCTCATAGGCTATTGTATTTAATTTTTTTGGAAGTAACCATTTTAAATTTGTTTTTGTCAAATATGAATATGAAGGTGGTAAAAGTATACTGAATTTTTGAAAGTTCATTTATCGGTACAGTATTTTAAAAAGAACCCTTCCATTTTGTGTTTGAAAAATCTCAAAAGAAACCTCAACATATATCATGACTGATTGTATAAAATCCTTAAGAGTTAAATTCACTCATCGTTTGAACTGGAGACAAAACAGAGCCGCCTGTTCATATTTTAAATCGTTTACAGTAAATTTCCACTCGTAGGATTGTACAGAATAAAAGGTTTTCCTTCGTTCGCGCACTTTTACCTGTCTGCGAGTAAACGAAGAAAGAAGTGGAAACATATCCACTTCTTTTGCACTCCCGTGCCTGATATACCGAGAGCGATGGAATGGGGAAAAATTTACTTTTCCCAGCAAGATTTACTTTTTTGTATCCTTTTGTTCTTTTATGATTAAAACAAAGAAACGGGCATGGACAACTATTCAAGAACCCCTTCTGTACCGTCTTTTAAAAATATTTTCCCCGTGAAATTTGATATACATGTGTAATTCTAATCAAAATATATTTAAAAACTGATTTTCCTTTATTATATTTTCGTTAATTGTTTTTAAAATAAACGAAGCATTTTATAACGATTAATGGCTTGAAAATATTTTGTACAAAATAAACCGCTAATTTGAATTGTTAGTTTTGGCTGTGTACATTTGATTGTTTTTTGTTTTTTGTCTTTCACACAGTTCTTGTTTAAGATAGTATTATTTCCTTTAGAACAAGCACGAATTCGTGCAGGAGCCGCGTCGTCACGTTGGTGACTTGCGTGTGTGACAGTTTCGTCATAGACACAAGCACAGTAGCAGTACAGCCTGCGGTCTCATAGACTTTGCGTGTGTGAGAGTTTCGTCAAGGAAAACTGTCACGTGACTAAATTGGCACAAGAAGAAGAAGAACGATAAGCGCTTATAGAGCCCCGTCTGCGATGCATGCAACGCGGCTAAAACAATCGTTAACACAGCCTGTACATATTGTGATACTTGTATTTGCCCCACTCGAGCAAAAAATTGCAATGAACGAGTTGAATGTAGATGCGAAGCTAGACTCAGTGGCGTAATTACAGGGGGAGGGGGAGGGGGGGCACGTTCCCCCGGCTGACGTCCGTTCCCCCGTTTGAAATCTTGAAATAAAAAAAAAATACAAGCCGCGGTTCATTTCCTTTTAGTCCCCCCTTGGAAAAAAATGTGTGCACCCCCAGGTACCCCGGGAAGTTTCACCCAGTTACGCCACTTACATGTAAAGGTAGCCTAATATACAACATTTGCTCACATCACTGGTTAGACTTAAAGGTAATATTCAACATTTGCACACATCAAAAAACAAAACTACTGACTTATTATGAAATACCCTGTTTGACTGTAAGTAAATAAGAATCATGGCACCTGGTGTGGAATTTTTGTATCATTTCCAGCGATGGTCGGCCGACCATCGTTGGAAATGGTCTAGTTCCCTGACCTGATAATTCCCTGAATTGTCTGAAGTAAAAAGAGAACCAGACTGCAAGAACAGCATTTTTTTCTCTTTGTTTTCCAAGCATCTATGCACACAAAATAGGTATGTTTTACAGTATTTGCTATAAAATACTAACCCCCAAACCCATTCATTTCTGAAAATAAATATTAAAGCAAAAGCTGTGTACTACCAATAACTTGCGGGTGGGCCGAAGTTGGGCTGCACTGGGGATGATACGGGTGGACCGGTAAGGCTGGGATAGGGGTGGTCTTAACGTGTTCGGTATTAAGCTGGGA
This sequence comes from Hippasteria phrygiana, assembly GCA_037893225.1. Classification (NCBI taxonomy): domain Eukaryota; kingdom Metazoa; phylum Echinodermata; class Asteroidea; order Valvatida; family Goniasteridae; genus Hippasteria; species Hippasteria phrygiana. The sequence continues at coordinate 287,511 of JAZGUH010000372.1, forward strand.
TATTTCTCGTTTCAAAACCTAAGAAGGCTGGAAAGTGGGCCGGCGGGCTGGCCGGACACATCGTCTCATCTAGCCATATGTCTGCCTGTCCAAGGGACACGCAAACAATAGTTTTGGCATGAAGATGCAAACTTTGCACAAGATGGGAGAAACGGCAGTCCCCCCCCCCCCCCCCCCCTCCCAGATTTCAAACAGAGAACTGTGTTCTTAAAGTTACTTGTTTTGGATACGATACCTAATATTTTGGGAAAGAAGATTTTCAATCACATTATTTAATGAAACCGTGCTTTAGCTATGTGCCCGGTCAAATTGACTAGGAGTAAGTAGGTTAAATTTTGTTTTGGTTTAAATACTTCTTTCTTGTTCTTTGTTGTACCTACCGGCAACATGTGGTCCAAAGCTGCCATGGGACAATCTCGATGCTCCTTCACAATCATTGTGCTGCGGGGATTCAGTATGTTCTTCTTCTTGCGTATGCTAAAATTTATAGGTCTATACTTTTCTCAAGCCAGTTAACATATCGAGCATCCAACAGCTGCAAACCAGTGGCGCCGTGAGGTGGACGGTGTCTCAGGCAATGATCCAATAAGTGAGTGAGAGTCTGCTATCCGATGCCGCAGTCACAATAAGGGTCATCCACCATTCCCCATTTGAACAGGTTGGCTCTCCATCTACCGACACCACTACGGATCCTATGTATGTTGAGAAGAATGGACGTGCGTGTAATAAGCCAGTTCGGTATCTCGAAGGTCAAAGGTTATTCGGGATAAAATTGCTCACGTAATGCCATGCCATTACGCGAACGCCCATTTTGATTGAATTTAACACCTGCGCGTTGTGCGACCACCTTTTGCATCCACACGCGCGCGTTAGGTCACGCGGGTCATTCGGGACAAATGTCATTGTGCACATGCGCAGTTGAAATACAGAACTAACTTATACTGACGGTCCATCCCACATGGTTGGGGTGCATTTCAGTCGGGGTAAAATTATACAATATCACTTGAACATTTCAATCCACACTTTAAAGCTGCATAATGCCCCCCATCCTCCCCCAACGATGACAAATAGCACCGCACCCCAGGTGAAATAGCGTATTTTCCGGTTTGATTTGGCTAACTTCCCAGCCAGTATTTCATCATGCCAGTATTTCATTTTGTCATGCCTCAGAGGCCACGTAATGCGACCAACAGTAATCTCAAGATTGTATCAGAACAAGCATAAACAACATGGCTGCTCTTTATACACCTGTTCCAGTCAGCTGATGACACACAAGTTCGCTGCTGTCGATTTTCTGGGTGGAATATCGTTTTGCCTGAAGAAAAGTGCCGAACCCTTTTTAACTTGATTTTTTTCTTCAGTGCGACTGCCGACATATTGCAGACATTCAATGGATGCCGTTCCACTCGCAGTTTAAATTTGGATATCGTGTTGGAGAAATCAGACTCGTACAACGCCATTTTTAATGGTCGTCATATAGTTCGTGTATTTTTTCAGCAAACGGAACCGCTCGGGCTTCTTCGTGAAACATTAATTTAGACGACGGAAACTCGTAACTTGTTTGGATATCAACCCTTCCATAAATTTGGAGAACTGGAAAGGCTGTTTTGCGGATGTACCAAGTAACTATAGTTCCTAGAAGAATTAGAAGTAAAGCTCGGCATTTCGTTCAGTAGCTCTGACCGTCATTAGGAGAAATCGGGAGTTTGGAAAAGCAGGAATAGCTCTGGCTTTGCTGTAGGCCTACAGAGAGACGCCAGTTTGTTTGCTTTTCGCTTCCAACGTCGACATTTCTAAAAAGCACTTCGACAATTGAAGATAATTGAGTTGTTTGTATTTAAAAGTTTCTAATAATTTGCATCCGTTTTCGCAAGGACGTGACTTATTATTTCTTTTTATTCCGCGAAAGTCTGTTATCAACTTTAATTATTGCCGACAAGTTCCGAGGAGGGGATTTGACGTAAAGAAAAGGGCAAACTGTGACGAATCTCCGGCATCTTGACTCATATTAACGCTTTCATGGAATGTCAAATGTCATTTCAGGATCCGGCTGTCTACCTGCGTCATCTAATTTGTTTGTGCCGCGTTGTGTTATGAACGAATAGAACCCAAACAAGCTTGTTTGTTATAAAATAACAACTGCCTGCAAATTCGAGAAGCAGTAGTCTGAATATCTACGTGTGTAGTAAATCAAGCCAGGTTTCGTCGTAGGCACTTCTTTCAGTTGAGATCTCCTCTAGCATACATTGAGGACATCTGTTAAATCGTGAGACAGCACGATGCGATTGGAATACGGACTGGTGTTTTGGGTTTTGGTGGCGGGAGTAAACGCCGTTTCTTTCCGGGTCGAGCCGAGCCGACAGACGGTGGTGGTGGGCCAGAGAGTTATGCTGCGATGCCAAGTCGATAACCAAGACGGCGTCACTGTTTACTGGCAAAACGTAGATACGGGGGATCGGATAAGTGAAGACCGAACAATCGACCCTCTTCACACTCTCAGCGGGTCCATCAGGCGGAGGTACCAGGTGGTAGGCAACTCTCACTCGGGGGAGTACAACCTCCTGATCCGGCGCGTCTACGTGAATGACGATTCCCTCTACGCGTGTTTCTACACGACGGATACCAACCAGATCCACTCCTCACAGGTTGCGCGCATCAGGGTCCTAAGATATCCGGATAGATGGTTACCCTCGTGCCTCATGGAACCAAAGCTTCGAGTGAAGGTAGGGGACAACGTCACCCTTGGATGCGAGTCCAAAGATAGCAAGCCGCCTATCACGCTGACCTGGGTACGGGGTAAGGAGATACTGCAAACTAAATCCATAACGAACGCCACCCTGATTTATGCCGATTTCAAGCACACTCTGACGGAAGCCGACCGGAATGTCCGATTCACCTGCGTGGCGAGGAGCCAAGCCCTGGTCCAGCCGCGGTCCTGCTACCTGATTCCCCTGCGGACCCGCATCGACGTCACCCTCAGTCCAGTTGTGAAGACGATCGATGAAGGAGAAAGCGTCAGTTTCACATGCATGGGCGAGAACGTGCCTCAGCTGGTTTACCACTGGACGGTCAACGGTAACCCGATTACCGAGTCCACAACCAAGCACCAACTAATTCGCGGTGGCATGAAACTTGAGATTGTCGACGCCACGTTGGAGGACGATGCGACCGTGGTTATTTGCCGGGTTGAACAGAAACAGCTTGCGCTTAGCGATCAGGCAGAGGCTCGACTACGGGTTCGACTGCCGAAGGATACTACATCTGAGTTCCCCACTGAACCGGTTGATACCGCGACAGAGAAAACGACCACCACACTGTGGGACGAAAATGAGGACAACCTAACCGAATTTACCAGCGGAATGGTGCCTATTGAACAGGATACGACTACTCCGGAAATGACTGGAACCACGTTTAAGGTGTCAACCGAACCGATTACCTTATTCGAACGAATAACGACCAACCCAACCAAACAGATTACCACGATCGAGCGAGTGACAACCAAACCGATTAACCCAATCGAGCGAGTGACAAATATCCCAACCACCACAATCCAACAAGTGACAACCATCCCAACCAAACCGATTACAACAATCCAACGAGTGACAACCATCCCAACCAAACCGATTACCACGATCCAACAAGTGACAACCACCCCAACCAAACCGATTACCACGATCCAACAAGTGACAACCATCCCAACTAAACCGATTACCACGATCCAAGTGACAACCACCCCAACCAAACCGATTACCACCATCCAACGATTGACAACCATCCCAACCAAACCGATTACCACAATCCAACAAGTGACAACCATCCCAACCAAACCGATTACCACAATCCAACAAGTGACAACCATCCCAACCAAACCGATTACCACGATCCAACAAATGACAACCACCCCAACCAAACCGATTACCACAATCCAACAAGTGACAACCACCCCAACCAAACCGATTACCACAATCCAACAAGTGACAACCATCCCAACCAAACTGATTACCACGATCCAACGAGTAACAACCATCCCAACCAAACCGATCCAACAAGTGACAACCACCCCAACCAAACCGATTACCACAATCCAACAAGTGACAACCACCCCAACCAAACCGATTACCACAATCCAACAAGTGACAACCATCCCAACCAAACTGATTACCACGATCCAACGAGTGACAACCACCCCAACCAAACCGATCCAACAAGTGACAACCAACCCAACCAAACCGATCCAACAAGTGACAACCACCCCAACCAAACCGATCCAACAAGTGACAACCATCCCAACCACACCGATTACCACGATCCAACGAGTGACAACCATCACAACTACACCGATTACCACAATCCAACAAGTGACAACCAACCTAACAAAACCGATTACCACGATCCAACGAGTGACAACCATCCCAACCACACCGATTACCACGATCCAACGAGTGACAACCAGCACAACTACACCGATTACCACGATCCAACGAGTGACAACCAACATAACCAAATCGATTACCGCAGTCAAACCGCTGACAACCATCCAAGCTTCCACAAAACCGGGCGTGGTAATCGCTGTTGCTGTGTGCATCGTTTTATTAGTCATATTGCTCGTCAGTACATCCTTGATCATATACTTCTTCAAGTTCAGAAAACCACTTCAAAAATGAAAAGAGTTTCGGTTCAAATGAATTGAAGGAACGGTTATACCATTTTGTATATTAAGTCGAATAATAATGAGTAAAGGGTGTGACAAAAATGATGTGGTTCCTGACCGATGCGACCACCATGACCACGAACTAACAAAAATCTCTTTAATATATAGTTATTTATGCATATTTCCAGAAACATTACTGTTGGTGCTGTTCTTGTTGCTGTTCTTGTTGTTAATTAATTTTGGATTTATTTCTACTGATGTTGTTCGTAGATCCAAGCAAATTCTAAACCCAAATATCAATTCCCGGAAAAAACGAACAAAAAATTTGCATAGAATTGGTAAGTTTTCGTGTGGCTTGTTTCTGATACAGTGGAAGGGCATTCTGTGGTAATTTTGTAAATCTTGTCTCCGTGGTAAAGATGGGCATTGATTTTTTTTCCCCACATAATATGTACATTGATTGTAGCGGATGTTACCTTAAAAAAATGGGTGTAATGATGTTAACGTAATCATGCTGATACTATATGAATAAAGTGGACAAAATAATATTGTTTCAACACCAGGGCTTTTACCAAGTATTTTTGCCTATAGAGTAGGCCTATAACAAATGGCTGGTTATCGCAAATCCCCCTCTGATACAAATAGACTGGTTCTCACTCCAAATATATATGGGGCCCTGTAGCTAGACTGGTTCCCGGTCCCTCCTTTCTCAATACGATTATGGAGACCGGCAGCTAGAGGTAATGCTAATTAGCATAAACCTGGCAGAATAAGCCAGTTCGGTATTTCAACTGCGCATGTGCACAATGACATTTTATCCCGAATGACCCGCGTGACCCAACGCGCGCGTGTGAAGGCAAAAGGTGGTCGCACAAAGCGCACGTGTTAAATTCAATCAGAATGGGCGTTCGCGTAGCGTGGCGTGACATTACGTCAGCAATTTTATCCCGAATAACCTTTGACTTTTGAGATACCGAACTGGCTTATTCCGACAGGTTTATGCTGATTAGCACTACCCGCTGTACCTGTCCCAAACATCAAAGTTGGGATGGAGGGACCGGGAACCAGTATATTCAGAATATAGTGCGCCACCAAGCGGTTGCACCAAGCGGAGGCCATTTTTCAAACATCCTAATCGGAAAGGCATTCCATTTTCAATCATCATAAAAGTCACTCCTAATTTCCATATTGATTCAAGGCTATTTTTCAAGATTATGTCAAACAAACAAACATTAATAGAGGGTGAAAGTTGACCTTGAACTCCAAGGAGTTTTGTCGAGAATGTTATACATCCAGGCACATCGAATGTCACGGGAGCTTCAACGTGTGCAGCACATGGGCGGATCCGGGGGGGGGGCAACGGGGGCCATGGCCTCGTTAGCCCCCAGATCAAACCTGTTTTTTTAGTAGTTGTAAAGTCGAAAACGAGAAACTGTTGTGTACGTGTACCAAACTTAGAGCTGTTAGTTTATGGAGGCGCCCAGAATGCAGCATTAAAAATCGGGTCACCATGTTTATTTACAGCCCCTGCCCCCTCCAAAAACGTTGTACTGGTTTTGTAGATTGTCTATGAGCCAATTAGCCCAAGAACAAAACATCGACCTGCCCCAGTTGTGATCTAGAATTTAAAACTGTCCTGTCCCATCGGAACTGTTTCCAGGCAACCAAGGAAGCGTGCAACCGCTTTGACAGAACGAAATTTCCCCCCTTTTCCCCAGTAATTTCCCGCTGAAAATTGGCCGGTCACCAGGTTTTGCCAAAGCTTGGCTCGGGTTGTGACTGGAAGCTCAATGCCTATATGATAAGTTCTCACTCCAATCATACGTGTATCTTACAATAGACCAGCTTTTCTATTTTGTCACGGTTGTCGAAAATAACCATGAGATTCCGTTTTAACTGGTTTCATTAATAGCAATGCAACAATTCTGAGGAAAATTTCGACATTACACATTGCCCTGAAATCCCCAAAATTGCATCTCTTTGATTAGTTACGTAGACTATTTAAAACGTCTGGGTGCAAAATTTTACCAAAAAGTGTAATATTTACGGAGGAAGAAAATAAGAAGCATTGACATTACACTGTGAACAAGTAACAATGGATTTGGTGCCAAGTAACAATGGATGTTCATTGTTAGTTGGCCGTTTTTCTTTTGTTAGATGTTCATAGTGTTATGTGTATATTGTGTAAATCTGCCATTTTGACATTTCGCGAAGCACGCCCTCAACTTTAGTTTTCTGGATCCATGACAGAGGCTAATTAATGGTCAGCGGCGAAGCCAGGGCTCTCTTCATATAGGCTGGTGCGAGTGGGGGCCAGGGAGGGGCATGGATGTTACAGTGGGGGGGGGGGGGGGGGGGCTGACAGTATGTCTATTATTATTATTATTAATTTTTTTTTTCTGCGTTTGCGAAATTTACAGTGGAGGGCGACTGGGGGAGACGATTTTTTATGCGGGCGTGCTTGGTGATAACCAGCTCTGTTTTAAAACAAATATCATGCAGAGTACAGTGTTGTGTGTAAAAAGCTGTGACTTACGTGGACTAACAGCAGTGGAATTTGTATTGCTTTAAAAGGCAGAGGCCCCTCCCCACACACACTTGTCAAATTATGTTTGAGATCAACTTTATGAATTATTTTTCTCAACCCCCTTCCTCAAAAATTCCTGGATCCGCCCCTGAGGGGCACCTGGGCTGCACCAATTTTTCTAAAGGGGCACTGCAGGAAGAAAATACAATAGGCTTTTTGTGCACAATCGTAACGAGGGACCCGGGCGTGGTGGCGTGCCCATGGCTGGGGGCGTGCCCCTGCCTTCCCGCCCCACCCCGCGAGGCACTGTAAATTATCACGTCTCATTTCTCAGATTTTTTAGCGCCCCTTTAAGTACTGCGAGAGGGAAAAAATGTCATTGGGAAAAGCTCCGCTTACAGAACCCTCGATGCTGCATCATCGCCCACCCCAGAATGATGACGAATAGCTGGGTCGAGTCGAGCCCCAGGAAAGCGCCGTCATTTCCCGGCGCGGCTTGGCTCAGTCCCCAGCCCTCAATCATCGCGTCATAGCCGACCACACACCAAAATCCACGCAGCACACCATAAACATTGACCGTGGTGTGTAGCCAACATTAGTTAAGCCGGAGTGCACCAACTCGATAGACTCCACACCAGCTCAGAATGATACCTAGAGGCTCATGCAACATGATCACTAAGTTTATGAACGAGGCTGATGACTTTTTCATGTGACTTTTGTCTTCAGTTCAACGATTGTTTTAAAGAATTTGCGGGGATGTAGCTCTATTTGCGGATTCAAGGCATTGCGAGAGAAAAGTGGACATTTCTATTTTACGGAAACCCGGCATTTCTTTTGCTTTTGGAACAGGGTGATTCATTCTGTTCTGGAGACGTTTTGATGACGCAGATTTCGTGCAAGAAATAGCCGTTCAGGAAACCACAAAAAACGGTTACTTTCTTTGCACCAAGAGGAAAGCTGTGCGTCGTTTCTATGTCAGGCGTCTTTCAGCTTCCGATTTTGGAGATGTGGAAGTGATTCTGATCAGTTGTGATCAGAAGTGATCAGTTGTAGAGTTTCGCCTTGCGGGAAATTACACTAAGACAGTCACTTCAACCAGATGAGTGAATTCTTCAGACGTTTTACTTCCAGCGTATAGTCTTGTCTTCAAACACTGCTGAAATTTCGACATCATCAGTAATCTTTGTCCCATGTGTACAGAGACAAGACAGTGATGCGTCTGGATCGGCACATTTCTGTTTATCATCGTTGCTTGGATTATTCTCTTCGAAGAATCTTGGGAAAACTGACCTTAAGACCGCGGCAGTGACAAATTTATGACAAACCACATCATCAGTTTGAGCGTCAGTTGAACCATCCATTGCTTGATTGGTACACCGTATTTGCACTGACGGCGTTGTGCTATTTGGCTGTGTTGTCTATGTGTAGTCCATGACCTCCACGAATTCAAAGTTGTTAAACAACACTGCGTGACCACACCCAACATTTACTGTCTGGGAATAGTAACGCTTTTGCTAATCGCAGGTTTTGTTTAAACCACCTAAGGAATCTCACGGCAGCACGATGCGATCGGACTACGGACTGCTGTTTATTCTGGTGTTAGTTGCGGGGACAGACGCCATCTCTTTCCGTGTCGACCCGAGCTCAAAGACCGCCGTCCTGGGTCAGACTATGACTCTACGCTGTCAGGTCGACAACCAAGATGGCATCCACGTGTACTGGCAGAACATGTTCTCTGGAGAGTACCTCAGTCGAGACCGCAAGATCGACCCGTTCCGCAGGCTCAGCGACTCCATGAGGCGCAGGTACCGGATGGTAGGCGACTCGGGCAACGGGGAATACAACCTCCTGATACGACGAGTTTCAATGGTCGACGCCGCTAAATACAGGTGCGTCTATTTCACAGACGTGGCCTACTTCTCGCAGGTCGCACGCATCAGGGTGCTGAAGCCGCCGGATAAAGGGTACCCCTCGTGCCTCCTGGGGCCAGGTCTTCAGATGGAGGTGGGAGACAACATCACCCTGGTCTGCGAATCGAAGGGCGGGGATCCCCCTGCCACTCTCACCTGGATACGGGGTGAGGAGATCCTGCGGTCCACCTTTATCCCTCACTCCATCAGCACTGTGGCGGGTTACGAGCACACCTTAACGGAAGCTGACCGGAACGTCAGGTTCACCTGCGTGGCAAGGAACCAAGCTCTGGCCCAGCCCCGGTCCTGCTACGTGATTCCTCTTCGCAGCCGCATCGAGGTCATCCTTCGACCCGTCGTCACGACGATCTACCTCGGGGACAGCATCAGCTTTAACTGCATCAGCGAGAACGTGCCTCAGTTAGCCTACCACTGGACGGTCAACGGTAACCCGATCACCGAGTCCACTGACAAGTACCAACTCATCCGGAGTGGAATGAGACTGAGAGTCGTCAATGCCACCCTGGACGACGACGCCACCGTCGTTGTCTGTCGAATCGAACAGAGGCAGCTTGGACTCAGTGACGAAGCAGTGGGCCGGCTGTGGATCCGTCAGGTTAAGGATAATGAGTTCACTAGCGCCTTGTTGACGACTGTGCCAGTGACGACCACTCCGATGATGACTACGGCTCAGATAAAGTTGACAACTAAACCAATTACCACAACAACTACCCCGGTTACCACCACTGAGCCACTTACCACAACCGAACCGGTAACAAACGCTGAACAAGTGGCGGCTACAGCTAAGTCCCCAATAACAACAATAGGCCTACCTGTAACGCAGCCGAAAACAACAACCGAACCGATTACCACAACGGAAGCAGCAACTACCATCACGACCCAGCCGCTTACAACACAGCAAATAACTAAAACCAAACCGGTTACTACTAGAAAACCGGTTACCACAACGGAAGCAGCAACTACCATTACGACCCAACCGCTTACAACGCAGCCAATAACTACAACCATACCGATTAACACAACCAGCCAGGCCACACAACCAGCCACAACTACAGAAGTTCAAACAACCACTAACCCACCAAATGTCATCGCAGTAAACCCCTCGACGGCCGCCAATGTACAGACAGAAACTCAACCAGAGAACGTGATACCCGGCATGCCAGGTACAGATAAACCGACCAGTGTGGACGATTGGGAAAACAACCTCTCCGGACTTTTGGAGCGATCGATCGCTCGGCAGAATCCGAATTCTGGCAGACCGAAAGAGAAACCCACGCCAGCCGCAAGCCCCTCCCCAAAGCCAGCCACCACCCAGCAGAGTGCGGCAACTCCGAAACCTGAGCATCCCGTCAAATTGAGGTTGGATCCCCCTCCCCAAAGGGGTGACATTCCTCCTGAAATTCCCAACACCCCTCGCCCCGCAACCACTCCAACCATCACCACCACCACCACCACCACCACCACCACCACCACCACCACGACGAAAACACCCGTCATCAAAACCACACATGACAAAGGGGAAAATGTCATCTTGTCAGCAACTTCGGCTCGTCCGCAACCACCGACCAAGGGACAAACAGCCCGGCCGACTGAAGCTCCGACAACCCCGACAACGAAGCCGGCTACCACCGTTCCAACAACCAATTCCTCGGTCGAACCGACTCTCAACGAAGGAAGTCCACCCTTGACGAAGGTCGATGGAGGGAGCAGCAATGCCGGTGTAGCGGCTGGGCTGAGTGTCACGTTCATACTCCTCGCCATCGTCGGTGCAGGACTCGCCGTCTATTTCCTCAAATTTAGAAAGCCACCACAAAAATGAAACTAATTGTGGTTTAAGAATGAATTAAGAGTCGGAGAATGCATTTTCTCAGTGGCTGACATTTGCTGAGGCAAGGCCACGCAGAGTATCCATACCAGTGATAATGGTGTTGGTTCTAAAACTGGAAAGAACGAACCAGCATGGTCTATGTAGTCATTGTGAGGATAAGAAGATAATTGCAAATCCAAAGTGGTTTTCTGACTAAAACTAACACGGAGTTTTCGGTTTGATAAATGTTAAAATTCTGTGTGAAGGTCGTTGTAAAGTTTGTGCCACATATTGATATGACATGGATGATATGACATGTCGTCCATACACAAATTTTATCTTGTTTGTAGACTCGAGGTCATTTGTAGTTCTGCATTTACCATTTACAAAATCAGTGCAACAAAATGCTAGAATATAAAGCCAATACTGTTCCTGACTGCTGTTGCCTTATTCAAGACAACAGAAGGCGTTACAGATTGTCACATAATCGGTGGACGTTTTTATAATCACAAGTATCATAATAATGAGATATTGGTGTACGTAGTCACAGTGGGCGTGGTTTGCTTCACTGGAAACTGGGGTGCTGTAACTTGTGATCGATGTTGACTAAAGTTATCAAAAAGCAGATCAATACGGTAACCATGTATATAAAAAAATTGAAAGCTGTGTAACCTATACCTTGTTTTGTAAATAGTCAAACTTTCTGAACAGAACTTTGATTTCTTTTAAAATTAGGGGAGGGGTGGCTTTCGGCTAAAGTTTGGTTTGAAAATTGGAACTGCTTGGCAAAAACGGGTTGTCAGCCAAAAATGCATGTCTACTGACCGTGACTGGTACTCGGCCAATTTTTGCTGAGCAGAATTTTTCACTAAGCAACTAAGAAATTGTTATGAGCCGTTATCGTCGGACTTTTTAGTCTGGACAGTTTTGCCTCATGATTTGGCGATGTTTAGAGCTTTCGTATAAACAACTTGGGTTTATTTCTCCGACACTTTTTTTTTCTTAGTCGGAAATTATTTTTTATTTAATAATGTTGTCACATTATAGACACTGACCAATCAGAGCTAACAGAACTATAGATTTGGAAAAAAAGTTCGTTTCTATGCGCAAATAATTAAATCCTGGTAGTTTAGACACTTAAGATGATTCACATGAGCAAATTTCCGTATATTTTGTATCAAGTGCTTGCCCATGTATAAATATATGGATAGCTCATTGGCCGTTGCGCGCTGTGCGAACAACTGTCGCCAGCAGCCGCCATATTACCACTCGTGGAACATCCATAAATCATTGCTGCCTACCCTAGCACCTGCTTCCGCCATGTACTAGTTTTACGTACGTTCGCGCATCGCGTGGAGTGGAAAGATGGCGGACGGTGTCGTCAACTTGAACAGCCAATGATCTATCCAGATGTTTATACATGGAGATCAGTGATTCGGACCTTTTTTTAGCGTATTTCAAAACATGTGGTGCGTTTCTGATTGGTCAATCATTATGTGACCAATGTTAGATTCTTAACACGCACGAAGTTTATTAATAGCGCCCTTGCTTTCTTATCCAACAAAAGCGTGCATCCCGAAAATTACCCAAGGAAACACGCGGATGAAAAGACACACTGTGCCGAACGGAATGGCTCCCAGGCGTTTCCCTGGCACGGAAAACAGCACAACACTGTTGCCTTTCCATTCACTGTATCAACATCAACACTTGGGTGGAAGCGATATTCGGCAGATGGGATCCCAGGGGCTCGAGTGCACGGAAATGGCCCCAGACAGTTCGGTTGTGGTAACCTTTTACTGGCTAATTGCCCGCCTGTTCACGCAGGTTGTCGGAAATGCACTGGGTACTGGTTGAATCACCACATCGTGTTCCGTAAAACGATAGCTTTACAACATACACGCCCGAACTTTAAACATGGCTGGCTGTAACCTTGCACCTTCTGTATACGGGACTGTCTCATTGAGGATTTTATTATAGAGTAACCAATTACCATTATTGAAAAAGCGCTCTCATGCTTTGTTGTCTAACGAGGGGCAATGTTGTGATCGCTGTAGATTTTTTTCACCCCGAAAAATATTTTTTTAAATGATTTTCAAAGTGAACAAAGAAAACTGGCAGGAGCGGGATTCGAACCTGCGACCTCCAGAATACCGTACCGGCATTCTACCAACTGAGCTAGCTTGCCCTATGTTGGCGGTCTACCAAATTGTCGGTGTCTTTCTTTGGGGGCGCTTTTAAATGAGACCTCAAACGAAAAAATCCACCCACGTTTAGTTATGGAGTAATTACTTTACAAATATTGAGGTATTTGCGACCCGACAATAATTCAGGCATATCTTTGTGTGCATTAGACGGTGCGAAAACAACACAGAATAAAAGCCTTTTTTGGAGGGTTGCGAACATCAAAGTAGAATGAGGTGGTCTAATGTCAGAAGAAATTTTAGAAGGAAAAAACAAATTGTTTGAAAAGAACGGACACTATCTCTTTAAGGTTTCTATTTTGTTCGGTGTATGTTTTCGTGTAAATGGAAACTACCGGGTATTATATCGCATTGTATAAAAAAAAGTTGTAAATATTCATTAATGTTTTAATTATTAATCAGAGCTTCACATATTAAATTAGCCGAATGTTGCATTAATATCTAAAATCATGGGCTTTTTTTATGATTTTTTTTATGGAATAAAATGCGCCCTAGGTAATGGTATACAAAAATATACCACCCGTACGGTTTTCCTGAGCCAATATTTAAACAGAGGATATTGTCTTCACGATGTGAACCACGTGGATATAATTTTCTATTTAAAATGGATAGAGAGATTTAATACGACGATGTGATTTTGACCATGGGCGTACAAAATCATATCCCACTCCATTCAATATCACATCTGAAGCCTGTAAACGGTTGTTCCACTTTGACAAAGACCACATTGTGACTTCTGTGTTAACAGCTTGAACCTCATTGTGATTCTGGCACTATGAACATCTAACAAAAGAAAACCCACGCAGTCCTTTGTTACAAACAAAGGACAGCGTGGGTTTTCTTTTGTTAGATGTTCATAGTGTGGGCTCCAGATGTAATACATCCACAAATGAAATCCACCTGTTTCTTTTGAATAGAAAATCACCTCCAAGGGTTTCACAGTACCAACAGATGCTTCAGAAATTATATCCCAGTTTTCAAGCCATATAGTTGACCAATGAGCTCACCACCCCCCCCCCCCCCCCCCCCCCCAGATGACAAACACAACAACTGCCAAGACAATCTCAAAGCAGATCATTAATCATCCCCGTCGCCAGCTCCAGGCAACCGGGGCGAGGGGCACAGTGCCAGCTGGGGCCACATCACAAGAAAAAACACAACTATATATAATTTTGATGCTTGTGGTTTTTGCCAATAAGAGGAGGGGGGCAATTGGTCGCCAGGGGGATTGACCCTTTCGCCGGTTAATTCGTGTTAAGGCTTATCGGTAAGGAACAGGTTCATTTTGGGGGGTTGCAAGGGTGATAACCGTGGTGCCATCCGGCCTAAGGGGGACAAAAGCTGCAGAACTCTGCTCTCTGAATACCCGCTTAAAAACAGGGCCACGCCCACCTTCGCATTGCACACTCACTTCTCCAAAAGACCATATTTTTTTGCGATATTTTTTATACAGTCGACATGTTTTGTAAAGGCATGCCTTACACAAGCTTGTTCTTTTTAGCTGTTTTAGGTTTCGCCCCCTCTTCTGGATTTTTGATTTTTTTTACTTTTTGTTATATTTTATACAAATGTATTACATTTGTAAAAATTTTGCAATGCCATTTGTATGTGTATATAATATTGAATACAATGTGTACTAAACAGCGCCCGCTAGTGTTAGAAAATGTCCGACCCCGCTGGCTTTAAGGCCTGATCAGGGTGGACTCTGCTAAACGGTTGGCTACACGGGTCTCAGGACAGAGGAAATGCTTCGTTTCACTCGCCGGAAGGTTGTCGGAAACTCTTCAATTATGGACGCCCAATCATGCCGTATCATGGAGCGGCGTGCATGCAAGTTTATCTCCAGTTGACCTTCGGGATGAAGGAGTTTTTACTATGGTGTCAAGTGTAAACAGGGTCCGTGAGTCAGCCATGCATGGGTCATTTTGAGCCATCCTACTATAGGATTGTGGGCACCAAATTACAAACTGTTCCCACAAATACCTTTCTATCTAGTGCACTGAAATCAAGATCTTGGTGATACTGCAGATTGTGGGTTTGAGTCCAGCAGGGGGTCATGGTGCTTGTGTCCTTGAGCAAGACACTTTCCCTCCACCCATGTATGCCAATGTAGGCAATACTGTTGATGATTAAGAGTTCTATTTAATAGCCCGGTGCACTTGACTTGCAGCCGGGGCTGTATACTTCCCAGGAAGCTGAGGTTTCAGGAATGATTGATGGGCTGATGGACAGGGGTAATAATGTTACGCCTTGAATCACATGATTGGGGGATATGACATGTGCATTATAAAGGTGTAAAATACTATTATATCCTTACAGGGGGTCTAAAAGTTGTGCTTGGCAATTATAGGACACCAGCCACAATGCTTTGTAATTTTCCAGTAAGTCAATTTAAAATCATTATTTCTTTGCTTAGCAGCTCAATGGAATTAGATCGAACCCCGTGGGTCGTGATTTATTCTCGTGGCCACTTTATACCTCCTTGTCCGCGGCCAGTTTCATAAAACAGCTTGACACAAAATTTTGCTAAGCACAGAAAAATTCGCTTAGCAAAGAAAAAACCGGGTTACCACCCCTAAATACATATAATGTATACTACGGCTTGAAATTACACACGAGTATAATAGTGGCTGCAGTCACTACCATAGACATGTGTGTAATTTAAAAGCCGCAGCCAAGTAATTTGGACGCGGCCATTTTGCTGAGTGCTGAATAGCCATCGCTAGACTGGTTCCGATCCCTCCAATATTGTTTTAACGATTAAGAAGGGTTTGGATTTTGAGGTCAGAACCAGTCTAATCTATCTCACAGTGATACTTTAGCTCTCAGTTAATTTGCAACAAGACTTCAAACAATTTTTAAGGAGGGGGGGGGGGGGGGGGGGGGTGAGGTCTCTGCTTTCGTGGTCCGTAACTGACTGGCCTGAGGGGTCTGTCTTGCTTCTGAGATTCAGGCGGGAACTGATCACTGACCCGTGGTGCCGGCGTGGAGGTGTTGTCTAGCTAAAACGGAATGCCCCGCCCTGTCCGGTTAACCATGATTACCGCCTCCTAAAATCCCCTATAGTTGCTGCCGGCTTATCAGTCAGCCTGCCAGAAACGTTTCCGGATCGGTAAGGATGTAAAGTTGTTGCCATAGTAACAGTTACTGTTCCCTGGTGGTCGATTATGAATTAAACGATGTGGGTTGTGTCAAGATTCTGAAAGTTTGATCACATGAACTATTGGCCAACAAGGATATTTTGAAACTTTGGTCTATCGGGAGAATGGGGTATGCGAAGTCGGTGTTCCCCTTCCCTCCAGTTCTTTTGGGGGTTTTTCTGAAAGGGTCAACTCTTAGGAGCAACTTCGAAAGCAAAGGCGGATTAGCCTAAACAGCATTGGAAATACTTTTGCAAAATTGGAAATCAGCATTTGGGCTTTTTCTGTTACAAAATATGACAAATTTTGTTTGTAAATTGAGATCATAACATTAAGAAGTTACTTTTCTGCTGCAATAAATGCAACTCTCCAATGCTGTTTAATATTCCTAATCACTACTGAACACTATTTCGAACATAATATTCTTATTTTCATCCTCAAACATGAAAACGGCACTTGTAGTTCGAAAGACTGAAGAACTTGTGTTTATAGAAGACGATTAGCACGGAAATATGATGATGGAGACAATACCATGAAGAAATGTTAGTGGTAAACCCCGGGAACCAGGCAGGGACTGAAAACCCAAATCACATGTCCGCCCAGGCTGGATGCGAACTCGGGTCACAGGAACGCTGCCCCAACATGAATCCTGTTAACCTGAAAATTCTCGTCATTGATACCGTCGTCTTCACCCCGATTCCCACATTTCTTTCGACTGAAAACAGATCAAGCAAACAAAGTCTGTGTGTGATGTGGTCCATACATATAAACATGTACGTCTTTTCACTGGAAAGAAGGAATAGGACCCTATGGCGCGATTTAGGCCTAAATGATGCATTCCGAGCGCATAAATTACTTTTTAAATAAACAGGCCTAATGGCGGTTTACGCAACAGTTGTTGGCGTTTTCAATTACTATTACATGTACTAACAAAATAATTTCCTGGGCGCACCCCCCCCCCAAATAAAATGGCAAACATGCAAACTGGTTCTTTTCCCAATTTTTAAAACCGATTTCGGCCAAACTTGGTCTGTTAAACCTGTGTCAAGAGTCCAATATGTGACATTTAAAGATGAAGTTCAAAGTTCACCTAGGCAACTGCTCAGCAAAAATCACGGACAATCGGCTGATATTTGTGCTTCATAAATCACACATGCACCCTGCTCTAGTTGTTAACGCGTTGCCTGCTTGTGCAGTTGAACCTCACTGATGCCTTAAATACTGCCTGTGTAGTGTTCCCGGCCCATCGACATCCATACAACCTCCTCTTTCCTGCATGTTTCAGCATGTACGAGAGACATGATTCAATCTTTGTCAGCTCATTCTCAGTGCATCCAGCAGAATAAAACACAAAGTGACAAGAACATCCGCTGTGTAGGCGTTACAGTGAGTTCAAGTTAATGGGGCTAGGATAAGGTTTGAAATGTTGCATATTGTGTATACCACTGAGAGTACAAGTTGAAAGAGGGCTCACAGTGTATGGGATTACATTGGTAATTTGGTTGGACTCGATTTTGCTTTATACATTTAAATCCACTTTTATCCACTTGATCCTTCTAAACGTGGAAATTACAAGGCGTAGTCTACTTGGAAGCTGGGACTATAGATGGACTATTGGCCGAAAATAACCAAGATAAGCTTTCTCCCACGGGGAAATGGTTGTGTTTGTTTCTTTTTCTGTAAACAACATTTTTCGATAATATCATATATTCTGAAAAAATGTCCGAATCCTTCAAACAGCTGTTAAAAATGTCCCATTTGAGATATACACAAGTATTTTGGCTGTAGGATCGAAACTTGAGGTCCTTGTAAATTTAGGTCATACCACAGAGTTTGCAAGTGGCTTCAAGCCACTGATTAGTAGTATATGCCTATTATTAATTGATTTATCTTAAAAACTAGCTGAATTTTTAAAATGCTGTCCTTTTACGTACTCTATTACCTACTTTCTTTTACCTGATCGGTCTATTTTATATTTATATTTTAATTAATCTTTTACGTTTTAACATTTCTTCAATCTTATTTGTTTCGTTTGTTGTTTGTGGTTTTTATGTTTATTAATTTTTTATTTATATTTTGTTTACTTAAAGGTTTCATTAATCTTAATTTTTCTTTTTATTCTTAGTGGTTGTTTATCGGTTATAATTTGTGTCATCTTAATTTATTGTTCTTTTTTACACAGGGCTCTCAGGAATAGCAGGTTTTTTTAACTGATGAGGCTACCCTGTTTGATTAAAACTGTAAATAAAATAAATAAATAAAAAGTCTATTTGTTATTACTTATTAAAAAATGTAATATAGCATCATCTCCCAGTGTTAGGTCTAGAAACGTGTATGGGTGCTACCAGCGCTATAAGCCGCCCCGACTAGCTTCATAGGCTCATGCTTATCGGAGTGAGCTTATTTATCCACGGCTTAGTTCGAACAGGTGCAGACGGCTTGTCAGGATCAGCTAGCCCTATCAGACCGATCTAAATGCGGCACAGTAGTGGACAGCGCCAGATTTGTTCTTACTGAAGTTGTGTCTTATATTCTCTCTTTCAATTTGGCAGTTTTAGTGTTTTGAGGGAGCCTGTGATTTCTTGTTGTTTCTGTACTTTGATAGCAAGGACCTTTCACGTGCTCTTCACTCAAGTTTGACAGTTTCTCCCTATCTTTATCTGCATCGTGCAAGGTTTTATGGCCGCTGTAACACAAGTACTTACACACAAAAATGTATGATCAAATGCGTAAAATTGTAAACTTCGGGGTTTAATACTGGAGTCAAATATGCTGGGAATTAATATGCAGGCTGCTTATTTGCATACAGTTATACACGTACGATTTAAGTAGTAACATACAGAGTGCATTAGGCCACAATGTCCTATCGTTAGTTAAAACAATCTATGCCTTTGACTAGGTCGGTCATCTCTCATGCGAAAGAAACGCACAGTATAATTTTTTACAGTATAATTTCTTTTAGCTGCACGGGAAACCGTACAATTAGAAGCGAATCCCGTGGCAACAAGGACTCAGGAAAGATGACGTCATTTCCATTCCGTGTGATGAAAGAGTTTTTCTCACCAGACGGATGGAGAGTAGACTTGATTCGAGCCGCCAAAGGTCCGCAGTCATCACCTGAACTTGGTGCGTGTCTAAACAAGTTCTTAAAACCCCTTGCGTACGGATGACGTCCATACACGCCCCCCAAAAAATGACCACCTGGCCGGATGACATCTATATACACGCAATCTCTGCATTTTCAATCCATTGTTGGATTATTGTGTAATGTATTAAAATGCCTCTTGTGTCCGTTTCGCTTGGCTGCACAGGCCGCCCCGGCTCCCCAGCGCCTTATTATAACGGTATGTGTTCCCTCCACGGATTTTAATGGTGCGTTAACTACAGGAGCAGACTGAATGAAATGTTAAGAAGCAATTTAGTTTTCAATTTTTTGATTTGTTGATTTTTTGTTTAATACAAAAAAAATAATCGTCATATTTCGTCTCCAAAGGTAACTATAATCTCGTACTCAGATGATCAAAACAAACACATTTTTTAAATCTCAATGCAAGAATTTGGATTTTTTTTTAGAGTGCTTCCATGCATGCTTGTTATTCACCAGAAAGAAAATACACGTGAGGATGAGAGTTCGAAGAATCATCTGTTTTGTGGAAAAGCTAACTTCTCCCAAACCCCTCACCCCCTTCCCGTTCTCCCTCCAGTCGAAAAACCAAGCCTGTTTTAATTACTAATGATCTAAATTCATTTATGACATTAGTGACGGCCTGGACATTGACTTTAAATTGGCCAAAAGTTTGGTGTTTTTTTTTGTTTCTTTTACACGTAGGAGTCCAAAGCATCAGAACAGGCTGTAGTGGGTAGCCATGAGCCTGACACCATGAACCTACACTTGAATTGAGTCTAGCTGCCGGAAAACTGCTGCTTAAATTTTAGGGGTAAGATTACTTCCCCCAAACCTGTAGGCCTTTAGGCGAATCAACCAGACCGTGGCACGGGAGGGGTCGGTGCTTCTGGCGGCTGGGCCAACTGCTTCCTTTCCGTCTGTCCCCCTCAATATAGACGTCACATGTGACCTTCTTACTGAACAAATTTGTTCAACAAAGATCCTCACCTCAATGTTGCTTGTCGACTTCAAACCACCTTTAGGCAGTCCATAAGCCCCAGCCGTGCATCTAGAAAACCTGAAGATGGAGGCGTGCTTCGCGGCCCTGACCTGAAGATTCCCTGACGACTCTTGATAAAATCTTAGTTCATAGATCATGACGTAACCACGTCAGTCCGAGTGACGCCAGTTGCAACTTTCAAAAAGAATACTCTTGTAAAATCCGGTCGGCGAAATACGGATTTCAGCTTCGATTTAATATATAATTAAAACAAATTCAGGATCGACAATAGACTTATTTAAAATATAAATGTTTTAAGCAAATGGTGAAAAAAATTGAAACCGATTTAAATTTTTAAAATCTGATTGAAATAAGAAAGAATCTGATTTATTATTATTTAAAAAAATCATGATTTTTATCAACCCTGCAACAATCATACTTAGTCATTTACTTAAATCTGTAAATATCACTTGTGTTTGGGAACAAATATCTTGCCAGTGATGACAGGATTTAATTTACAATTAAAGAAGTAGCAACATGGATTTTCTATTCTTTAATTTAATTCTGGTTGCATTGGAATAGGACTGTTTGAAAAGAGTATGTCTCGTTTGCTTCATTTTCTTTTGTTTTTACATGAAATAAAACTTCAGTCACATGATTAAATGTGATTAGTCATCAATTTGAATAATTAACGCTAAGTCATTTCACACACTTTTTCTATTTAATCAGAAGACTAATTAATATTAGTCATTTTGACTAGCAAATATTAGACATTTCTCATTTGGCTTGTCTAACTTTAGTTGGTCATTTCAGACGTAGGGCAGAACTAAATTTTATTAGTCAAAATGACTAACTTATGTTTACAAACCACTTTATTGCCCACAATTTATTTTGTGCGGGCTGACTTTCATCCTCCAACAGCAAAACCAATATTGCAGCGACTTATCGCCTAAAACGAAACCTTGATCAAAGAGCAGTTAGGACACACCCTTGGAGAAGATTAAACAGGTGGGTAAGTGGGTCGCTCGTCGCGTTTCTTTTTATACTATAGTCCTCCTGATTGATTGCCCGGTGTGCGTGCAATTTTGATCGCTGTGTTTTTGGCGCCATATTCCGTCATCCGTACGCATATGGCGTCAAAACAAAGTGCCACCAGGCCGGATGACGCAATTGGCCACCGTTTGTGCAGTTTCAATCCATTGTTGGATTATTGTGTATGTTACGCTTGACTGCACAAACACATTGTAGCGGTTCGCTTGGCTGCCAGAGCCGCCGCGGCACCCCGACGTCTCCCGTAAAATACCGTACTCAAGGGGTTTTAAAGAAAACGACCGCCAAAACATGTCTCCGGGGGAACATTTCACAGAGCTACTTAAACACAAAATTTTGCTTAAGCACAAAAATCCTGCTAAGAAAAATCAGGTTACCAGCCAAAACTCCATGTGACTGTTATGCTATAAGCAAACAGCTTAATACCAGTAAGCAATATACATCACATGAAGTTTTGGCTGGTAATCTAATTTTACCAAGCAGTTTTTTTTTATTGTACTTAAGCAATTTGTTTGCGCTTAATAAGCAGCTTTATGATATTGGTCCCAGGTTGATAACACACAATGAACACTTCAACGTCCTCATAAACACCATGCGTTAAATAACGCCTGCGTTTGTGTTCATCACGCCATTTGCACTCATGCCGCTCAAACGGTTCACCGTACGTAATAACCACTATAGTCTATGAGTTCATTCTATTCTAACTACCGGAGCTTCCGCCTGGACCGCGTGGTACAGAGTATCGCATTATGAATGTTAATTTTCATTAAACATTTTTTTTAATACAGGGTCTACAAGACATACACGACAATTTGGAATTAACACGGTAAACGATTTTTATGAACACCAAAGCACGCAAATGACTGTGCATCCCGAATCAGTAGGCCTAACGCGTGTCTTGAAAGTACACGTATATATTTGAAAGCAAACACTACCCGTTTTGATGTTAACACTAAACGCGTTTATCACGCCCGTTGGTTTCTTTTGTAGAGTGCGTCCACTTTTTAGCGCCGATCTGCGCACTTCCGCGTTTGAAAACGAGGATCTCAATGTCACAGAAAACAACTTTATGCTGATCGTGCGCCTGCGCTGCCTTTTAATGAACAGAATAATTTTGGCAGACATAACCTTTAACCTCATCACAACCGTAACCCTAACCCTATCCTAAACCCTAACCCCAATCCTAACTCTTTTTCTCACCCTAATCATCCTCTCACACTCCTGAGGACGGACAGAGCACCCATGTGCGTTTTCCTATACTTATGAGGACCATGAATGGAACCCTTCTTTTGTTCCCTTTGTTTGTACTTACTTTTTCCGAACAGCTCCCATAAGGTTTGTACACGAATTTCTCCCGAGGAGTCGGCCAAAGTCCTCGGTGTCATTGTTATCCCTAATCCCCCATTGTCACAAGTCCTCTCTCGTATAGCCTATAACCCACTCACACTGTCCGAAACGTCGAGTTACACACTCATCCCGGTTCTTTTCAGAACCACACATCTTCCCAGAAGAGATTTGTTTTTACATGGTGTTACACGCAATTCCAGTCTTTATCGCACCCCCCCCCCCCCCCCCCACCCCCCACCCTATGTTTCTCTTTGTTTTGGTATGCGAGGTCTATACTGATCATGCGCAGTATAAGCAACAAGTCAGATTTTCGGAGAGTATGATATTCACGCGACACCAGCTCTGTTCGTTTCTAGTGGGCTCTATCTACTCAGCTCAGGCTAGGCTCGGCTCTACTCGACTTTGCTCGGCTCAACTCGGCTCTGTCCTTTTTTCTGCTCAGCTTGGAGTTCCTGAGCTCGTCTTCCCTCAGCTCTACTAGGTAATTGTCCTTGACGATTTGGCTCTGCTCGGCTCTAATATTATCGGCTTTATTCGATTCCGTTCGATTCAGCCTGGCTCTGTTAGGCTTTCCTCTGTTTAGGTCGGCTCGGCTCGGCTCGGCTCGGCTCGGCTCGGCTCGGCTCGGCTCGGCTCGGCTCGGCTCGGCTCGGCTCGGCTCGGCTCGGCTCGGCTCGGCTCGGCTCGGCTCGGCTCGGCTCGGCTCGGCTCGGCTCGGCTCGGCTCGGCACAGTTTGATACTGCTCTAATTTGCATTTTCATGGCTCAGCTCTGCTGCAGTAAATTTCTGAGAGATCGCTACATTTTTTCAGTACATCAATGCTGATGGCGGGGCCTGTCACATTGTACATCACCGCGAATGGCAAGACGCACCCAGCAAATGGGTGGTATCCGGGTTTAAACGGGAGGCTCAAATACAATGCACTGTGCAATTGCTGTCGAGGTTTCCAATGTCACCCACCAAACACCCCGTCCATTCACTTGACGTTTCTCTCAAACATGTGGGGATTAGATTCAACCGTACGCCTTAGTGCGACACCAACCTGCTCAGTGGAGCAACAGTTATTTTGAGGGAGTCTTACTTTGCACCCGTAGTTTGGTATGGTGTGATGTCTATTACGTTTGTAGACAAACTGATAAGCTTTTTGTTCTCATTTATGTTGGTAAATGCCAAATAGAAACAGAACCAATTAATTTATTAATCATTTTGTTTTGCTGCAACAAAACGCAGAAGGATACGTTTGTTTACATAATAAAGACTCACAGAAAAAAGACGGTTTTCCATTTCCTGTTAGTTTGTACAATAAAGTGAACTTTATTTTAAGATATAAAATAATAGAGGTAACGAAACAATTAGGTTGAATTGGCAACTTTGAACTCGATACATATAAATCCAGAGGGCAGGGCTAGAAATTATTGGATAAAAACCTTATTATCAATTTAAACTTCTACACGAGCACTAATATACTTTCAATTAACATAGGAATCAATCTGAAAGTTTTGAAATCAATTACTTAATGCACAGAATAATTTTAACACAGTACTGATACCCGATCTCCAGTCAGAATAAACTTGACAAAAAGCTACTTGGGGATAGTGCAAGTCTAATTTCGGCGCAAAGGCTAAGCAAAGCATGTGGGCGTTGAGGGGGCACTTCATTTGACTCGGTTAATAGTAAACTTTTACCTTGTGAACGGTTTCTTCTGGTTCTCTCTCGATCTCCTTCCCTTGCCCCATCCTAGTATTGCGGGCTCCTAAAATTAGACTTTGAACTCTTTACACCTTTAAGATATTTATTACACTCAAATAATGTGAAGGGTCGTGCCTTATCCCTCGAGGTAATTTGCGGGTAACCAGTTTCATAGAATCTGCAAGAAGGGAACGTCAGTTCAGGTTAATATTTCACATTTTGTTTCTTACAAGTAACATTTAGTTTTTGTTGCACAATCCGTTATTCCGTAGTCAGTGCATTAACTTCACAAATTAAGTTGCCTGTTAATAGCCCTGTGTAACGAGGCCGGGTATTTTTCCCGATACAACTTTATTTCATTTAAAAAAAAGTGTATTCACAACATATGATAAAATTGAGGCAAGAATTATATATAGTTAACTATTGTTGACAACTGTTGGACCAATCTTGCCCGATCTATTCAACCACGTCGAGTCAATCACGTCTAGTCGACTGTTTGCAACCTAGAGCAAGTTCGATCAAGGACTATAGTTAACCATAGTTCGACTAACTCTGATCGAACGGACGCCAGTCGACGATGGTTGGACTAGTCTAGTCGACGATTCGTGACCAGCCTACCGAGGTTGGTCGCATCGCTGGTTAGCAATGGCCGTTTTAATAGCACAGTGCAGAGACGACCAGTTATCAGAAAAATGGCGAAAAAACGTTAATATTCAGCAGCAGTGAACGATCGTTTTTTGTTACTTTGTCTTTCTTTGAACATGTCGAAATAATGCACACGTTACCACTTGTGACATTGTTGATATACTGAGCAAATATCGTCCGTCTCGCTTTCATCTATGAACTCCTCCAAAAACGTAAAAAAAACTAGCCACCGCCATTTTCTCATGGTCGCGTTGACATGACAATAGTTCCACTAGAGTCGTTCGCACTTCAACTTCAGTGCTCATGCGCTACGTACGTCACGAACCAACCACCAGTTAACCATTGGTCCCTGATCGAACTTGCTCCTGTCTGCATGGCACGGTCGTGCTGGTTATTAACAACAACGTTGTCATGCTAAACTGTGAGTAGTGGAGAGGGGACCAGTAGCACTAAAGTTCAACTAGATTCGTTTAAATGTAGTGTACACGATTGGTAATCCTCAAAAATGTATTTTACTGAATTATTACAAAATACCTTATACTAGACTGTAAGTTAATAGCGATTTAAATCATCCTGTGAAACGATGCCACCTGGTGTGCTGTCGTTTTCAAGAAAAGTAAAACATTATATCGTTTTCCAACGATTGTTCCGCGTAACAATCATTGGAAAAAATAACGGATTTGGTTTAATACTGCCCTCTATTGACCGAATGTAGTTAGTCCGCGTTGCGTCTAAAATGGGTTAACAATCCGAAAACGGGCGCAAGGTTGCAATTATAGTACAAGTGTGTGTCGCATTATGGAGTATAATGTAACCAGTCGGCTCGCGTAGTTATGTGACCAGTCGAAAACGATCCCGTTTACAAACAATTTGCTTATTTTACAAGAGGGCGCTATAACAAATCCAGTTAACTGCCGCCCCACGGTTGAAAACGAACGCCATTTTTCTCTCGGTTTTTTGTTTCGCCATCTAAGAACGCAAAACTTTTAACAGGTCAGTGAAACGATATTTCCTATAAAATACTAACCCCCAAATCCGCCCATTTCTGAAAATTGCAGCAATGACCAATCATGTACACTTCTTTAATTCGCACTTATAGACGTTTATTGCGCAAGTGCGAGTTAACCAAAATGGTTCGCGCTCGAACTCGCTCCATTTTGTACCTAAAAATGTTACGGTGTCGCGTGAATATCAGACTCCCTTAAAATCCGACTTGTTGGCTATACTGCGCATGATCAGTAGACCCCGCACACCAAAACAGTGAGAAACATATGCTGAGAATGAGGGTGGGGATTAGGTTGAGAAATATGGTTATGGTTGGGATAAGGGTTAGGGTTGGGATGAGGTTATTAATTTGAGGTTATGACATTGCCAAAAATTATTGTGTTCATTATAAAAACACAATTGTGATGCAATGCATCATGGGTAAAAAGTCGAATATTCATGGAGTCGGATATTCATATGACACTGGCTTTATGATCGAGAATCTAATGTTTATCGTTGATTACCATACCACGACAATCGCTATTGTTGTTGCTGTTGTTGTTATTGTTGTTGTATAGGTTGGGGTGGTGGTCATTGTTTGGTTGATAGTGGTTTTGAGTAAAAGGTTGAGGAAGGTTCAGAAGATACTGTTGACCCTGGCCAGGTTGATATCCACGCCGTTGGTTGACCGGTGGTTGGTTGGTGGACTCTTGTGGGCGAGGCTGATGCCCACTCCTGGGGTTGTTGTTGTTCTGGCCTATTTGCGGACTGACGTCGAAAATGATACAAAAACAAATTGGAAAAACCAAGTGATTAGGGGATTAATTCAACAAGAAAAATGCTGGCAAATTTATTAGCCTGAAGCGCTTAATGATAAATGCGGTTTTCCCTTCTTTTCAGTTTAGTTCGCTGTTGAAGTACTGTTGTAGGCGAATGCTTTTTTATGAGTTCAATCACGAATACCGAAAAATATACTTGGGAACGAGTGCAAGTCTTTTTAGTGTGTATCACCATGCATAGATTGTGGGGCGCTATATGGTCTCGTGGTCTAGTGTACCGGACTTTAGATCTTGGCGATACGACAGATTGTAGATTCGAGAGCAACAGAGGTCCATTAGCCTTTTAGAGGTATGGCGGACACAATAGGAGGGCGCTATTTGATTTGGGTAAACCTTTTGTATGGCACAAAAGGTATACCCAAATCAAATAGCGCCCTCCTATTGTGTCCGCCATACCTCTAAAAGGCTAATGGTGCTTGTGTCCTCGAGCAATTAGGCACTTTCTCACAAGTTGCTTCTCTCCACGCAGGAGTACCTGTGAGGGCACTGGTGGTAACACTGGTTATGTGTTTGATTAGCCCGTGTGCGCTTAACTTGCAGTCGGGGCCGTATAATAATAATTAATATTATCTACACCTAAGTAATGATCCGAACGCGTAGTAGGCTACGTCATGTTTGCGCCAGTAACTTGAAAGAGATACTGAGATTTTTGATTGGTATAAAAATAATCCCATAGCCATTTTGCATCGTTTTCGATGCACTACTTACAGGTTGTTTGGCTGGACGTACAAGATGCACGGGTCCTCCAACATCACGCTGGGTCTAGGCTGTCCTTGTGCCATAGAAGGCTGCATCATCATTAGCTCCTGCTGGCGTCCATTCGCGAACGGTTGCTGTGGCGGCATCATGGGCAGTTGTTCCTGCTGATGTCCATTCGCGAACGGCTGCTGCTGCATCATCTGCATTCGCTCCTTCTGAAATCTGTTAACGAACGGCTGCTGTTGCTGTATCATCGGCATTTGCCCCTGTTGGTGTCCGTTCGCAAAAGGCTGCGGAGGTTGCATCATCTGCAGTTGGTCCTGCCGATGCCCGTTTGGCTGCATCATTTGCATTGCCAGCAGTTGCTCGTGTGGATGACGGCCGTTCGCAAACATGGTTTGCTGTACATGGTTGGGCACGCCTTGCGCGGGTTGATGGTTTTGATGATGCTGTACATTCGGGTGTTGTCTGTTGGCAGCCCAGTTGGCGAGCTGTATGTGTTGGTACGACATTTGGGCAGGGATCTGTTGCTGTATGCCAGGACCGGGATGTCGATGACGGAAGGTCATTGCCACACCGGCGGTGTTGGGGTTCCACGGAGCGGGGGCTGGCATGCCGAGTACCCCATCTCCCCTGCCTCTCCCCATTCCGCCACCCGCCGCTGGCATCACCTTTCCCGGACCAAATGGCTGCATATTCCCCTGCTGCTGTTCCTGTCCTGGTACCAATGAAGTGCTAGAGTTTACAGCCTGTTGATTTCTGCACCTGCCGTCTTCCCCACCTTCCTGTTGTTCTCCGCGAGAGGGCGCAACCAACCGATCCGAGGTTTCCTGAGTTGGTGGACCGTTCTGCATATCAGTGTTGCTGCTACCAGTGACAGGGTTATCTCCGTTCGTGGTTTGCCCCATGTTTAGGCGTGTAGCGACCTCTGTTGGCTGCTGCGTCGTTGGGGGAGACAGATGGCGGTGATGGACCACACCTTGTTCGATGACGGGAATCGGCAGTTGCTCTCGTTGGAAATTCTCAGACGTCTTGGTTGATGTCGGCGGTAACAAGGCAGCTAGCTTCCGTTGGATTTCTTCAGAATTTTCTTGTGCTGATTTTATACGGTCGTCCACTTCAACTTGTTCTTGTTTGGTCTTGGAACTGGTGTCTGCTATTTTAGACGCCAATTGTAGGTTTTCAGTGTGCTTCTCTACAATCTTTTCACTTTCATCCACGGTGTCCCTTCCAGGGCCGGTGTCCTTTAGTGGCTTGTCGCCCTTTGGCACGAATGGCTCGGCAGTGACGTATTGCGCCATGCCGGACCGGGGGTTGACGTCGGCTTCCCCGTCAGCCTCCCCGGCTGAAGTGACGCAACCCGGGCCGTCTATTCCCTTCCGCTTCCTGGCGTTGTTCCCGTAATTCATGTTCCTCGTACCGCGTACTCGCCAAGCCGCTGGGATGCCGGGTAAATCCTGGATCTGACTGGCCTCTGGAGGACGCCTTTGGTCCGCCACAGGCTTCTCGTGTACTCCTTTGGGTGCACACTTGTTGTTTCTTTGACTTTCCTTTGAAGCAGCGTCTTGTTCGTTCCCCAATCTTCCTTCTTGATTTTCTTCAACAGCTGTGCTTTGCCCATTAGATGGTGACAATTTCTTTATCCCCTTCATAACTGTCAAAGGAACACGTACTGGAGACACTAAAGTCGTCAGCTTCACAGGTGAAGACAACAGCTCTTGTTTCTGATGGTCAAGACAGACGAAGTAGACAAAAATATTGACCGATAAAAAGACAAAGAAAGCCCTCTCGGAACAAAGCTCTACACTTTTTTTGGAGTTTTGGTAGGGTATTAAAATTGGCCCCAGTTGTGTAAAACGTCAATAGTGGTATAGTCTCAAAACATAACTGACACATTAGTTCTGACTTCTGTCATCGACCCGGCAATAATGTGAAAATTATGTTATTTGTATCTGCTTAGGCCCTACTTTGAAATACCAGATGTCGTGTGCTTGCGTAACTGGGTGGGGTGCACCATGTAGAGAGGAACGCGTACCATAGCTGTGGTCCCCTCCCGTGTGGCATCCCCAGTTTAAGTTGCATTTGTACATACAAAGGTTTTTCTCGGTGTCCCGTGGTGGGGATGTCTGTGTGTCGAGCTTTTGCCGAACCATAGTAGCACGGTTTAGCGCCTGTGATTGATCAGTACGTATTGACGTAATACGTTCCTTTACAAAATAATTGTCAATGTGGACCTGGCCTTGTATAAGCTCTTGCTTCGGCCAGGTTTCTTCTATATGCATCACCCTGTGTATATTGAGATTTATTAAATTGTTGTTTTTTAGTTGTTGTGATGGGTGGAAATGAATGGAACCAGCTCAAATACGTCAAGGGATGAGGTTTGACGTATCGGCCTATTTAAGCCGAACCCGGGGAGCCCCAGCACCTGACATTTCGGGGTGTGCTTCTACAGATACTCGGATGATTCTCAGCCTATGCAGAAATTGCTATTTCCCTCCCCAAGTACCAGTACAGAGTTATAATCAGCAGTCATTACTGTAAAATCCGTGCCCAAAAAGTAGGGACGGAGCGGATGATCAAGATTTGTTGTTTTTCGAAAATCACCCAAAATGTGACCCCAAAAGTGACCCCTACAAAATATTTCGAAAAGAGGGGGAGAGGGGGAAGTGGGTAGGAAAGAGAAACGTGAGGGAGCTGTTAAAAACGGGTATACTATAAACATGTTCGCAAAACTTATTACATTTTTGTTTTGGCGTTTTCGTTTGGAAATAAATATTGAGTGAAATTTCAGGGGGGGGGGGGGGGGGTTGATCATATGGACCATCCCCCGGCTTGAAAGTGGTGGGGGTATAGGGGGCCGAGACCCCATCCCCCGGGATTTACGCCCATGACCGTCATTACCGCGATTTCTTCTTCGATGCTGGTCCATGAGACGTTCAGCCGCGGGGACCACGCTTTGCTTCCACGCCCGTGCCTTCCCCTGGTGCTCAGGAGCCTTCTCCGTCTCACCGACTCGTGTGCTCTCCTCCAAGACATTTTCGGATGGGGTAGCCTGATTTGGATAAAAAGATCGCTTAGCACAAAAATGTCTTTCTTACTAAGAACAGGCTACCAGCCCAGAGTCCATGTGATTTTCATGCAAAACAACAGCTGAATACCAGTCACAAGCAGTATGCGGTTTGTAATCCTGTTTTCATCAAGGAAGACTTTCATGATAAGCAACATTTTGTGCTCAGCAGCCCCATAAAATTGCCCCAGCCATTAAATGTGCTTATTAAGCAATGTTTTGCGCCAAGCGGCTCCACGAAACTGGGCCCTAGACATTACCTGTGATACTGCCGGAAGCAGATTGCATCCCTCCATGTACTGCTCGCCCAGTGCCGCTCTCTCAAATCCGTCTCGTTCCCAGAATCACTCAGTGCACGAGATACTCCATCGGGCAACCTCTCGCAATCCATGGTGGGGCTGAGCGTCTCAGAGCCGTATTCCTCCCGCTCTTCACATTCCCCCGAGCCCCCAGACGCCACGAGCGTCCCTCCGGACGTCATGGTAGAGGAGTCATCACTGAGGACCGAATAATCGAAGGAGCTGCTCGGGCTGCTGTCTATAGTCATCTGGCCTTCCTCCTCCAAGGTGAAGAGAAGTTTCTCCGGGACGCCGTCGGCCATCTTGCATCGGATGAGCTCCGGAGATGGTGGTTCCCCCCGGACGGACCTTTACATGCAACATGGCATACAAAAGTTTGATTTCGTTTTGTCACCTCTGTGAAGATTGTATTTTTTTAAAGTGTCCAATTCCATCCTGAAGGAAAGTACGGTAATTATTTAAAATCTGGTGCTGAAGGCACTTGGGTTGATACAGATGAGGATGTTCTGCTCATTTGAGCATCTCAGATGTCTCTAAGAGGGAAGTGTGGCAATGAGAGAATACAGGGGGAGCCGATATTTTATCATCATTTTAAGTACCTGTGGGGCGTCGTGGTGCCCAGGAGTATAAATGGGTATACCTGTGAGGGTAGAGAACGAATTGCGCTGATCGCAAACTGCATCCTGCGTAGAACTGATCTCATGGCCTGATGACCGGGGTTTAATGCGTAAAATAAAGACAGGTAATATCGGCACGTATTATTGTACGCGTGTGTCCCACAACATGGCTGCCGTGACGTCATATTTGATACGGTCTATACCTGTTTAAATGGCGCCACCGACGTCACTGCCCTATACCCTCTCGTTTTCCGAGGGGTGGGGGAATTGGTGAGCCCCAAATCAATCCTTGGTGAGCTACTTCATAGTTGTGGAAAAGTTGTGCCTGTTTTAGTGTTCAGGCCAATCAGTCAACATTATTTAGAAATATTTGTGTACTCGTGTAACTAATGGTAACAACGCAAGGAAATTGACACTTGGGAAATGACTGTAATGTCATTTTTAGGATCATGATGTGATCTGAATTTTTGTATCTTACGTGTACATGTAGGCCTACGTAGAGCATTTAATAAGGGACATATTGTGTATTGTCTTAATCCAGTCCCTTGAAACTGCACTGTTTGTCTGAAAATGATTGGCGAAAATAATTTGGGGGATGCCAATCATGGTTCAGAAAAGTCGGACCGTTTGAATTCAGAATTGTGCCCTCGAGGCTTTGGTTGCGAACAGACAGCAAAATGTGCGACGCCAGTCTGGATGTAAATGTTTCGGTTTATTTCCTCATTTCTTACACATTAGGGCCTTGGAGAGAGGTTAGGTAACTAACCAATTAAATTTTGTGGGATTTTAGGGCAATGTGTGCCTTCAGAACTTTTGAAGATTATTTATTTATTTTTCCATTAATTACCAGTGGGCCAAGTCTGAGCTGGCTCGGTCCAACACTTCCGTCATTCCGGCCATGATATCATCAGTTGTGGTCACTACGAACCGGGAGTCCGTCTCCCTCCTCAACCGATGCAGGAGGTCGCAATGGATGTCCAGGCGGTCCATCACTGCCTTCCAAACTCTCGCGTCCCGGACCGATGCGGTGAGGGGCGACCTGCAAAGGACGCCGTCCTCGGCCCAGGCCGGGTGGTGGTGCCGTGTCCGCTTGCGACGACGGTAGAAGGAATTGTTTCCCGGTGGAGTGTGTATCTTGGGCATGCTGATCGTTGGGCTGAAAGTCCAATTTACTTGGCATCGACTCTTTGTGAGATTTAAACATTAACTTTACTTAACACTACTTTGTCTGCAAGTGCAAGTACTTTTGATTGCATGCGAAACTTTGAAAATGTACTCTCGGAGTTCTTCGTCGATGGAAAATGCGCGCGCTTCGCAACCCCGCGCGGAATGCACGCTGTATACCTGGAGCGCTGTGCAGCGAAAACCATTGATCTCCAGCTCTTTACATGTATATGGAGATCAATGACGAAAACCGACGTCATATCTCCCATTATCTTTTTTTTAATGACAGAGGCCAAGAATTACAGATAATTCATTGACAGCAAAGATAATGTCATTAAATTTAGAACAAAATTAGGCCCGTGTGGAAATTAAAACAATCAAATTCTTCAAGTGAATAATTCATTTTTGTCCTGAACTTTGCAGAAGTTTCCCCGATGCCCGTGAAGGACGCCCTCTGTTGTTAGCATTCGAGGTTTTGTTTTCCTTTAGGGTTTTCAAATCGAGGCTATGCAATGCACGTACGTGCGCAGTATATAGTACGTGCATCGCATATTAACGTACAGTACGTAAATAATACGATAAGCAGACGTCGCCCATTTTGGATTTTTGAGCAGAAGAACAGGACAGCAACGCAGAATTTCATCGATAATCATCTGCTCTAACAAACATCAAAGCTTGAATATTTCAGCACAGCGGTGAAGAGAGTGTGCTTAAGAAGAGCTTCGCCGGCTCCCGGATCATTTCCTCGTTGAATAATCTGGTAAACGCCGGCTAAAGTGAGCATTCTCGAAACAGCGAATTTACAGGCTATTCGACGAAAAAATGGCCTGCGCAACACTGAAACGGACACTAGATTTCGATCCCCTACACAGCCCAGGTGCCTCGCCCAAAAGACGAAGATGTACTCCCCTCTTGTCCCCGTCGACACCGACGTCAGCCATGTCGACGTCGTGTCGACAGCCATCTGCATTTTCACCAGTAACGCCGAGAATGTCGCCCGGTAAGTCGATCGTTAAATAACCATGATAACCGGCTTTGTGAGCAGTCAGCTGATGAATACGGCGTATCATGCGTATGTAGGCCTATGCATTGTTCTTTGAAATGAGCTTTTTTGATATAAATTGGTAGTCGTCAGTTTCTTCCTATTTGGAATTCTATACACGTAATTGATTTAGGCAATTTGAATTAGGCATATCCCTCCAGCCACTTCAACACTTGGCAAAACTGTCATGTCTAATTCTTGATGCTTAAAACAAATCATGATTAAGGTTAGAATTAAATTTAGGCAGTAGGCCTAACTGTTAATTATTGTTTTAATTTTGTTGAAAAAGCCATTGGATGACCGCAGCAGGAAGGAAAAGTATGGGAAAGTAAAAAAAAAAAATTAAAATTAAAGTATTTGTATTTGTTGTCATGACGAGATCCCCAAACCAAATGTTTATGGCGATTGTGTAGTGTAGGGCCCAAGCATGCCCAGCTAAATCTACTGTTCATAAAAGTATTTTTCACCAAGCCAAGTTGATTTTTCTTTTTTGTTTTCTCTTTTAACGAATAGAACTTATTTATCGGCACCAGCCGAACATAGACACTAACAATTTGGGAGACCGCCAACATAGGGCAAGATAGCTCAGTTGGTAGAGTGCCGGTACGGTATTCCGGAGGTCGCCGGTTCGAATCCCACTCCTGCAAGTTTTCTTTGTTCAATTTGTTAAAAACTTAAAAATATTTTTTATATTTTTTTTTTTACAAATATACCACAACAGTACGGTGAAAGTATCCTACATCAGGCCTCGACCTTAGCACTAGCCCGGCGTACAATGTCTAGTAAAAACTGCTCCGGGCTAGTGAAAAGCACTCTTTAACTTGCCCGGCGGGCTAGTTAAAAAAGTATACCTACCTGCTTAAAATTGTCACTTTTGCTTGGTATGAATAAAACAAACGTTCTTGGTAAGTTTGAGTAAATCTTCTTGTTTCATTTAATGACCGAGTACAGCGCTGCGGCGTCGACGTCCTTGCACAGTCAACTGTGCCGCGGCGCGCTATGCATGCTCGCTGTAACTTTTTGTGGAAAGTTACACAGCAGCTAGCTTGTGTCCTGATGGCAACAAGTCCGTACGTACACATGCCATCCATTACGCACGTGATGCCATAAGCGTGAATGGCTTGTACAAGGTTGGTAGTCTCATATCAAGTTCAGAATGTGTTGTGCACATTTCTTGCCAAATGATGTACGCATGGGGACTGGTTGGATGTGGGGAGGAGAAAAGCACCGTGAAAGTGCACAAAAAAAGACTATGGATCATTTCTCAATGCTCTGCTTCGATACGGCTGACATTGAAACATTCTTATTTTGTACATCAGTGTTTGAGAAAAATGATTCAGGACAGTCACATTTTTGGCCCATGTCAATTTGAATGAAACGGCATACGCAGCTCTATACGATCTTTGGTATGTACTGAAGCCAGCTTTGATTAATGGCCCAACCGGGGAATTCCACCTGCATATTGAGCATGCGCATCGGCACTTGACCTCCGCGATGCGATGCGCTATGCAGCTTTGCTGTATGCAGTGCATGAAAGAACATTCGTGCAAAGTTTTGTGTGTGGTCTATACGTGTCAGCCGTGTACGTGGTTTGCGAGAAGTTTTATTCACTTGGGTCTTCACATTTTCCGTCATGTGGCGATAACTAAATTAATCCAATCCGTCCAAAAAAGGAAGCAAAAGAGAATACGATGCAAACTACAGCCAAAATAAAAGACAACGTGTCTACAGACAAGACTGAGAACGGGACTTTGGCTGGCTTAGCTACATGTATGATGGAAATACGATGTTTTGCCGTGTGTGCCGCGAAATTAAAATGAGTGGAAGGAAACAGAACCTTATCATTCAGTAATTTCTTATCTATTTTATAGTTTGAAAATCACTTATAACTGTACTGAATCCTCCAATTTTAATACGATATTTCCGACACCGTAGGGAGTTATGGTTAATGAGAAAGGTGTCCATTAAATGTGGGCTAGTAAACATTTCTGTGGGCTAGTAAAAAAAACGGTGGACTAGTTAAAAAAAAAAAAAAAAAAACTTAAGGTCGAGGCCTGCCTACATACATCTGTATCATTTTCATGGTTCCTTTTCCTTGTTTTCATGTAATTTTGCAGGACAATTAGCTGCCAATATCTGTCTAGAATGGAAGCGACTAAAGAGAAGACGGCACCTTGAAGAGTCCTATGGTGATGGTGGTGCAGGCACCAGTGTAGACCCTGGTGACTCGGAGCCACAGGTCACCGACATGATCCACCAGTCGGCCTTCCCCAGCCACATGGGGCATTTCCAGGGTTCACCCAGCACGTCGTCGTCATCAGGGACTGGATCCCTAGGGGCGGGGCCCCAGGGGAGCAGGGAGCAGCCCATGTTCACACTGAAGCAGGTCATCATCATCTGCGAGAGGATGCTGAAGGAGCAGGAAGCGCGGATACGAGAGGAGTACGATAAAGTCCTGTCATGTAAACTAGCAGGTAAGCTAAACCCCACTAGACCAATTCATTAACACTAACCCCCACAAGGTATTCTCTGAGCACCCTGCCAAATGCAACAGAATGTAACACAGCTGAAATAAGAACCCTAGCAAATTTTGCAATATTGCACTGTGCAGTGAACTCATCTGTACCAGCCTTGCTGCTGGAGGCTTATACATGTATAATACTAAATACAAAAGAATGCATCAGACCAGGAGACATGCCTTGACTGCTAAATGCAACAACTTTTAACCATTGGTGCATTCTGTTGCATTTAGCAGGGTTAGGGTTAAGTCGTGCCTCTTCATGTATTGACCCGTCGCAGCTACGACTGTGGTCCGATAAAAGACTGTCATGCATGTGCTTCGATGCGTTGCATGCAGCTGTCAAATGATCATTACGTCAGTGGTTAGGGCTAAATGGATCAGCGAGAATCGGGTCAAAAACAGGAAACCTCGTGTTTATCACTCATTTTCAGATATTTAACCCTGCTGAATCCAACAGGATCCAACAATTTGATATTCCTGTTGGACCCTGTTGGATTGTGCAGGCAACAGTTGGCTTCTGTTGGATTTAGCACTTTTAGCAGGCAGGTAATTTTTTATTTTTAGTTACCCAGCAACTTGGCATGTTGGACTATGTTGGATTGAGCAGGAAACTCATACGAGTCACCGTTGGACTCTGTTGGATTTAGCGGTGTAGTCCTGGTGAACCATTAGGGGTTTAATGCTCCACTGGACTCCCTGCTCAATGCAACACTATTCATCGGTTGTCAAAGTGCCTGCTCAGTGCAGCAAGATCTAACAGTCAAAACAACGTCAACTTGTTGGCGGATGTCAGTTTGTCTCACCGTTGGTGGAAGTTACCCCGCCTTGGTCTATACATGTACACATGTAGGTCTGAAAATTGGGATAATTTCTCTGGAATCTGTTTAAAAATTATCCTCTATTGAGATCTAGACCCAGGAAAACCATATGGGTGGTAAGGTTGGCAATTCTACCACCTGCGTGTGCCTCTGATCGTAACCTTTACCTAGAGTGGCTTTTAGCCTTGTATTGGTGATTTCAATGTATGTGGAGATGCTTTCCATTGCATGTATTGAAGGTAACTAAACTACAGTGTGACAGTACACATACCAAAACAAATGCAGAAATGATTCATGAGTTACAAAAGTGAGCGTGTTTAATGTATTAGCAGTGTCCAAAAACCAGATAATTCTTTGTCGGGAATGATTTTGAGTAAGATAAAATATCAGTGAATAAGCACAACGTAAAAAAAAGGCAAGGAAGGCCTTTAATATCCCTAGAGGTGGGAGCCCTGAACTGCTTCCAGAAATATTTTGATAGAAATGATGAGTAGACCCTTAGTAGGTAGCAGAGCGTGGGTGCAATGACTTCCCTTCGCATGTTATTCATAAGTCACTCCCCCCCCCCCCCCCCCCCCCCCCCTGGGTGCAGCCAGGAAAGCCGTCCGGTTTGAAATTGTGGATGGGCATGCCTAACTGGCTAGTTACATCCATAGCTCAGTCACAGCCTCTGTGAAAGAATGAAACAAATTTGTGATAGTGTGCCTCCTGTGCATGG
This sequence comes from Hippasteria phrygiana, assembly GCA_037893225.1. NCBI lineage: Eukaryota > Metazoa > Echinodermata > Asteroidea > Valvatida > Goniasteridae > Hippasteria > Hippasteria phrygiana. The sequence continues at coordinate 325,374 of JAZGUH010000372.1, forward strand.
GGGTGTGCTTTTATGGGTAGTACATTTATGGGCACGCGGCCTGTTAAAGAAAGCCAATCCCAAAAATCCAATCTCAGAAATTGCTGTTCACATGGAATGGGAGGCTCGGAAAAGGAGTTCCCCCGAGGTGGATACGCCGATACAGGGTGGGAGAGAGTCGTTGATGGATGAAAGAGGGTGCCATTTAGGCACGGACGTACGTGCACGGACGTACGTGCACGGGACGTACACCTGTACGTGTATGTGAGATGGTTTATTCGGGGCAAACTTACATAAAAAATGTCTTTAAAATAAGTCCAATGGGAATGGATGGAGAACTAACGTCCCCGTTAAGTTACCACGGCCGTGATGTAAAACTAACAGACCGACAGGGATCACGTAGACTTCTGCCCAGTCACAGTAGTTTTACAGAAACACTGATGACTGTATAGATTAGTGGAAATACACACCAGCCACACACAGCAAACTTAAAGGCAGTGTACACGATTGGTAATCCTGCATTTATTTTTTTTCTGAATTATTACGAAATACCTTACTAGACTGTAAGTTAATAGTAGTCTCAATCATCCTGTGAAATGATGGCACCAGGTGTGCTGTCGTTGTCAAGAAAAGTGGAAATATATATCGTTTTTTAACGATTTCCAGCTGCAAATCGTTGGAGAACTGCCCTGTAGCCGTTAGTCAAGGCGCGCGTGGCTACCCGGACAAGTGGCGCGCCCTGGACATGATGGCGCCATGGCATATCCAGGGCACGTCACGCACCCAAATAGCCACGCGCGCCTTGACTAAAGTCTATCATCCGCCCGACGGTTGAAAACGAGCGCCGTTTTTCTCTCGTTTTTTTCGCCATTCAACAACGCAAAACTTTGAACAGGTCAGTGAAACGATATTTCCTATAACATACTAATCCCCAAATCCGCCCATTTCTGAAAATTGCAACAATGACCAACCATGTACAGTACCTTTAACAGTCCGTCCCTGTAAACAAAAGTCCAAATGGGAACAGCTGTTGTATTGCGCAGAGAAATTTTGACATTGAGTGGCGGTAAATTATCATGAGGGAAAGACCACTGGTTTGAAAAAGACCACCTGGCTGGTTGATGTCTATACACGCATTCCTGCACTTACTCAATCAATCCATTCATGAGTGTAATGAATAGAATGAGCTTTTTCAAACAAAGCTTTCATTCACACGAAAGGGGGCTTGAAGTTTGATGAATAGGACCACTTCACTCTATTCAGTGTGGTGCCTATTGTTAGTGTTTATGCTTGGCTGCACAGCCTGTTCTTGGCATACCAGCCCCCCATCATTAACAGCTGGACGCATGGGGTTAACACAAACTACATGTACACTATTCAACTTCATTGCAAAATCAACAAAACTCTGCAAAAGTGGAATTTGCCCCTTTTTGGATGGCCCCAAACACATTGCTGACAGTCACTCGCCGGCATTTAAACCTCCCACTACCCCTCACCTGCCAGATTTCCTGTCCAGTCTGCACCCTGGGCACTGCAGTAAGGGGAATGCTGTCTGGATTTCCTAAATTGATTGAATGATTGATGGACGGCAGGTTACTTCCCGGCTTCGAGATGACTCTGAGTGAGCTGACATTTCCTCTTTGCCTGGCCGACCATCGGTGATGCATCGAATCGCAAGAAATCATCAGTGGCTGGAGTTTCATACCTGAAACAGATTTTCCTTTCCCAGTTTACATGTCGCTTTTACTTAATAGACTCGGTCAGAACCGTATCGTGATCAAAATCTGCCTGCTTGTTTTACCACGCGAGGATATTCATTTTTTGGCTGCGCAATGTAATTTCCCCTAGACTGAGTGCACAAGTTTGAATTCTTAGGCCGTGTCCGAATTACTTGGCTGTGGCTTGAAATTACACACATGTCTATGGTAGTGGCTGCAGCCACATCACATAGACTTGTGTGTAATTTCAAGCCGTAGCCAAGTAATTCGGAGACGGCCTAAGTTAATAAAAGGCAAACAAAATAATACTTCTGCTTCCGGTTACCCTACCTACATGTACCCTATTTTAATGGCCCCAACCCTAAAAAAAAATTGGGGGGGGAAGTAAGTATTAACAAAAACAAAAAACATAGGCCTAAATGCTGTAAATACTACCTTTTAAACCTTGCATACACATACATGTAGACACCTACAATGTACATGGGCATATGCTTAGCTAAAAAAAAGTGCAAACAAATTTTGATTGTCGGCACATTCACAGAAGCACACCTGTGGATTGCGACAGCCCAGTGTGTACATGTATGATGCAGAATTGCATACAAGTTAATCCTGCAGTTGTTGCATTCTGTAAAATGACAACATGACTTGCAAATGTGGTCTCGATGGCACATTCTGTTTCTAGTGTGCGCATGGTAACTTCGGGTTTGTCATTGAAGATTGGTGACTGTAGTTCCCCGTGTGTCGGTGTTACAAGACTGAGTGAAATTTCCTTCTGTTTCGGTTCCCTAGGCCAAAGCCGACACCTTTTTGCAGTGATTCAGTTCATCATAGACGGTGATAGAAATGTGCTGTTTAATTAATATGCTGGAAGATTGATGGGCTTTCTTGTCGAAACCCTGCAATCTAACCTGAGTGAATCCCACAAGATTGAACTCGAGAAGGAACGTTTTTGTTGGATGGTGTAGCATGCTTGTCGCAGTTTATGCCTGGAAGGTTTCATTGACTTAACTTGTGATATTTATGAACATGTAGGATTGAGCAGGCTACTTGTTACTTGTACCAGCAGAATACTTATCAGTGCAAACATTCCGTTATCAATCCATTATTGATAATTTCTCTGTCATTCATTATAATTTAACCTTGTAAAATGTATTTTAGTAGGGGACAAACCACAAGGTACCTGTATCTGGAGGAAATTAATTGCTAGAGACAAAATTGAGCAGAACATTTACCGTCTAGTTTAGTTTAGTTCCACCGTCTGTCCAATCTTTTGATTCCATGACTTTTCAAGGACTTTTTCTTGAAATATCAATTTTCCGCGACTTGTTGTAAAACAACAAAATTCTGTGACTTTCCAGGATTTTCCCAGGATTGTCCATGACTGGGGGAATCTAGAGGTAGTGAAAGTGGAGAAATGACTTCTTTCTGGTTAGAGTTTGGCCTAGGTACAATGTACATACATGGTACTAAATCGTTTAATTCTTTAGAAGGAAACCAGCAGGATGGACCGAGAGGCCTACATGTACAAATGTGTGTATGTTTGCAGTTAAACGCCTGAAGGAGGATATGGACACGTCATGTTGAATCGCTTCCCATGCCTAACAATTTATAACACACTGAATAAACAAGGAAGTCCCTTTTTTGTAACCCCAAAACACTTTTAGGAAAATTAAATCCAGTGATATCCAACAGTGGGTAATTTCTGTCAGATTGAGTCTGAGCAGCGAACAAGACGTCTAGCTGATGGATTCTGTCTTCACCAGCAGGCTTCACACTTTGCAAATTATTTTACCTAGCTTTTAAATAAGGCCTGTCCCTACTCATTACTTACCCTCTTGGTTCTTGAAACAAATTTTAAATATGCAATAAGCTTTCAAACCTCTTTGTACTATGTAAGTAGCGTTAACATCCGGACCTACATACATGTATGGAAAGCCTTGAAGCAACACCTGCTCATGCTCCATTGTTATGCACTACACACTACACTTCCTGTTAACCCTTTCCTTACCCATGTCCAGTTTACTGGACAAGGAAACCACACACCAGAGTATCCAAACAATAAATATATTCACTGTTTCGACGAACTGTAGTGCTTGTGTTTTTCGCTCTCCATACATGATCTTTATACCAACAGAAAGAGCTTTTTCGGATCTTTCCAATGGTGATATCAAATTCATGTGTCACCATTACAATATTTTAAGAAAACTGTATCCGAAGTTTCCCTGTACAGATGTGTATGGAGTGCTATTTGTTCATGTGACAAACAACTTTCCTGTTTGATAAAGTGGGCCAGAAGAGAAAACGGCCGTAACTTTTCTATTTTAGCAGTTATGAGTTTCATTTTTACACCGTATGAAAGAGAAATGTTCATGGAACAAACTTTGCATACATGTACATTTTCCTTTTCATTCAATTTTTGAGGGTGAAATCTTGGTTGAAAATACAACCATTCAACAAGCAGTCAGCTGCTTTTTCTGTGCAAGTGGTTTCATGCTTGACTGAACAAAGAATGTGGTACTGGGGGAAGATAAGCCAATAAACAATGTGGTAAGGAAAGGGTTAAACATGACATCTCACTTACAAAGAGGATATGGGTGCTTTCAGAGTAAAGTGCGCCACCGACCAGTTGCACTGGAGAGGCCATTTTGAAACCGTGTGGTTGACAAGATATTATAAATTGCACACGAATGAACGCGACATAGGGTGTTGACTTACAATATAGCACTAAGCCTCGCTTTTAAACCCGGAAGTGCACAGAGCAGTGCTATTTTCATGCATTAAAATTTGCACATATCCTACATGTAGTACTAACTTTGTTCGTTTTGTGCTAATTGACTCCTACTGTTTAGACGGATGTGGCCACCTTTTCAAATGTGAAAAATGGCCTCTGCAACAAACTACTGGTGGAGCATATTGCCAATTTGCCCTATTGTTCTTTTTTCGGAGTAATTTGTCTTGCATTTCGTGTGTGTTTATATAAGACCTTATTTTTTGTTTGTTTCTGCAGAACAATATGATGCCTTTGTCAAATTCAATCAAGACCAGATTCATCGACGCTTCAGAGACTCCACAGCAAGCTGTAAGTGCTCTCATCGCCTTCAATCATTCTCCACCAAAAACCAACAAAATCATTTAAATTCCAATACAAAATTATAAAAACCAATTGGACTTAAAAGGAGAAAAATAATAAATTCTATCTTAGCAAGCTGAAAGTATCTACATGTAACGACCTCCAATTATGCCCCAACAAAATTACGCACTGTTGGGTCCGTTAAAAAAACCCAACAATTTGACTCCAACCAACCTGTGTCCCAACCCCTCCAATCATTTTACATCAAAACCAAACAAAATCAAACGCTCCAATCAATATATGGATACCCGTATTATTTAATTAGACTGCAAAATAGATTTTGTATGTAGTACGGAGAGATTTTATCCTGGAGGTCTGGGCCAATCCCCAGAGGGTTACTTAACCCTAACTCCCTACATCATTCTTCCTACATGTAACCTGAATCCTCTAATATCCTCCAATTCCAAAATCCTCCAATGTTTGTTACTGGGAACCACTGCCTGAATCCTGCAAAATCCTCCAGTTGGGTTTTGGATAAACACCCCCAGTAACCTCGATCCTCCGAAATCATCCAGCACCAGATTGGGCCTGATGACCTGGATCCTCCATTTTCCTCCAGAGGCAAAACCCTCTCATGCCCTCAATCCTGCAAAATCCTCCGATGCTTCAACTTCCAAAGACCCTCAATCCTCTAGGATTTTGGAGGATTGATAAAGTGGGCCAGAAGAGAAAACAGCCGTAACTTTGCTATTTTAGCAGTTATGACTTTCATTTTTACACCATATGAAAGAGAAATTTTCATGGAACAAATTTTACACTCATCATTTTCCTTGTCAATCAATTCCTGAGGGTGAAATCTTTAGTTGAAAATACAACCATTCAACAAGCAGTCGGCTGCTTTTTGTAGTAGTTTCATGCTTGACTGAACGAAGAATGTGGTACTGGGGGAGATGAGCCAATAAACAATGTGGTAGGGAAAGGGTTAACACAAAATCAGGTGTCAAACAAACCTGATGTGACCCTGATTGGGCCCTGATGTGACCTGGGCCCCAAATTCAGAGCTACGAAGCAAAAAACGAAATTCTCAGCAGAAAGAGATTTGCATAGCATAAAACAGGTTGCCTGCAAAGATTCCGTTTGAAAAAAATTGCACCAGTTTGTGAATTATTTGTCAGGGTTCTCCCGAGGATTTTTCAAAACTGTGGGGGATTTATTTTGTGGTTGACTGACAATTTGCGAAGCCATGGCGTGGGGTTCGGGGCCCGCCTAAGGGCCCCGACAAATTTTGGACTTTAGATGCTCTCTGGTGCATTTTAGAGCATTTCCTGGGCTTTTCAAGTACTTTTTCTCAGGAAAAAACATGAGAGATTTAATTTAGGATTTTTTAATTTAGGATATCAACATTTCATCAAATGACCACTTTTCCTTTCTGGACTAGTAATTCTAGTCACAAAATGAGCCATTCCAAGTTTCAGATATGCAACATAAGTCCCCTGCCTCATGTGGTGCTTTCGGCACAATGAGCACAGCATTCCTGAAACGTGAATGCAAGTCATTAAAAATAAAGTAGAAAAGAATTGCCAGAGCTTACCCTTTTGGGAGTGCCATAAAGAAAATGTTTCATTTTCAAGCTACAATAAAACAAGAATGTTTTGTAATAGGTGTACTGTTTTATGCATGCTATAGCTTAAAAACCCTGAAAATTACAAGAAAAGTACAAGAAAAGTACCCCAAAAATTGGCCAGGGGTTCCCCCATGGGCGGTTAGCCCGTTTTTTAGAATGCTGTAAATAAATCATTGTGTTCTAAAAAATTCATGTGAAGAAAATTCAATAAAAATATTGAATTTACAAAATTAGGCCTTTCGTTAAAACATGGAGGAAGGAACCTTCCTCCATGGTTAAAATAGTTTCCATTAAAATCAGTTGCAAGTAATATGGGTTTCCATGCGCGGCGCGCACGGACCGCTGATGTTATGTATTGGTTTAAAAAAGACCCTATTTTTGATTGCTTTTCCGCCACGCGCGAGACAAAAACGTGGTGACTTGGCAACGTCTAACAATCTCGTCCCCATCGTAAATGCCTTTAATACAAAGAACTACGGCCATGAAAAAAAACCTGACGTGCGTGGGGTCGATCTTGTAAGCACTGCAAATGGTGTAGTGCAAAATTTTAACCCTCATAAAAGTTGCCCCTGCTTAGCGTATTGAGCACACGACCAGCACCAAGAGAACACACACGCGCACGCGCACAGGAAGGTGCGTGCACGAAGAATTGTCCTACAACGGAGGTTCAGATTTGGGGCGACACCGACCGCGAGGAACTCGTGTGTGGTGCCGATACATGTACATGTACTGTGTGGCCACGCGTTGTGCATGGCGGTGCGATGTGTACGTATCTGCACGGTGTACGTCGTGTACGACACGGAAAATGTAGGAAGATTTACTCCTTTTTCGTCTAGATTTCGGCGGACATGTAAAATTGCAAACTAGGCCTTACGCCATGCAATGGACCTGCATCATGTAAGATAATACTGAGCCGTACTATTGTGCGTATCGGGGATGAAAAAATGGGTATCGGCGGTTTTTTTGCGTATCGGGCAGAAATAATTGCGTATCGGGCCGATACGCAAGTTTGTACGTGAGGAGAACCCTGTTTGTGAATTAGGAAGCCCATTTGTTAAGTAAAAGTTCACAATTTTTGACACAGTCAAGTTTGACGAAGGAAGGAAGGTCAAATCAAAACAAACAAATACAAACTGTTGACTTACATGTAGGGCTTCAACTTTGACTAGCAAATTGTTCACATTTTGCAAATTTCAAATCGAAAAAAATTTGCAAGCTGTAGGTTCTAATAGTATAGTTAAAAACAAGATTTTTATTCGACAATTTGTAAGCAGCATATTCATTTTTAACATATTTGTTTCTCTTATTTGCAGATGTGTCGTAAGCTGCTTCATCCTCAGCAGAAAATTCATTTTTTTTTTTCAAGAAAGCTGCGCACTTCTCCTGTGTCGGGATTTGGCTCCGGACACCACTCCATCCAGCAGATTATCCCACAGGAAAATAATAAATAATCTCACTTCCCAAACGAGCACAACAGATTAACCAACAAATTGTAGCAGTACCCTCTTCTAAGATAAGATTTCAAAACGCTAAGTTGATTCTGCACGTTTTACTGTTTGCGCAGAAGTAATCCTAAAACTGTCAGAAAATATGTATTAGACTCATTTTATTTTTTATTTTAGAGATGGAAATTTACAAATGGAAATTAAATTCCATGTAAGTGGCCGGGTTTCACTATCCCCAATCCTACAAAATCTTCCAAAACCCATGGTGTATATTGAATGATCTAGGGGGGGGTGGGGTATTAACCCGAACCCTGCTAAATCCAGCAATTTTAATGCACCCTAGGGGGTTAGAATTGAGGTAGAGTTTAGTATTTTTCACACCGTTGTGGCCTTCCACCCCCCCCCCCCCCCCCCCCCCCCCCCCCCCTCAGCAGTAAAGACTGCACCCGTTTGTTTAATTACAATTAACCTGGTCATCAGCAGTGCATTGTCCATGCCCAATTTGTTTCCTTGTTTCACTTGGCGAAATCTTCACAGAAGTACAACAAAAATACACAGCGTAACACACACTAGTCATTATTGGACTTGCTCTATTCTGATCAGTGTACATGCACCGTCTTGACTTGACTGCGAGTGGGAGCCCGTTTTAAGAAACTTGAATCAAATATGCCATTCGGCATAATGCACTTCTAGATATACAAGCCTTTGAATGTTGAATGTCTTACGTGGAGACTGTAACGTACACAATAGTGCAGTGAATTAATCAATCGATGTCCAGCATTTCGGGTATTCCCAAGCATTTGTGCCCACGGTTGAACAAATTAATCCCTAGCTTCTGAAAACACTCCTAGTTAGGAAGTTGCATATTTTTGGCGTTAATACCGAGCAGTAAATTAGCATAAAGTAGCCCTTAACTAACAAATGGAGGATTTGTACTTTGGTACGTACAGCATTTGTACGTGATGGCAAATGTACCCAGTGCATATCATGGATCTATTTATAGGTGTGACGTACATGTACATGCCAGTTTTCGTGCTCTATTTCAGGCTGCAAGCCTCATAAAGCCAGTTCAGTATTTCAACTGCGCATGTGCACTACGACATTTTGTCCCGAATGACCCGCGTGACCCGCGTGACCTAACGCGCGCATGTGAACGCAAAAGGTGGTCGCACAACGCGCACAATTCAATCAGAATGGGCGCAACGTGGCGTGACATTATCTCAGCAATTTTATCCCGAATAACCTTTGACCTTTGAGAGACCGAACCGGCTTATTCATATCCAATTGCAGAATGGCATCCGGGACACATTATGTACATGTAGTCACTGACGTCACTGCTTGTTGTACTGTCATTCTCAAAAGGTCGATTATTAAGAGGTCACTGTCGGAGCCCCTATCCCTTACAAAGGGCCGGTCATTTTTCACTGGAATGGAAAACGGACAGAATGAACTTTTGAATTCCTTTTGGAATGGAAATTGGCATGAGAAGAAATTCTGTTGTGTGCACAGAAAACCTAAACACGAATTCTCGACGTAATTTGTCAATTTCAAGCGTCCCTTTACAACTGTTTGGTTTGGAGATTGCTGGGAGGACATGCAGGTTAGAGCATGAAAGATAGTTTGGGGCTGAAATGGCCTGTGCCCATTGTTGTAACTTAAGTCTATCCTTATACTGAAAGCAGCCGATTTCATGGAGCAAACTAAGCACAGAAAAAAGAAATTGGTCAAAAAATTGATCAGCAAAAATTAGGTTTCCAGCCAAAATGCCATGATGTGTAAATTGCTTGCGACTGGTTCTCCGGTTAATTGATGAGCAATATTTTTCTGCTTAGCTCCATGGAATTGAACCAAGTTTGGATTTTTCTTTCATATGTTATTAGTTATTCAACCGTGTAATTGTTTTGTCTCCATACTACTATTTAGTCCAGTTTAATCTCCACGGTAACATTTTTAAAATTCATCTGTTAACCTTTAAGATTTATTCAAAGTACGTATAATTATCTTAATACCAAAATGTTTCACAGTAAGTTGTTGTGCACAAGAGTGAAATTTCTCGTTTTTTGGGGGGGGGGCTAATCCTAATTTTGCAAGTTGAAAAAAGTTGGTTATTTCATTGAGGTCTGGTCAACATTTGCATTACTGTTGGTCTTAGACCCTGCTGGTTGGTACCTGACTTTTATTTCAGAAAAACAAAGCACACTGAATTTTTATTTTGTCAAGGAGTACCTAACAGTCTGGAGAACTTTTAGCAGGCAAAATTTGCTGTTCAAATCTAGTGTATTAACTTTCTGTTGACTTTTTATTTAAGATGAAAAAAACAACGTAAAATTGTGTACATATTGTACAGCCATTAGCGCTAATGTTCTTTTATTTTAAACTTTATTTTACTTGAATGTTTCAGTTCTTAATTTACCTTCCTTTTTCCTCCTGATTTTGTTTTTCATCTATGTGTTTAGATAGTACCTAGTGTTGTGTACCTAGAGATGGAGAGGTTCATTCGATTGCCTAATTGCTTTTGTTTTAATTTTTATTTTAGCACAAGGTAATTTTATAAATGCATTGAACTGAAAAGCGGTTTGAATGTACTATACAGGGTGGTTAAAAAAAAACGGAACGGCATACTTCCACTACGTTTAGTCAAACCACCTGTACTGATGGATGGAGAATCTTTTTAGAAGAAAAATTATACCAAGATCTCCCGATTCGGTCTAGTAGTTTTTTGCTCCAGAGCCTATTTTGTGAAGCAAAGTCAGGTCACTTGACCATTTGTTCCATGCAGAAAAGAGCATGATGATAGCATACTTGTTATACCTCGGGACCGAATGACCCCTAACTTTGTTTCACAAAATAGGTTCTTGGAACAAAAACTACTGAACCGAATCGGGAGATCTTGGTTTCATTTTTCTTTTAACAAAATTATCCATGCATTGGTATAGGTTAAGTCTCAGGGTAGCGGAAGTATGCCGTTCCGTTTTTTATAGACCACCCTGTATATAGCATTGGATGAGCTGCAACTCATTTGCAGACAGTGTTCGTACATTCATGAAATAAACCTGTCAGAAATTTGAGCTCCATCCGTCATCGGAGTAACTGGACAATACTGAAAAATCATTAACAGTGATTTCGTGTGCATATGTGCTCATTTGGATTGTTCGAAAAAAAACCAGGGCATTTTTGGAGATCTTCAAATATATTTTTCTTGAAGGACCGCATTTCAGATGGAAATATTTCTCAGGATTGGTGCCATCTTCCTAAACGATAATATTTCAGATTGAAACTAACCAAGTCTATTTTTTGATCATTACAAAAACGGTACCGTACCCTGAACTAAAAGGCATTGCATATTCAACAGCAAGTCTGTGAAACCGATATAAGGGAAGTTTTAGTAAGGGGAATGACCACTCACCCTACGACAGGAAACGTACTAATGAATTGTCAATTTGTGGGCTTGATTCATCCCCCTCAAGCGGATGGAAGATAGCGTGGTGACAAAATTTTTTTTAAATCTATCATCGTGCTCAAGTTTAGGCAGGTGACACACGGATAAAGCCACAAGTTGATCAAAATGACCAGAGTGCATAAAAACTGCATTACTTGTTTGGAGTGGAGCAGTCCGTTTTAACTTATTGTCTCTGGGATTGCACGTAAGATGCAAGATTTCACAGCACCTATGGAATTACCTTGTGCACATTATTTGGTGCTATTTGTTTACGCAGTTGTAGCTGTTTTGTGGAAGTATTTAATGTCAGGTAGTCAGTGGTAGTCAAAAATTAATATACACCTTTTAATATAAAACTGTCTAATTCATGAGTGGTATTTGCAATCACCTGTCACCATGTATATATTCATGTATCAAGTCAGTTAAAACGAATAAAATACAGTTAAGAAATAATTTGCTCGAGTTCAAATGTATTTGGTCATGTTTTACACTGTACACAATTTTTCATACTGAATGAATGTTCATCAATGTTACTGTACTTGGACATAAACTTAAACCTGCACAAGTTGGGTTTTGAGTGCAAATTTCAATAACGGAATGATTCTCAAGTTGTCAAATTCGGTTTTCTGAGACCAGCCTTTCAAGAATTGGTGATGTTTTGCCGGCCTGTAGACCTTATGAACCGGCTGAATTCAACAACCCTCCCACCCTATACAGTACCAAAGTGATGACGTCAATGCAATGTTTGGAACCAGAATACTTTCATTTTGTGTCTGTGTAAGGAACAGTCAGTCTACATTTGATTTTAGCCAGTTGTCATGCCAACTGACTTCAGAACTCTGTATCCAGCAAGATATGGAACCAAAGGGAACACATCCCCCTGGATATCTTAAAGGTTCCGGGAACACAATGACCAGCACAAAAGGGGCAAGGGGGGTTGGGGTTCCCTATCTTGCTTCAAACATTCCACCCACCTGCCAAGACAATTTACCTCACCCTCCTCCTCTACCCTCCCCCCAAAATAAAAACAGTCTATTTGGAGGCTAGGAAAGGAAGTGTACGAAAAACATGGTTTAAATACAAATATTTGCACCATTATAACTTAACACAGTTGACCATACAGTCGTGTTTTACTACACTACCGAGGACTCTTCCATTATTCTATGGTTTGGACATTTTCTTGACATGCCCCATAAGGTTTGTACATGTACATGACAACTACTGAGGACTTGGGCTAAGGTCGTCCTCAGTCGTAAAGGATAATATGTACAAATCCCACATTGTTTTGAGTATAGTTATACATGTACTCAGTGTTTTCCCCCAAGAGATCATTTGGAGAAAAAAAATCACTCGGGTGGGACTCGCACAGCACATAAAACAAAAGTTTGAGAAAACCAAATACATGTGCAGTTGCATGGTGAGCTTTTTGTTCAGTCAAAAATGCTTCCCTCCATAATTCGTCGGCAAGAGGAAATCAATTAAACTGGTATTTTCAGTTCGAGCACGGACATCCGCAGCTTTGAGGATTTACAAAAAATCAGAATTATAAAAAAAATTATTATTGGATATGAAATCATGGCGAACAGAAATTAAATCAAACTTTTGATCAATTTACTTTGTATTCACAACATGTAGAAAAGAAAATTATGCCACGTGCCTTCGCCCAGAAAAGCTACCCATTTCTCGCTATCATGTCATTTGCAGAATTAAGTCACCGCTTGGCACCCCCTGCTGCGTGGAATGCAATGTAATTTACTGCCCAAAACGAGTATTCTTCTTTATTTCCTAAAACACACAAATTAATCAAAAAATGTATTTCTAACATTTACCATTTCAAAGCCATTTATAACATTTTTAATTTATGTGAACCTTAAAATTCACTGAAGTCGAACTGACCACACTGCATTCAAAACGTACATTGTTCTTTGAATGATACAAGATCTCGAACGCCAACCACCTCAGACTGTCCCTCCGTGACTAAGCAACCACGGTGAACCTTAAAATTAACGGAAGTCGAACTGACCACACTGCATTCAAAACGTACATTGTTCTTTGAATGATACAAGATCTCGAACGCCAACCACCTCAGACTGTCCCTCCGTGACTAAGCAACCACGCAGCTCACTCACTATTTCCTGCCCAAGACGACAGCCTCGGCCGATACATCATTTCCCTCTACTTTGGAGGCGGAGCCAAGAAGACGGAACAAGGGGAGGGCTGGACTTCTGCCCTTCTATTGCCTTAAAAGTTTGGAGGGCCTAACAGAAAAAAGGCCATATACAGTCGAACCCTGATAATAAGAGCACTGGTAAATACAACATCCTGCTTATAACAAGGAAAAAATAGTTCCCGAGTCTTTGTTTTCCATTAAATTGTAAAGTCCCAAGGACCTTGTTATAAAGGTGTTCGACTGTACTTCAATGCACACAGTTAACCTCTGGATGCCACATACTTGTAGACCTAAAATCAAGTCCTTTGATTGGAATACATTTCGGTACGACACCTGCACATAAAACCTAGTAAACTGCGTTAAATATACCGCCCTCTTGCATCCATATCCTAGTTCCAATCCAAGGGCGTGAGCAACATGGAATGACCTTTTACACAACATATTCCAACTTTTTCCAGTATTGGACTGTTTCAGGTTGCAGATGTCATTCATAAAAAGTTTAAGGACAAAAAAAAACTTATGGAAATCTGGAAGACATCTTACCAAAAATCCTTAAATCAGGAAAAATCCCGGAGAAATCTTACCCCTGTATATCATATAGTTGTACCGGACAACAACCAATCCAAGGACTTGATCTCAAGTCTAACTCCCAGGATATCCCAGGTGTGTGACATTACCCAGAATATATGATATACGGATGGAGGAACAGAAACCTTATGATTCACAACTGAAAAGTGAATTGACCAAAAAAAATCGGTCCCGACTGCAAAACTTATCCTACACGCTGATTCTTGTATCCATGATTTTTGTATCTCCCATGTATACACCTTTTCCATGTGACATCATCAACCCCTCGTGATAGTACAATAGAACCTTGCTGTTAAACTACCATTCTGAACATGCATTTGGTTGTAATGGAAATTCTCTTTGGCTCCAATAGATCTCTCTCATAGGATGCCATCTTCGTAGGAAAATTACAACTGCGTGTTCAATGCCATCAGGTGCGTGTTCGCGCAGTGTGCAAAATATTCTAAACACGTGCGCATGTTGCTCGAAATTTCTTTGAAATACGGCGCAGCCGATGCGCGTTACGAAAATTTGAAGCCCAGAATGCCGATGCACGTGGCAATCTGTAGGAAGTGACGTCATTTGAGAGAGACCTACATGTATATGGTTGTACATTCCATGATTCACTACATGTACTGAACGACTGCTATAGTGAACATTTCTAGTGGGCACCATGATGTTTGTTATAGTGAAGTTCCTCTGTAACTATGTGCTTTTTCAAAGAAACTAGTCAAGCACACCAATTACTCTGCATCCTACATGGGCATATTTGAAACCCCGTTCTCGAGTGACTCGAGTGCAGTATTCTTGAGTCACCGATTTCGGAATAAACAAGTGCCTGTCGGAGTGCTTGGGGGAACCATTCAAAATGGCGACGTCCATGGATGGCCTGCTATTCTTACTAAAAAAAAAAAAGCAGCTCAAAATTGGCCAATACGTTTTTTTCTTATTCAGGAAGCCTCTCAAACCTTGGGAACACAAGGAAGTTGTGTTTATTTATTTTTTCGGAAGTCGTCCCCATACAAGGTTAAAAGCCTCTCTGGGTAAAGGGCTACAACAGAGGTGGTGGGGTTGGCCACATTTTACGTTGCAGCCCCACCACCCTTACAGTTTCCCTGCGTCCAGATCTAAATAGAGGATAAATCTTCAATAGATGCCAATAGATAGGTGAAAAAGTTAAAACATTCCTTTGGGAAAACCTATTCAAATTTAAATATACATTATAACTGGGAACAGTCTGCAAAGTTCTGTTTCCGATTATTATTCCTATATTATTATTCCATTTTGTTTGTTGGGGTGGGTTTGGGAGGGGGAGGGGGGTGGCCCCCTTTGGCCCCCCTGGATCCCCCCTTGATCATCGAGTCCAGCACACTGATATTTCATGACGTTTCTAGATGTCCAAAGCAGTCACAATATCACAAATTCTTGTATTTCCCGCAGTTCTCATTCCGCGGGAGCGTCACCGTCTGCCTTTTGCTTCTTGGTCACTACGTCCTCCTTACTCTCTTTCTTGGCATCATCTGGTTTCTGTCGTTTCAGGGCCTTCACCTTTCTGGTCTGCAGCTTGTCCAGATCTTGTGATTCCATGTGGATGCGGCCGAGCTTCGTGCCAAAGACGTCGCGGTTGATGTTCTTCTTTTTCTTGGGCTGTAGAGGGAAGAAACATGAAAACATCAACTCTGTAAAGGCTAACGGAGGCGGCTGCTCAACACGATGACATGACAGACCAAATTTAGGAATGCTACATCTTCGTAGCCGATTTCTTGGGTCATACTTCTCGAGATTACGAGAGAACTGATCCCCTTGTGGAAAAAGTACGGCTTGAGGGGCATTAAATTACAGGGCACAGCACCCATATGGCACATTTTAGCAGATTCATACCAGGGCTGTAGTCGAGTCCATCACAAGTCCCTGCAACTCCCTGCAAGTCAATCACAAACCCTCCAGTCCTAATTCCAATCACAAGCTATTAAAATGTCATAGTTCATCCAGTTAGTTGTGACTGGCTTTATGAAAGGACTTGTGACTGGACTTGCGAAAGGACTTTTGAAAGGACTTGCATGGACTTGACTACAGCCCCGATTCATACCAGTAAGTTTTGAGAAAATTGTCCACAACTTTGTTTCCCACTGTTTCGATATAAACATTTTCTGGACTCCGTTGCAGTGTACAGTTATGCCCCAAATTTTTCATACCCATGCCAAATTCGGGGTATTGTGAATCATTTTATTTATTATTTCTACTTTTATGCTAATGATGTGAAACCAAAAAATATGTAGATTTGTACATGCCAACTAAAAGTCATTAAGTAAAGCCTAAGTTCCGCCAATCCAGCTTTTATGTATGAGAGAAAAGCAAATTACCAGATTTTTCATAGGGTATGAATAATTTGGGGCATAACTGTACATAGATGGAGTCCAGTATGAGTGATGAGTCTAGGGTGTGCGGCCAAAACTCACTTTGAGCTGCTTAGGTTTCTTCATGGCTTGCTTGTAGAGGTCCAGCGAGGCCAGATGCCATCTCCTCAAGACCAGGTCCAAGGACGGTCCGATCTCCTCCAGCTCCACCCGGGGCGTCTTGCTGCCGGACTTCTTCAGTAGAACTCTGAACAGAAACAGGGAGAAGAAGCTGACTATTGCCTTTCATGTGCATGCGGCAAAACGAAACTGTGTATGAAAAATCTATAGAAGCTTTTGTATGGAACCTCTCACATTGAAACTGCCCAAACAGTCCTAGCCTTACTGCAATCTTGTGATTGGTTAATATTTTCTCCTGAATATGTATAGTTCCTGTGTCGGCATTGAATAAAAGAAAATAAGTCGATTTTGCCAATCTGCTCGGGTGGCTTAGTGGTAAAGCGTCTGATTTTGGATCACGTGCACAGAGTTCGATTCGCAATCTATTTCTATTTTATTTTTGACAAATTGTGTTAAAACAGCTTAGAATAGAATTAACCCTAACCCTGCCAGACGCAGCACAGTGCATCTGTGCTGACAGCTCCGCTTTGCTGCACTCTGCACACAAGTCAATGTGACAAAGTATGCAATCTGATGCGTCTGGCAGGGTTCTCGCAAACACACCCCGGAAGGTTAGGGTTAAAAGATTACACTTTCTTTAATTCGTGGTTCGGAGGATTTTTTGGAGGGAAAACCTCTGAGAACCATTCTTTCAGCTGCCATAGCAAAGTACACAGAATCTCTGCTATAGCCAATCACAAGATTACGAATAACGAACAGTATACAT
This sequence comes from Hippasteria phrygiana, assembly GCA_037893225.1. Classification (NCBI taxonomy): domain Eukaryota; kingdom Metazoa; phylum Echinodermata; class Asteroidea; order Valvatida; family Goniasteridae; genus Hippasteria; species Hippasteria phrygiana. The sequence continues at coordinate 342,629 of JAZGUH010000372.1, forward strand.
CATTGGCAAAACTGACAACATAGTTTGCAGGCAGTGTTCATATTCGTTTGATTCAACATACATGTATATGTGAACCGGCAGCACGAAATGAGCGTAAAGTCGCATTACGGGTTTCTGAGTTTCAAGCAGAAACAACAATTTTTCACTAAAAAGTGGATTTTGGGATTTTAAAATTTTTACATTTGAAAAATCCTATTCTATCATATAAAAAAACTAAATTCAATCGCGAAATATTTCTTTTTGGAGTGATTTCTTTTTTAACCATGTTATACTCTGCACAATTAACAAACTGAGCTTCATTTTCTCAAAACAAGGGGGGTTCAGGACTTGAGCTACAGAAACACACAATACATCAAATTGAAGCTTATTGGGAAATACAATCATCTCAATTTTCAACTTTTGCTAATTTCTGCTATTTCTTGGTGCCAGGTCACAAATATGAAATAAACTTGTGAAAATTGGAGGTCAATCGTTTACATTCTTTGACATTAATCTGTGCACTTTCATATTGGTTTATTTCGACTGTTGAAAATGAAATAGGCCAATTTTGCAGGTCTTCAGATACAATTTTCTCGAAGATGACAGCATTTCAGACGGAAATACTTCTCAGGACTGGTACCGGTACCATCTTTTACAAACAGTAAGCTTTCAGATTGAAACAAATCAATTATATTTTTGATCATTACCGAGGCAATATCATATCTGGAAAGACTGAATTTGGACCAATTTGGACAGTTCAAGAAATGTGTGCGCAGCTCAGATCCGCTAAAAGCTGATACAATGCATTTTAATTATTTAAATTAAATAAATTGTCTTCCAGATCCATTGTTTCAATTTGCATAATTTTGCCATACAATCAGACTACAGTCCCCAATCCCTCTCAGCTTGTAAGTTGCTCTAATGTAGGCTATCTCAACAGAATTATCTGGAAAGAGTTCCTTATTTTCCCTTAATATGACTTAAAAACTACCAAAAAGTGTAAATCTGATGAAGAAACACGAATATAGTAGGGAAAATTTTTCAACTTATTCTTTGAAAATACTTTGACTTTTTCTGTCATGGCCCATAGACTTTGTGCACGAGGTATAAGTGATGTCTGGATATGGAACTCTTTCCAATTATCTGAATGCAGCTTGCGAAAGTGCCCAATGAGATTAACTATATTTCAGAACACAAAAATGTGGAGTTGTACTAATAATGACAAAATAAAGTTGAGGGTAACCTATAGCTCCTGAAGAGAACTTTGCCGTTGATTGCCGTTACGCATATTACATGTTCCAGACCTGCTAGGCGTACATTCTTCACCACAGGTCCACGGAAGAAATCTACAATGAAATTCACAGAAAAAGTATACAGTAAATGAAATGTCAGCTGTGACGGTTTTCTGTCTTTTATTTTAATGCAATTTTGCCCCGCACAAGGCTAAAAGCCACTCAAGGTACGGAGCTACAAAAAGAAACATTCCTATTGGTCGAGAGGCTGTCACATGGGTGGTTTAAACGGGTGATTAAGTACCAACTGGTTTTAAACACATTTTCCAGTGAAATTTAGACTCCTATGACATCTGGTCCCTTTTATTGGTTGATTACTCATGCGACCAGTCACTGTTCTAATTACGCAAGCGCAATACTACCGATGAGGCCGTATTTAGAGTCCATAAATTCACACTACACCGGCACTGCTGCGTTCTGTGCCACATCACATATTTTATGAATGGGGAATAAATATGTGCTGGGCCGGTTTTAAACAAGTACGTTTAAAACCGCCTTGGGGCCTGGATGCTGATAATGACCCGAGCCGGTCGATACAAGAGGTAGGAATTATTATTCCTCTTGAAGCAGGAAAGATCGTTAGATGAAGGGAAACACGCACCAGGCAAAGAATTCCATAGAGATACGGAACGAGGGAAAAAAATAGAAAGTGTTTATGCACAGTTACATATACAGCAGGGGATCCCTCACAGGGCTGAATCTTCGTTCTCGGAGGATCAAGGCAATTTTTCATTGGCAAAATTAGAAAATTAAATTGTTTATGGGAACGTTTTGATGGGCATCAAGGCAGAGACCAGGGGCATTGGAGGCAATTGGCTTCATTTCCTTAGTTAAGTTTCACGTCTACTCTCACCCCAGGCACACAGACCTTTTAAGAGTTTGAAAGGGCCACCACTTCAGAACTGGGGCCGATTTCATCGAGCTGCTTAAGCACAAAATTTGCTTAATAAAAATCAGGTTACCAGCCAAACCTCCATGTGATGTATATTGCTTGTGCCTGGTATTTCGCTGTTGTTTGCTTAGCATAACAATCACATGGAGTTTTGGCTGGTAACCTGATTTTATTAACCCTCCTACTATTATAACTATCACAGCCTATCAAAACATCTATCCACCAACTCTCACAGCTCGTGTGCGTTTCAACCCATCACTTGATAGGTTTTTATATATAGGGTAGTCGGCTCCATTTTGGCACCGAGAGAGGGACGGTTAAGCAAGGTTTTTTGTGCTTAAAGAGGATGTTGACTCGTGAGAGAAGTCTACCTCATTTTTCATTTTTATGTAGATTTTATGTAAAATAAAAGAGCCAATTATTTCTGCCATGAAATACCAAAAAAAGTGACTCTTGAGAGCTATTTTTAACAAGTCCCCTCTAGCCCACTGGTGCCATTTGTCTAAAAGTCGTCGCTGCAGGCAGCAAACAATTTGACGTCATAGGACGAACTCCCCTTTTGTGTCTAGCACTAGGCACAAAAGGGGAGTTCGTCCTATGACGTTGATTTGTTTGCTGCCCGCAGTGACAACTTTTAGAGAAATGGCACCAGCGGGCTGTGCTGCGCTAGAGGGGACTTGATAAAAAATAGCTCTGAAAAGTCACTTTTGGGTATTTCATGGCAGAAATAATTTGCTGTTTAATTTTACAATACGCAATCTACATAAAAATAAAAAATGAGGCAGACTTCTCTCAGCAATCAACATCTGTGAGCAAATTTTGTGATTAAGCAGCTCTATGAAATTGGCCCCTGGTATTTATCAAACCTCTGCCCTAATATTTTTTTGTTTTAATAAACAAAATTACCAGTGAAAACAAATAGGCTGAAACTTTTCAGAAATTTTTGAATTTTGCAACCACTTGTTTTTTCGTTTTTTTAACACATAAACGAATGAAACATACAAAAACTGACAGCCTGACATCCCTGTAAAAACTTTGGATCCGTTCCTGAAGCCAGTTCTAGTCTCAAATGGCAAAGTGTATTATCCCTAACCCTGCTAAATCCAACAAAATCCAACAATGGTTAAACAAAAAACCTGTTGTAATTTGTTGGATTTAGCAGTCAACACAAACTACATGGTGAGTTGGATTTTGTCGTATTTAGGAGGGTGGAAGCAGACTTCTAGAAAAATTTCAGTTGAATTTTGTTGGATTTGGCAGGGCTCATACAAACAAATACCTGTTGTATTTTGTTGGATTCAGCAGGGTAGCTTAAGGCTGGTATGTACATTGTACATGTAGGTTGTACACTGCAGAATCCAACCAAATTTGCTGCAGGATTTTGTTGTATTTTAGCAGGCTTGCTCATTTCAGTTTTGTTTGAAATTGTTGGATTTAGCAGGCCATACGAAAAACACTAAAGGGGGTTAGGATTACACTAACTGTTCTGTTACAAGTCCAGCAGTATCTACACTTAAACAGCAACAGCAAACCTTACCTACGAGTAAACACTTCAACCTCTTGTACTCATGCTCCGTTTCAAACGCTTCTCCTGTGAATATCAGACATGGCTTGGTACCCGACATGCACTTTGCATTCTGTGAATCGAAAAATTACAGAAGACTTGTCAAAATAAATTAAAGAATTCATGTCCCGAGTTACATCATCATGACTCCATCAATACGTCTCGTGTGCTGTCACATTAAAGTTCATGTCTATCTGCAGAACTTACTCAACCCACGGCAATCGCCCAAAATCCTCCTTGCAGTTTCAGAGGATTTAGGATGAATGGTATTTCAAGTAAAAGAGGATTTTGGAGGAACATCAATGCAAATATTTGGAGGATTTTGGAGGATTGAGGATGAATGCATTTTGGGGGGAAGGGCAATCGGAGGATTTTGGAGGAATGAGGAGGTTTCCTAGCAAAAAGGGTCTAGGGGGTTAGGGTTAATGGGGTGCTGGTATGCCAAAAAAGGGGTTGTGCAGCCAAGCGTAACGCAAACAATAATAATAGGCAAACAATAAATTGCGTATGCGCCGGATTGCACGTACGACAAATGGCCAGGTGGTCTTTTTCGAACCGCGGCTACGGCCATCGTCCGTATTCAAGACATTTAATGTGTACTGCAACAGGGTTTCCTTAAAAAAAAAAAAAAGTATAACCATTTTTAAATTCATATTATAGCAAAACTACTGAATATTTCAGAAAAAGACAAATGTCTGTGGAGAAAGGGTAGAATGTCCTCTGTCCAATGGTATAAGGTTCATTATGTCATTGCCATGGATGACTGAACAAACAAGACAGTTATGAAAGGTACTGAAATCAGCACTGTGACAAGTTGTTTACTCGAGTGGCAAAGCTCAGGCAGGTAATATGAATTAAAAAATGGGTACACTTTTATTAAGGACACCCTGTATTATTTCAACTCCACTGGTGCTCATTCACTTAAGTTGTCACAACTTTGCACTCCACACACAGATGCACAGGCTTTACCCATGGTTGGATGTTTGGCTAAGGGATACAGTGCAGTAAGTTAACCAGCCACACTCGAGGGTCTAGATAGACCTTTATTTCCAAATAACGTAGAGCAAACCATTTGGAGACAAATTTTCTGATAAAACTGAATAACTTAATTAAGTTCCTACCTTAATATCATACATAGATGTGAACTTGTCGATGCCCAGTTCCACCATGTCCAACACCTGAAAGTCAAACATTCTTCCTAAAAAGTAAACAAAAAAACATTCGTTTCTTTAATTCCAACAAACAGTACGGAGAAGTTAAAACATTGAGCAAGTTCGAAAATCCTCCCTCTCACACTCACCCCTCCCCCTTCAAGATTTGATAGTGACTTGTCAGTAGTGTATAGAGGAATTTCACATCATTAGCCCCTTCTGCGCACTTCCGGGTTGAAAGCGAGAATGTCAGTGGCAAACAAAACAACGCTTTTCAGCACATTCATTCATGCATGAATTAATCAGGCCATAAAAGGCAGCGCAGGCGCACGATCAGCATAAAGTTGTTTACTGTGACATTGAGATCCTCGTTTTCAAACGCGGAAGTGCGCAGATCGGCGCTAAACTCGTCGTTGTGAGATTCCTCTATAAAGCTCTCTATGCTCAGTGCTTTCACAGGCTTACTCGGGCGGGACTCACGACCCACGACCTCCTGCTTACTAGTGCCGACATCTTAACCTCTCGACCACCGAGCTTGGCCGTGTCGGCTGGCCGATTTTAATCCAATGTAGCAAATTCCATCTCGCCAGTCCTGATAACTTACCAAAGACTAAGTTGTGCGGTCTTTTCTTGGAATTGCTGCCGAATAGAAATAACGACGAGTCGTACTTCTTGGCAAAATGCTCCTGAAAGATGGAACAGGACACCAAATTTGTGACGTGGTATGTCAAAACCAGGCGGAATTGGGCAGAGTTACGAACGGAGGAACAGCTGCAAAATGCCTTGGGTGGGGGGGGGGGTGATTGTTAGCGATTTTGACATTTTTGGAAATGTATGATTCTATAAATGTTTAAAATGTTCTGTAAAAGTTTGACTGAAATTTCATGTACAAAGTATTTTGTTAACACTTTTAGTGAAGCATATAATTTCACAAAATGATGCTTGAAGATTTGTTTGAGCTCACTAGCGAACAATTTGGTATCACTGGAAACGTCAAGACTTTTCGCTGTATTTTATTAATATACCAATAACTCAAAATTGACCTCTTGCCCAATTCGGTCGATTCACAACTCAGTGCGCTGCCAGCGACAAGCCAGGAAAGGCCATTTTCCCACTTTCGGGGTCGACATCGCGTCTATCGCGTTGTAAAGATGGTGGACAGTACAGCAGTATGGATTTCGCACGAATGCGAGTGGATGAGTTAAAGCAATTTTTGACTAATTGGGGAATACCTTGTGCGGGAAAGAAGAGAGAGGAGTTGATAGATTTAGCAGAGAAGGGGTGTAAGAAGTATGATTCGATAGAACCGATGTCGACTTTTTCCCATGATGCACTGCATAATTTGGCCTCTCCCCGGCTTGCCGCTGGCAGCGCACCGAGTTGTGAATCGACCGAATTGTGCCTGGTTTTGACATACCGCATCACATTTGTTAAATCAGGAAGTTGCATTTTTACGGGGGGAAGAGAAAATTCCTGGAAACAGTGAATTTCTCCCCAGGATGGCTGGTGGGTTAAATTGTGAGGAAACAGAAATTAACCCACTCTGGGAATGTACGATAAGAAGAAGAACATTAAAAGGTCACACGATGAAAATCATTCTCAGTGATATTTTGCACAAACATCAAAGCTTCTGAAACGTGTAGACATAAGGGAATTCCCTTTTTGGACTTGATAAGTTTTATTTTTAGTTTTTTTGTCACCATTCAAATGTTAACCTTAACCCTCCAGGGCATTTTGGCTAGAACCCTGCCAGACGCATCAGATTGCATACTTTGTCACATTGACTTGTGTGTAGCCCAGGTTGGACGATGTCTTCATTGCACTACGACTAACGTCCTGGATACGAGATGTCGCATTAATTGAAATCAAAACTTTAACAGGATTTTTTCACGTTTTACCTCGTTGTAGAAGCTAATTTCATGCCCACACATACTCTTTGTGTCCTTATCTATCTGTCCGTTAGGTTCAGGAATTCTATATGATACGCTGGCCGACGTTTTCCAGGAAAATAAACTCAAACGCAACGTTAAACTTGTAGACTCTTTTCAATTCATCAGTTTCATACCGAGTTACATGACGTACACGGGGCACGTGTGTGCGTGCACACATATACGCGGGCGCGACCTCCGAAATTCTGCCAGTGCGATGCTGATGCGTGCAGCGCAGGCGCAATGCGCACGCGCGATTTGCCTGGCAACCACTTGCATGCGCACTACCGTTTGGGCTGGCTGCGCGGTACGGTCTTGAAAAGTGCTTTCTGTGTAGTCTACAGATACTTTTAAAGTTCCAAATCTGTTTTGGGCTACAGAAGATAATAAGAACGAATTTGGGAGGTTATTATGGACGACGTAATCGATGCAGGATCGCAAAGCATGACCCTCAGTACGAACACAAACGCAAGTTATTGTGCCTGCGCGTAAGGGGGGACAGTTACTAGGCAAATCGCGCATGCGGATTGTGCGTGCACGCGGCCTAGTGCTTGCGTGCACGCGTAATTATACGCACACATACGTTTTATGTACGTATACTTGGTCTGAAACTGATGAAAAGAGTCTACAAGTTTAACGTTGCTTTTGAGTTTATTTTCCTGAAAAAATCGGCCAGCGAATCATAAGGAATTCGTGAACCTCACGGACGGACAGATAAAGACACAAAGAGTATAATGGGCGTGAAATTAGTGTCTACGGTGAGGTAAAAATATTGTAATTTTGTTTCTAATTTTTTTCGACTACTTCCAGTAGCTTCATATTCTGGACTCCCTCGCAACGCGAAGGGAGTCCATACTGGGCTAACTTGTGTGCAGAGTCCAGCAAAGTGGAGCTGTCAGCACAGATGTACTGTACTGCGTCTGGCAGGGTTAGGGTTTTAAGCTATTTCCTGACATGTGAGGGCGCTGTTGCTATGATGTCGATCAAGGTACTCACTACACAGTTTAGGCAAAATTTGACTGATTGTAGCATTTCGTGAGTTAAACTTGTTTACTGACTGGTTATGAAACACTCAAAGCAGAAAAAATTAAACAATCCTGAGAAAAGTAAAAAAAAAAAAATTTTATGCACAGGCATATCACTCAGCTTGGGTGACATCACTCCAAATTCAACATCTCCAAACATTAGGGTATTAGTACCGATATACCTCATTTCCCAGCTTTTGAATGAGAGAAGCCAATGATGGAACTTTCCGTTTTAGCAGCAGGAAAACAAAAAATCCAAAGAAACACTATTCCTGGGGAAAATCCACCACATCGATTTGGGACTGAGAACCCAATCCACATAGTGCGCCTGGACGAGATTCAAACCGGGGTCACTCGTGATAGAAGGCAAAGAAGCAATCACTACACCGACCTGACCATCATCGTATTAGACACGAGTAGAAAGAATATTTCTTACCAGTTGTGTTCTGTCTTCAAACGGCCTCAGCATGTTTTTCCTACGTAAAAATAAAATTAGGATATTCCACTTTAACCCCCCAAAACACTGCATTTTGCATATTAACCCCTTGTGTCCGGTCGTTATTGACGGGGGGGGGGGGGGGGGGGGGGGGGGGGATAGTATGCCAAGAACGGGCTGTGCAGCCAAGTGTAAACACAAACAATAGGCACCACACTGAATAGAGTGGTCCTATTCATCGCACTAGGAGTCCCCATTTCATGTGAATGAAAACTTCGTTTTGGGGGTGGGGGTGGGGGTGGTGGAGGTAGGAATGGGGGGGGGGGAATAACTAACAAAAACATAGGGCAAGGGAGGGGTGGAAAAAATTGATCAATTTGGTAGACTCCATCATCCATGGACATCTTGGGGGGAAAAAAAGGCCACTACAAAAAAAGGAGGCCTGCTTGCTTTGTTTGAAGTTGTGCTTGCCCAACCCTTACCCTGCCAGACGCAGCACAGTGCATAGTGCTGACAGCTCCACTTTGCTAGACTCTCCACACAAGTAAATGTGACAAAATATGCCCTGGAGGATTAGGGTTAATACAACCATGACAAAATGCTGGAATGATGGGATTTGGGGTTGACGATGGGACTGTCGTGACTGTAGGAACTTACTGGAATACCCTTACCACCCAACCCCCCACCCTCATTCCACATATGCCCTTCCCCCCACCCTCACTGAATAACATTTTCTTGCACCAGTGTTCTTCATACTACCTTTGCAGCATAATTCCATCCGTTTTCTTGAGGGTGTAGAGTTCCTTCAAGGTTTTTGTGACCGTCTCACTCGTGTTGCCGCCGCGTATGAACGTACATTTCTTGTTGTTCTCCACTATCTTCGACTCTCTCTTCTCCAGGGCACGTTTGGCACGCTGGGTTTTTGGTTTCCTGTGGACAAACAGAAAAGTTTCAATAGCGTTAGTTATGTTATAGTTCATTTAAGGTAGACATTTTTATCATGTATGCAAATACAGAAATTTTCGGCCCAAAATTATCCAGCGACAAAGTTCCGTTCGTGTATTTTTAGCTTTGGTTTTGTCAAATACTGGCAGCAATCAGCAAATAAACCCTACTATCGCCAGATCATGCTAGAATGTTAAAAAAGGCGATAAAGGGTCCAAGTTACTCGGACTACGTTAACGTGTTAGTGTTACTAATATCATAACAAATACTAATTCCGGAAAAAAAAAATTTCAAAACATCTCGCAGAATGAGGAAAATCATGACGAAGAGCTTGATCACCATCGCATATCTCCCTAAGATAATGCTAATTCAGTTGGAAAAACTTACACAATTCGTTGCATTGTGCTTGAAAAATGCTGATTAACTTAGACGAAAACAACATTCATTCCAATGACGTGCACGTGGTAATAATTATGTACAAATGAAATGACAGTCTGAGTTCTAGTCAATCTACTACTAATTTGCGTTTCTCATCTGCAATGGGACCAGACCATAAAATGCACATTGCCACGCAAGGACAACTGAGGGCGCACATAACGGAACAAGGAAAAAGCGGGCGCACTTACAAACAAATACACACACACACAAGTGTGTAAAATGCCTGCAATCTGGGACCTCGTATTTAGTCCTCCTATTGTTCATACTTGAACTTTTTGGCAAGACCCTCATTGGTATTGTTATCGATTTTCAAACGGGGACCTTTCTCAATCAATTGTCCTCTATTGTTAAAGGTCCTCTATTAAATGCAAAAACAAACTCATGTACACACATAGACAGACAGAGATTCCTGGAATTATAGTAAGATAAACCAAAAAGAGGGTTGGGCCGAGAATAGAGGTCATTGTCCTCAAGGTGACTGAGAAGCTGTCACGGTTGATTAATAAAGCATTCAAAGATCTTACTTATTACAGGAAGCAGACTAAGGTCGGTAATTATATTAGTAGACTCTCACCAGATCTCTTGAAGACAGGGACTACGGACGCCACTAATAACAAGATGAAGGAACAACTTCTGATTAAATAACAGAGGGCATAGCTGAAACACATTTGACGCAGGTGGTTTTTCGCGTTCCTGATCAAGGGATTAGATTGTTTTATTGTCATTTTTTTCAGAGCAATTTAATTCGTGAACATTTTTCTATAACGGTACGGGGCCGGGGCGACATTAGAGCGACATTAGATAGATAGGATTATTATCGCCTGTCAACAATGTAATATTATTCATAGCGCCTATGAATTTTTTTGTTACCGAGCGCGTAAAAATACAGGTAATGGACGAAGCGTGGGTAAAGTTACTGTTGTCCCGAAAAGGACTGGTTTGTTGTACTTACGTAAGACTTGATAATGTCTTAGGATGTAACGCAGTCAAACAGATAAACGCAACAGAATAGAAATCTCTCTTTTTTTTTAATATGTGAGAGTCCTGAAAAGGGCCGGTTTGGTTAGAGGTTCACACCTTCCAGAAGTGCCGCATGGTCCTCTTCTCCATCACCCGTTTCTTGAGCAGCCAAATGTCCAGAGAGATGAGGGGGGGTTATTGTCGTACAGCTTGCTCTTCTCATAGATAGACGCCCTTGTGATTGAGATGTCTCCGTATCCGTAGAGCATTTCCTGCTTAGGGCCCGCTCTATAGTCCCCCGTCTCATTGGTCCCCCCCCCCCCCCCACCCCGTCTCCCGTCTCATTGGTCCCCCGTCTCATTGGTCCCCCATCTCATTGGTCCCCCCCATCCCATTGGTCCCCCGTCTCATTGGTCCCCCTTTTAATAAATGGATTATATTTAGTCCACAAGGAAAACTGACTAGGTAAATTTTAATACATTTTCAAACGAACAAAGAAACTGGCAGGAGCGGGATTCGAACCTGCGACCTCCGGAACACCGGTACTGCCAGTTTCTTTGTTCACTTTGAAAATGGATTATATTTAATCAGCTATCTAAAGTATATTTAGTTGTTGACTGCCGTCATCTGACCTTTAGTGACGCCAATCGGTCTTTGTATGATTTCTCTTTCAGTTCATGCAGTTCATGCACTAGCTTGGTAATCAATTAATTAATAATTATTTAGTGATTAATTAATTAAATAATTAATTAATTTCTGGATGGGCTATTGAGAAGAAGGAACTACAAAAGGGGGGACCCATGAGACGGGGGGACCCATGAGACGGGGGGACCCATGAGACGGGGGACCCATGAGACGGGGGACCCATGAGACGGGGGACCCATGAGACGGGGGACCCATGAGACGGGGGACCCATGAGACGGGGGACCCATGAGACGGGGGACCCGTGCTTCAACATCTTCTCGATAATCCTATTAAAGATCAGCACACAGTATTTAAGGTATGTAAGGGGGTAGCCGTCTTTCTGGAGCCACACGAGATCGTCCAACCTTGCTCTATGTTCCAATACACTCCGTGTATCAGAGAATTTACTCTGGGCAAACAGGTATTCCAGCTTCGAGGCAAGTACATCGAACTCCATGATGACTGATACCTCCATGCCACTGCGGGCGGGGGGGGGGGGGGGGGGGCTATATCGAGAAACTGGGGGGTTCTAATTTACGTGGGGGAAGGACCCCAATTGTTCCCCACGTTGATTGGCAGCCAGCGCGCATCAGCGCTCAGGATCCACGGTCTATTGAATCCCGCTCTCAACGGGTAGCCCTGCCGCACGAAACTGAGTTTCGGAGTGTAGTTTTTCTCTTTTTTTCCATGGATTTTAGAAGATGCAATCGGATAAAACTCATAGTGTATATTATGCCATGTTGTGTAAGACCATAATTCTAAATCAACCGTGTAAATTTCGCTTGAAAAACTAGAAAGACCCGTGCACGGGTGTTTTTCATGACAAATTCAGTAAAAACTCATTTTTCGCGTGTGAAATTCCAGAATTTCTCTGGTTCTTGTGTTCGACATAAAGTTGTACCGTCAGTCAGAATATAAATTTCTGAAATCCGAATTTATTTTTTCCCTCAAAAACGCTAAAATATGGTATCTAGAAAACACAATTTTGGATTGTGTTGAGCACTTTCTTGGCGCGCATCTTGGGCCCACATCCCCCACGTTGATTGACAGGCAGCGCTCATCTTGGACCCATGATACCCTATTGCGCACCCATCATTCGATAATAGACAGTACTCATCATTAGCGCTCGGGATTCGTATGTATGGTTATTGTCCCCCGCGCTCTCAACGAGAAATTACCTAGCCACACTAATGGGCCCACGGTGCCCTGTTGTTCACACCTCATTTAATAACAAACAGTGCACATGTACTCCTCTCTAAATTCTTAATCATTACTCAATTGCTTGTTTTCTTGTAATTGCTTTGTGATTTTTGTAATCATTGCGTTCTTTGTTCTTTGAATGAATACAAAAAATTAAAAAAACAGTGCACATCCTGACCCACGGTGCCCTATTGTCCACCCTTCATTCATTGGAGACAACGCGCATCTTGACCCATGGTACCCTAGTGTTCACCCTTCCTGGAAGGCACGACCAGCGCGCATTCAAGTTTCTCATGTCCATTGTTATGTTCAGCGGCCACGCATTAGCCGTCCAACTAGGATTACAATGTACTTGTTTTCCCCCTTGTTAGCCTGTCCTTGGGGACTCTGTGTAGTGTGTTGGGACCACTTGCAATGATTGCGTGGGGTGAGCTTGTTCATACTCAGACAGGGCGCCAGGCCAGGGCGGCACACCATGGAGGAAGGAATACACGGTGTCTGTACGATATTACCCGTCATGTAAACCTATCCCATTTTGCAATAAAACTCAAATAAATTCAATATTTGTTCATGTGTATTCACTCATTTATTCATTTATTTATACAAACTCTGCCCATTTATTGAGGATTCCCCTAATCGTCATTTCTATGTTTTTCTTCTTTATCATGGACGAACATTATGACAGGTAGAAATTTACATGACACGTTTGGGAAACATTCACTGGTTCAGGCCCCGCTCTTTCAAACCCTGGAGGAATCGTAGAGCATCATATAAGTTTCTTTGTTTACTTATAGAAACGTCCAAAGGCAGGGGACAAAGTGTACATTTTTACAGTCGACTTTCAGCTAATTGATTCTTCTATACAAGCGGTGACTTAATCGGTCACATCGTCGTTTCGATAGCAAACCTTCCCCTATAGGTAGGCCAATATTATTTTGTTTACCAGGTTTGATAGTCGACCGCTATTTTCGTGTGTGTAAACAACATTGCGTAATAGGCAACAGCAAACTTAAAGTAATCCCTTTTATTTGTTATTGTGACATGACACGACCATACAAGGCCAATGAAAGGAAGGATAAACGGACTACGTTATGATAGGCAAAGGCTGTTACTCCAAAATTTACTTCTTTTATTGGACTGGGAAGTTCGAAGTGAGCCATGTAACGGGTTTTAATTAAAAGTAAGTGTGCGAAAAGTGCACGTAAAAATTAAAACACAATGTAAACTTTGAAATAATCAAAGCAGATAACCAAAAAGCGAAAAATAAAGTAAAATACAAAAATGTACAAATGAAAAGCAATTTTGTAAAATATACGCTAATGTGATTAGCGTTCAGCTTAAAGAATTAAAACTATAAAATTACAATAGTCTTTCTGAAACTATTAGTCTTTATTCATCACTGTTTTCCTAGCTATAAGTTCCTCTTCGTCTTGTTGGAAAGGTCCATCATATTTGGCCTGGTGTTTAGGCATTACTCCGTTCAGGGCTTTGTTTACTTCTAGACCTCTATTTACTGTAGATAAGAATGTTATGGATGTAATCTTCCGATAGTAGATGACGTGACATAGACAAATCATAATTGTATGATGTTACCTATGTGTGGAAAGGTAGAGAGGTACTTTTACCATGGAGGAAGAATGTGTTTTCTTCCTCCATGCTTTGACCAAGCTTTAGATGAATTCATTGATACTGGTTTAGGGAAATGTAGAATGGAATGGAATGGAATATAACAGCCAGTGATAACAAACGCATTGCTTTACACTTTCCCTCTATTCACGACACCAACAGTCTCTTCACAAAGTATATTAACTTACAAGTTAGAAATAGGGCGAATGACTCGGTTCTGTACGACATTTGCCATGCAGATGGGAATTGTTTTGAAGTTTAATTTGTATCCACCAACTGTTTGATTTTAGTTTTTCTTTTTTGGTTTTGCTCGGTAAAGGTTGTGGTTTTATTTTAACGAATGTTTAACATTTTAAAATACTAAAATTATTAAACTGATTGTTTACATGTTTAATTTATGTTTTTCTTTTGCTCGGTAAAATTTGTATTTTAACGAATGTTTAACTTTTAAAATAATGGTATTTTGTTTAACGCCCGTTATGTTTAATAAATGTTCATTGTAATCATTGGTTGTATACTTTAAAAAGAAATAAATTCGTTGAAAAGAATACTACAAAACAGTAACAATAAATAAAAATATCTGAAAATTATAGAAATCTCAAAGATGTGTTCAATTATGTCAAGACGTTCGGAATAAAGGTTAGATAAATATAATAAACTGCCATCTTTATCTTATGCATCAGTAAGGTCGGATCGTGGACGCTCGCGAGAGTTACTTAAATAATTTGTATTACGACATAGATCGTGAAAGTGGTTTGAGCAGGATTGAAAAATTGTACCGTGTTGCGAAGCAAGAGGTAAGCACTTATCTCGAACCACCAAAATGACATCGTCACGCCTTGTGCCTATTCAATAAGGCGCAGTGCACTTTCAGTAATACATGACGATGTCGTTTTGATTGTTCTGGAACAGTGCCTTCCGAAGCGAGAGGGCAAGTACGAGATAACGCAAAAACAAATCCAAGACTTTCTTAGTAGTCAGGATGTGTATACGTAACATAAGCCCGCTAGAAAGAGGTACACCAGGAATAGAATCTTAGCCGTAGGACGGGATAAAATACATCAGTTCAGAGCTGACAACCAGTACGGATTTTCCGTATTTTGTACGGAAATTCACGAGAAATACGGAAGTACGGATTTGGGTTTTAAAATACGGTTTTAAAATTCAGGGAATATAAATATGGAAATATAAATAATCATCTGTTGCCTGCAAAAGTCGGGGCCAAAATCAGTTCCGTATAGGCCCAGACGCCCAAGTTTGGGCAGAGTTTTGGAATGCTTATCACCAGTAACATTCGGGGGATGAGAACAATTTCCGGAGAAGATTTCTGAAAACAATTCTTCCAAGAGGTTCATTTTTTTTTCAACCTTAAAATAAGAGCGTTGGACAAGGTACGGGGGTGTGCATTTACGGGAATCGGGTACAAAAAAACCCAGATCGTACCACGTAGGCCCCTACACGCACGCATACAAAAAAATCAACTTAACAAGTGTCCCCCGAGTCCCCCCCCCCCTTTTTTTGGACCAGGGGGTGGGCCATTAGATCCCCTCAGATTTTGTGTGGTGAGAAACCAAAAAATGCTGATTTCGAGGTAACTTCCCAACAGTCAAAATGTATTTTTAAACTACGGAAAATAAACAGTACAAACATTTTAAATGTAGGCCTACCGTTGTGTTGGGTCCATATCCAACTCTATGGTTGGGACACATAACAGTCAAACAAATCGACCGATCGACCCTCAGCTCCTCCCAATTTTTCCCATTTACGTTTTGCCTAACTTTCGTGATAAGGCTACCGGTGAAATTAAATAGAAAAAAAACTACCGTCTCAAACTCTTACGGGAAAATATTTCTTTTTACCTGATTACAGCTCTGTTTCCATGCTTACTGGTCCGTAAATGTTTTACTTAAAGATATATACTGTCAGCGTGCTCTTCAGCAAATTTTGTTTCCTCTCAGATATACATTCTTCGTTCGAACCGTTTTTTATTTGAACGAAAAAGCCTGCCTTTTAGTATTGTGGGCGCCATCTTCCCAAAAGGCTTTTATTCGCGCATAATTATCACACAAAGATACACCCGAATTATAGTCGGATAGCAAATAATTCGATATTTTCAAGTAATTGGGTGGTGTTCTTTTTCGTTCGATGTCTTTTTTATCGTAAAAAAAACCAGCAATTTAAAAACAATTGGGGAGAAACTCGAAAAGAGCACGGGCAGTATATCTTACATTTTTCTGAAAATTGCATGAAAATATGAGAAGTTGCCTTGTTTTATAGCCTACGCTGTGTTTATCCACAAGTGACCCAGTGCACATGCGCTGCACAGTCGCGTTTGTAATTAGCATGGCCTGTCAATCAGGCATCACATGTTGTAAGTGACGTGTCTAGTGACTTCTCAAGGCTGCCTGATGTGCACACAGTGATGTCTTAAGACCGGTTCATATTTCACGCGAATTTGAGAGTAAAGCGAAATCGTTATGGTAACGTCGAACGTCACAATGTAATCGTATTTTCATAACATTGTGGCAACTTTCCTTTCGATCTTGGAAACTAGATCGAGCAATTCCTGAGTCTCAAGATTGTTGGGATTGTGGAGCGGCACTTTGCCCCAAATCGGCCCGCCGCAAAATGACCGAGGCTCTGCTGTCCCTTCGCATCATCAAGACCATCATAGGTTTCATCGGGATCTTCAACAACGGTATGGTCATCGTGGTCATCGCTAAAGTGAAGTTTATGCACTCCCTGACTAACGCATTCATCTGCCATCAGGCCGTCATTGACTTCATCGGGTCTCTGCTGCTCTTCCTGCAGAGTAACATCCCAGTCCCGGACCCTGTTCCCGAGACGATGGCCGGCGAGCTGTTGTGCCGGGTGTGGATCGGGGACGCATTGCTGTGGCTCCTGTTCGTCACCTCCACATTCAATGTGCTTGGGCTCACCCTGGAGCGCTACGTCGCCATAATTTTCCCCCTGAGGTACCACACCCTCTTCGGCCGCCGCCGGGTCATCTCCATCCTCATCTCCGCCTGGGTGATGGCCCTCCTTCTCAAGTCCTACTCCTTCATCATCTACGCCGTCGTGGACGGGGTCTGCAAGTTCCAGCGCGTCTCCGTCTCCAACGTCATGGGTCCGCTGCTGATCTGCCTGCAGTACTTCGTCCCGGCTGGGGTGATGCTGTTCTGCTACATCCACATCACCATATCCCTGAAGCGCTGTGCCCTGCGAGTGGCCCCAGTGCCGCTCCCCATCATCAAGCCGATTTCGTCCGCTGTGACCATGTCCGCCGGCATGGATAACCGCAAATTCAACTTCCCCAACACCCACCGTGCCGCGGAGACTTCCACCGCCATTGCCATCGTCAACGACCAGCAATATTCCCTCCTTCGAGCACGCCGGAACACCTTCAAGACCCTGGTGATTGTCTTCGTCGTGTTCTTGGTTTGCTGGAGCCCGAGTCAGATCACCTTCTTCATGTTCAACCTGGGCTGGCTGAAGCTTGATTTCTCCGGGGCCATGAACGTCTTCAGCACGTTCATGGTGGCGGCCAATTGCTGTGTCAATCCCATTATATACGGAATCAAGTACAAACAGTTCCAGCGGGGCGTCAAGTACCTCTTCTGCGGTCGCAGAGAGCAGGACTGGCTACCCAATCTATGAGTCCAAATCGGCGAGTTCAAATAAAAAAACTTGATACCACGAAGCCTTGGTAAGGCCGAAAAAAATAGTTGTGCCCTCCGCGACCGACCCTAAGACCCGCTTCAAACGCGAACGTCTGCCGTAGAAGTACAGCAGTTGCTTTAAACGTCGATTTTCTGTCGAATGTATTAAATTCGGTCGTTCAAGATGGCGGACCAAGACAGACGACAAGCGATACTGTGACAAATTCTTTCCGCGAGGAGGAGGCGCTCTCTTCTTCAACAGTCAATCATGTTGTTGGAAGTTCTTTTGAGGAGGAGAGTTATCCTTGGTTGTTCTTTAAAGCTGCTCCTTCTCCTCTATAATAGGGAAAATGTAACAATTGGCGTCTCGTTAAGAATACTGGTTGGCTGGATATAATACTCAATACAGCTACGACGGCACAATCATGCATTTCACCACTTTTAAATAAGCTTACTTTTTGCCTCCCGACTTCCTAGTTACACACGACATGTTGTATTGTTTTGATGTTTTCATGGATGGTAAAACAAATATAATGGCGAGTTCGTTTCGTTTTGTCATTTAATATTAATTTTACCACACTTTATGAAACATTGTTCGCATGCATTATGCATTACGTGTACATGTACTGTATAAAGTGGTTTAACTCAAAACAGTAGGATGAGATATTGTTAAGGGTTCAACTTATTCATCATCTCCAGAACTTTACTTGATATATACTGTAAAAAATTCTCGTATTTTTACGGTGAAAGGCATGTGAGTAACCGTAAATGGACAGTGTTTAGTCCAAAAATACACTTTCTTGACCATAATAATTATATTTTATTTAAACAATTCCACAACAGAATTTTGATTAAAAAAAAAACAGGTTTAAGTAATCTCATTACATATATCTCCTTTCGTATTCAAATATTGAAATTATTCGTGGGAAACCATGACTTTATCATGGTGGGATAAGCTGAATATAAAACTAAAGCACGACATTATTCAGTTTGTATGCCGCCCCCCACCCTCCCCCCCCCCCCCCCCCCCCCCCCCGTACTCTATAGTGTATAATACATATGATGCACGATATGTTGGACATTGTGTTCCCGGAATCTCGGAAATTCTTTTCAGAAGTCTAGGGAGGATGTTTTAGGTAACAATAGTCTGGCGAGTGTATAGGGTATAAGGACAAAAAGGGGGGTATCCCTCTGTCCCATATCGTGCTGGGTATAGTATAATAAGTTACGTCCATTTAGTCTGGTTCCCACTTCATTAATTTCTGTTAATTTGCAGTTAATTATGGCAACCTGTACAATGTAAACAAAAATGCCCCTAAATTTACTGTACACTTCCCGCAATTTTTACGGTTTTGTAACGAACCAACCACCAGTTAAAGAGGAACTAAAACGGCAAATTTGTTTTTGACTTTTTGGACTGCAAGAAAAGTTTCAAAACTAAATCCATCTTCATCTCAAGCATTAACAGGTCCACAAGTTAGTACATGGAGTCAACTAACCACTGAGACCTGGTTGTGTACAAATTCCATATTTAAAGCTGCAAGAAAAGTTTCAAAACTAAATCCATCTTCATCTCAAGTATTAACAAGTCTCACAAGTTAGTATACATGGAGTCAACTAACCACTGAGACCTGGTTGTGTAAAAATTCCATATTAAAAGCTGCAAGAAAAGTTTCAAAACTAAATCCATCTTCATCTCAAGTAACAGGTCTCACAAGTTAGTACATAGAGTCAACTAACCACTGAGACCTGGTTGTGTAAAAACTCCATATTAAAAGCTGCAAGAAAAGTTTCAAAATTAAATCCATCTTCATCTCAAGTAACTGGTCTCACAAGTTAGCACATGGAGTCAACTAACCACTGAGATCTGGTTGTGTAAAAATTCCATATTAAAAGCTGCAAGAAAAGTTTCAAAATTAAATCCATCTTCATCTCAAATAACAGGTCGCACAAGTTAGTACATTGAGTCAACTAACCACGGAGACCTGGTTGTGTACAAATTCCATATTAAAAGCTTCAAGAAAAGTTTCAAAATTAAATCTATCTTCATCTCAAGTAACAGGTCTCACAAGTTAGTACATGGAGTCAGCTAACCAATGAGACCTGGTTGTGTACAAATTCCATATTTAAAGCTGCAAGAAAAGTTTCAAAACTAAATCCATCTTCATCTCAAGTATTAACAGGTCTCACAAGTTAGTATACATGGAGTCAACTAACCACTGAGACCTGGTTGTGTAAAAATTCCATATTAAAAGCTGCAAGAAAAGTTTCAAAACTAAATCCATCTTCATCTCAAGTATTAACAGGTCTCACAAGTTAGTACATGGAGTCAGCTAACCAATGAGACCTGGTTGTGTACAAATTCCATATTAAAAGCTGCAAGAAAAGTTTCAAAACTAAATCCATCTTCATCTCAAGTAACATGTCTCACAAGTTAGTACATTGAGTCAACTAACCACTGAGACCTGGTTGTGTCAAATTCCATATTACAAGCGGCAAGGAAAGTTTCATCTCAAGTAACAGGTCTCACAAGTTAGTACATTGAGTCAACTAACCACTGAGACCTGGTTGTGTCCAAATTTTATATTAAAAGCTTCAAGAAAAGTTTCAAAATTAAATCCATCTTCATCTCAAGTAACAGGTCTCACAAGTTAGTACATGGAGTCAACTAACCACTGAGACCTGGGCCCAATTTCATGGCTCTGCTTACCGTTAGCGAAAAATCCCCGCTTACTGTAGCAGAAAATTCTGTGCTTACGCAAGCGTATGTCACGCGTTAGCGGGGAATTTTGGCTCCTGAGCATGCGTACATCCCGTAACTAAGGATTCTGTGCTTACAGGGTTAGCGCAGAATTTTTCTGTTAGCGCTGTTAGCGCAGAATGGTGATCGTAAGCGCGGAAAGCTGTGGTTAGCAGAGCCATGAAATTGGGCCCAGGTTGTGTACAAATTCCATATTTAAAGCTGCAAGAAAAGTTTCAAAATTAAATCCATCTTCATCTCAAGTATTAACAGGTCTCACAAGTTAGTACATTGAGTCAACTAACCACTGAGACCTGGTTGTGTCCAAATTTTATATTAAAAGCTTCAAGAAAAGTTTCAAAATTTAATCCATCTTCATCTCAAGTAACAGGTCTCACAAGTTAGTACATGGAGTCAACTAACCACTGAGACCTGGTTGTGTCCAAATTTTATATTAGAAGCTTCAAGAAAAGTTTCAAACTTAAATCCATCTTCATCTCAAGTAACAGGTCTCGCAAGTTAGTATACATGTACAGCCTCCATAGGCTGATGAATGGTTCTCACCACATCTGCAGCATCTAGTGTTTTCTTTCTGATGGCATTGTTCATATGTGTGGGGCCCACCGCATCGCCCACAACGTGTGGCGCTTCTGCAGTTTTTGGCGGTGTGACCTATAGTCTCTGGCAATTGAAGCAACGAATTACAGGTGGGATATATGGTTTTACAGGGAAGTTTTCATAGCCTATCTGTATTTTGGTAGGCAGTATTGGCGAGTTAAACGTTAGGCAGATAGAAAGGCTTTTTTCAAGTTTGCCTTCGCGTTTTTGCATGAGTCGTTTGACATCAGTGACTCCATACTTCTTACATGCAGTTATGTCTGTTTCTATACCGTATACAACACCTTTACTTTGAGTTTTTGATTTTGCATACTCCGTTGTGACAGTCCATTGCTCTAGTCGATTTATAGTTTTGAGTTTTTTAGCTTGTGCTGTAGTGTGGCATTTGACGGTTATTCCCCCTTGGTGGTTCTTGGAAACGTTTTTGATGAGGTCCTTTCCTACACTATTCAAGGCTTTGGCGATTCTAATTGGGTTTATTTTGGATAGTTGGACATCGGGGGAGTTAATTATTACTCGAGTAGGTTGAGTTTGGCAGGTGTTGTATGTCACAGTGTTTCGGCGTTTTGTTGGCTGTTCAATTGGGGAGTCGTATTCTGAATCAGTATAAACGTCACTATAGCTTAGGCTGTGTTTTGTTCGTTTCCTGTTTTGAGTTTGCCACGGGGACTGTGTTTTATCTTGAGCTTGACTGTATAAGGCTTCAAATGTTGAACGTGGTTGTTCATTAGGATTTTGGTCTGCGTCCATTGGCATTTGTTGAGATAACTGATCCCATGAAAAATCATTATCAGATTCTGAGTCAGCCTCGGCCATGGCCGATAAGGGAGGGGAATATATTCTGATACACCTCGCAATAATCTTATATTACTTACCCGTGCCCGATGAGTAAAACAAAAATGATCAGAAGATCAACCGTTGGTGATGAGTGACAATCATCGGATTTGAATTTCGCGCCACTGACACGTCCGCACACGTCACCGCTCCGATCGAGAGTCCAAAGTCCAAATCCTACCAGACTGTGGTAACTACAACTGTTTTTATGCAGTATTCATATCACGTGATAATGATGGAGGTTATGCAATCAGCGACCGAGTTTGAGCACAATAGACCGTGTAAGTCTCGCGCATAAAGGTCACGATTAAAGGTCATAAAGGTCACTTCCGGGCACCTCCGGGCACCTCCGGGCACCTCCGAGCCGCCGGTTATAGGACTTTTACGTGTGGTTGATTTTGTTTTCTATAATACTTTGTTTTTACGAAGATCTGAACCATGAAACGGCCATAAATATGGATAAATTCAAAATTTATTTGACAATACAAATGTATATGAAAGCATGCATGACTGTCTAAAAGTTTAAGAAAAGTAGGAAAAAATGTTTGACCTGAGCGTCATGTTGCAACGTGATTGGCTCATTGTCGGGAAGAGAAGCCCGGCCCCCAAAACCCCTCGGCACTGCATGCGCCCGATGCGGACGTAAGTGAACGTGCGTATACATATATGCGACGACCGCCTGTACTGCATATGGTCTACGCTATTAAGACTGGCGGGTGAACCACCAGAACAATGGCGAATGACGTATGTATGACGTACTAGACTTTTTCGTTCCCCTTTTCCCTAAATTGATATATCGTTCAGATTTTGTAAATTAAAATGAAAAATAATATTTTGCTAAAAGTTTTTATCTACCTTTCAGTAAAAAAGAACAGCGTCAAAACAAATTATTTCAAGAAAACTACTCGCTTTACACGTTGAAGCTCCTATTCGAGGTGCCCCGAAGTTCGGTGTCTCGTAAACTCTCGTACGTTCTCGAGGTCAACTTACACGCTCTATAGAACGATCCAGTGAGCGTCGCCTCATGGTGTTCTGACCAATGACATTCGTGGTTTACGTCCAACATGCGTGCACGCGCATATGTGACGCCCGCGGCTGGAGATCAATGGTCATGATGCCTTGTCATGTCCTATAGAATCTTAGCCGTAGGACGGGATGAAATACATCAGTTCAGAGCTGCCAACCAGTACGGATTTTCCGTATTTTGTACGGAAATTCACGAGAAATACGGAAGTACGGATTTGGGTTTTAAAATACGGATTTTGTGAAATCCGACCATAATAATTGGGCATATGAATTTTACGCTGTTTTCCGCGCGTTTCGTTTCCCCGCTATGCTTTTAAGTCCGTCCGTTCCTGGGCCAGCACTTGCGTGCTATTTATGAATCCGTGTCTGAATCACTTGGTATACACAAAGATTGTATACGTCTTGTCGATATTCGGCTGGCGTGGAGTACATGCGCATGCAGCAAAGCATGGACTCATGTGGGGGGGGGGGGGACCTTTTGAGCGTGCGTATTATGCAGAGCGAGTCCGTTGTTTGGGGGACAATAATTCATGCAACACCGAAATTCATAGTCGGGTTCCACCTGCGTGTAATGAAGAATGCCCGTGTATCAAGTCCGGTAGCTGGACATGCATAATTACATGCAATTGCAAAATGATTTTGGAACCTCATTTTGAACGTAAAGCCCTTCCTCTGCCAACCTTTTAAAACTCATTTCAGTATTCAGAAAGCAAACAAATTATGGTCTTCAGGTAATATTTACATTTCATAAAAAATACGGATTTTCTTAGCAAAATACAGATTTGTTTTGCTTTCTGAATACTGAAATGAGTTTTAAAAGGTTGGCAGAGGAAGGGCTTTACTTTCATACCCCCGGGTGACGGATCTGCAAAAGTAAGGACACAATATGCAGTGACTCCAAACTTCTTACATGCAGTTAGTACTTCTTGATCTGTTATGTCTGTTTCTATACCGTATACAACACCTTTACTTTGAGTTTCGGATTTTGCATAGGCCTACTCCGTTGTGACAGTCCATTGCTCTAGTCGATTTATAGTTTTGAGTTTTTTAGCTTGTGCTGTAGTGTGGCATTTGACGGTTATTCCCCCTTGATTGTTCTTGGAAACGTTTTTGATGAGGTCCTTTCCTACACTGTTCAAGGCTTTGGCGATTCTAATTGGGTTTATTTTGGATAGTTGGACATCGGGGGAGTTAATTATTACTAGAGTAGGTTGAGTTTGGCAGGTGTTACATGTCACAGTGTTTCGGCGTTTTGTTGGCTGTTCAATTGGGGAGTCGTATTCTGAATCAGTATAAACGTCACTATAGCTTGGGCTGTGTTTTGTTCGTTTCCTGTTTTGAGTTTGCCACGGGGACTGTGTTTTATCTTGAGCTTGACTGTAAAGGCTTAAAATGTTGAACGTGGTTGTTCATTAGGATTTTGGTCTGCGTCCATTGGCATTTGTTGAGATAACTGATCCCATGAAAAATCATTATCAGATTCTGAGTCAGCCCGGCGGTCATGGTCGATAAGGGAGGGGAATATATTCTGATACACCTCGCAATAATCTTATATTACTTACCCGTGCCCGATGAGTAAAACAAAAATGATCAGAAGATCAACCGTTGGTGATGAGTGACAATCATCGGATTTGAATTTCGCGCCACTGACACGTCCGCACACGTCACCGCTCCGATCGAAAGTCCAAATCCTACCAGACTGTGGTAACTACAACTGTTTTTATGCAGTATACATATCACGTGATAATGATGGAGGTTATGCAATCAGCGACCGAGTTTGAGCACAATAGACCGTGTAAGTCTAGCGCATAAAGGTCACGATTGAACTTCCGGGCAACTCCGAGCACCTCCGAGCCGCCGGTTATAGGACTTTTACGTGTGGTTGATTTTGTTTTCTATAATACTTTGTTTTTACGAAGATCTGAACCATGAAACGGCCATAAATATGGATCAATTCAAAATGAATTTGACAATATATGAAAGCATGCATGACTGTCTAAAAGTTTAAGAAAAGTAGGAAAAACTGTTTGACCTGATGTTTAACTTTTAAAATAATGGTATTTTGTTTAACGCCTGTTATGTTTAATAAATGTTCATTGTAATCATTGGTTGTATACTTTAAAAAGAAATAAATGTAATTTCGTAAAAGATTCGTTGAAAAGAATACTACAAAACAGTAATAATAAATAAAAATATCTGAAAATGATAGAAATCTCAAAGATGTGTTCAAGTATGTCAAGACGTTCGGAATAAAGGTTAGATAAATATAATAAACTGCCATTTTTATCTTATGCATCAGTAAGGTCGGACCATGGACGCTCGCGAGAGTTACTTAAAGACTTTGTATTACGACATACATAGATCGTGAAAGTTGTTTGAGCAGTATTGAAAAATTGTACCGTGTTGCGAAGCAAGAGGTAAGCACTTATCTCGAACCACCAAAATGACATCGTCGCGCCCTGTGCCTATTCAATAAAGCCTTGTGCCTATTCAGTAAGGCGCAGTGCACTTTCAGTAATACATGACGATGTCGTTTTGATTGTTCTGGAACAGTGCCTTCCGAAGCGAGAGGGCAAGTACGAGATAACGCAAAAACAAATCCAAGACTTTCTTAGTAGTCAGGATGTGTATACGTTACATAAGCCCGCTAGAAAGAGGTACCCTAGGAATAGAATCTTAGCCGTAGGACGGGATGAAATACATCAGTTCAGAGCTGCCAACCAGTACGGATTTTCCGTATTTTGTACGGAAATTCACGAGAAATACGGAAGTACGGATTTAGGTTTTAAAATACGGAATTTGTGAAACTGTCCGACCATAATAATTGGGCATGTGAATTTTACGCTGTTTTCCGCGCGTTTCGTTTCCCCGCTATGCTTTTTTGGTGTCACTCCGCGTTTTTAAGTCCGTCCGTTCCTGGGCCAGCACTTGCGTGCTATTATCCGTGTCTGAATCACTTGGTATACACAAAGATCGTATACGTCTTGTCGATATTCGGCTGGCGTGGAGTACATGCGCATGCAGCAAAGCATGGACTCATGTGGGGGGGGGGGGGGGGACCTTTTGAGCGTGCGTATTATGCAGAGCGAGTCCGTTGTTTGGGGGACAATAATTCGTGCAACACCGAAATTCATAGTCGGGTTCCACCTGCGTGTAGTGAAGAATGCCCGTGTATCAAGTCCGGTAGCTGGACATGCATGTTTACATGCAATTGCAAAATGATTTTGGAACCTCATTTTGAACGTAAAGCCCTTCCCTCTGCCAACCTTTTAAAACTCATTTCAGTATTCAAAAAGCAAACAAATCTGGTCTTCAGGTAATATTTATATTTCATGAAAACTACGGATTTTCTTAGCAAAATACTGATTTTTTTGCTTTCTGAATACTGAAATGAGTTCTAAAAGGTTGGCAGAGGAAGCGCTTTACTTTCATACCCCGGGTGACGGATCTGCAAAAGTAAGGACGCAATATTCTGTCTTGCCCTTCCTCTTGCGTTTACGAATCACTCTCTCCACTCGGTAAAGATCATCGGTTTTGGGAATCTTTTTTAATTCTTGCTAATAAAATATACCCCCGAATGTCTTCACCCCAATAATCCTTCAGTTTATACACAGGTCTTTTTTGACGTCCGTTGCGTTTGGCCACTGTGAATATTTCTTCAGACCACCCAGGAAGGTATACCAGTATGACTTTTCAAACGTCATTCGCTGTTTACTGACTCGCACTTGATCACCGACTTCAAATTTAAACTTCGAGGAAAGTGTTTGCGGCGAGAACAGATTTTTCCAAATTAGCCTTTCATTTTTTCCTTCCACTTCCACGGGTTTCATTTTGACTGAACGGTGATTTTAGGGAACGCTTATTTTGTTATGGTCTACAGGCCGGTTCTTAACATTGTGACGTTCGACGTTACCATAACGATTTCGCTTTACTCTCAAATTCGCGTGAAATATGAACCGGTCTTAATACATCACTGTGTGCACATCAGGCAGCCTTGAGAAGTCACTAGACACGTCACTTACAACATGTGATGCCTGATTGACAGGCCATGCTAATTACAAACACGACTGTGCAGCGCATGTGCACTGGGTCACTTGTGGATAAACACAGCGTATAAAACAAGGCAACTTCTCATATTTTCATGCAATTTTCAGAAAAATGTAATACTGCCCGTGCTCTTTTCGAGTTTCTCCCTAATTGTTTTTAAATTGCTGGTTTTTTTTTACGATAAAAAAGACATCGAACGAAAAAAACACCACCCAATTACTTGAAAATATCGAATTATTTGCTATCCGACTATAATTCGGGTGTATTTTTTGTGTGATAATTATGCGCGAATAAAAGCCTTTTGGAAAGATGGCGCCCACAATACTAAAAGGCAGGTTTTTTCGTTCAAATAAAACACAGTTCGAACAAAGAATGTATATCTGAGAGGAAACAAATACATTTGCTGAAGAGCACGCGGACAGTATATATCTTTAAGTAAAACATTTACGGACCAGTAAGCATGGAAACAGAGCTGTAATCAGGTAACAAGAAATATTTTCCCGTAAGAGTTTGAGACGGTAGTTTTTTTTTATATTTAATTTCACCGGTAGCCTTATCACGAAAGTTAGGCAAAACGTAAATGGGCAAAATTGGGAGGAGCTGAGGGTCGATCGGTCGATTTGTTTTACTGTTATGTGTCTTAACACAACGATAGGCCTACATTTAAAGTGTTTGTACTGTTTATTTTCCGTAGTTTAAAAATACATTTTGACTGTTGGGAAGTTACCTCGAAATCAGCATTTTTTGGTTTCTCACCACACAAAATCTGAGGGGATCCAATGCCCCACCCCCTGGTCAAAAAAAAGGGGGGGGGGGTGACTCGGGGGATATATACACCCCCCCCCCCCCCCCCTGTGATTTACGCCCATGTTTCTGAGTATGCGCACGACCGGTGATGAGAATAATGGAAAAGGACCGAGGCTGCTGCCACCAGCGTCGACGCGTCTCGAAAGTCTCCAATAAGCCTTTTCGAATATTCAACTGCGCGTGCGCACATCGGGAGATAAACAAAGCGATGTAAACGTTTACGATGCTTACGAAAATGCAATTCACACCGTAAAGATATAAAAAGTATAATGTTTACCGTATACACTTGCATCTTGCTGCATTGATGCACCAATCACGGCGGTACAGTATTAACGTGGGGAACCTTTACGGCCCGTGGTAGGCATTTTCCAGTCACATCTCTTGCAATGTGTTAGTGTCATTATCTTAAAGAAAACTTGAATCCTCGATCCTGATTGGTCGATACATGGCAACTGACAGTGTGATATTTTCCTACTTGCACGGCCCATATCACATTCCGTGTGTTGTGCTGTTCTAATTCACGTATTGCGCGATACGCAAGACCATAAAGTGCTGCACAATCCATTGGTAATTCAAAAGCTGCGCATTTGCGTCCCATGTGGATCCCATCACGTCTTCGGCGCACACTTGTTAAGTTGATTTTTTTGTGTTGATGCGTGCGTGTAGGGGCCTACGTGGTACGATCTGGGTTTTTTTGTACCCGATTCCCGTAAATACACACCCCGTACCTTGTCCGAGGCTCTTATTTTAAAGGGGCTGTGTCGTCACGATCATAGCAGGCTTGCGGCTGTACACTGAATCCCGAACTGATGAACGCAGATGAACCCAGTAACTGCAAATAATACCCCACGACCGCGCGCTGACCTACAGGGCTCGCGCGCGCTGACCCACAGGGCGCGCGCGCCAGATCAGATTACAATTACAATGACTGCTGCATGCATGATCCTGTAGTTATGATACATACTGCATGTACAATGTACGTACAAGTATTTTGTATGTGTTTGTGCCACCAAAAATATACGATAGGCCTACAGTCGAACATAGTCCGTGACACCCCACCCGCCAAACGCCAAAATGTACCATGACAGAACCAAACGAAAATAAGTAAATCAATAAGTAAATCTGTATATATAATTGTAAAATAAATAATGCACCAGCCCCTTCCTATACAAAAATAAAGTTGTAGGCATATGTATCGAAATACATTTCGACTAAAATCGGCTGTGCGTGCAATGATGAGCAAATCAAAGTAAAACAGCTATACTGATGGCGATATTGAGTCCACGACCTTGTGTTACATTTGACGGCAGGAATTTATGGAAAGTTACATCATAAGAGTTATTTCAACACTATCAAATAATAAACACAATAATAACAGTTATTACCAATAAATAATATACGCCAATGAAATGAGATTTCACCAGTGGCGAGTAAATCCGTGTCGAAAAGTGGGGATGATTATTGAATTTGTCAACGAAGTACTGCATCTTGAACTTTTTTCAACGGGGGATACCCCCGCCCCAAACACCGCTTATAATTTGAAACATCACTTTGTGTACAATTTCCCCTTTATAAATTTACGAAACAAAAAAGAAATACAAATCGGCGGGCCCCTGAACTCCTTCCCCGTGTCTACGCCACTGGCGCACAGATCCCCACATCACTATGATAAAGATGACTACCGAAGAAACAAAGAAATAAACACCCCGACAAATATTCAAACAACCCTAATTTTCACCTGTTTTGCACGAATTATTCGCTTATTACTTTTTATGACATGAACAATTCACATACTGAGTACATGGATCGGATGTACTGTACATGTAATGTATGTACTGTACATGTTGACTATACATTACATGTAGACTTGATGTGCGGAAATATTGTTTCACACAGCGAGTTGTTGACAAGTGCCATTGGAATAGCGACCAAGTGAAGTTGTTTCAGCTCCATCTATCAACTGTTAAAAACAAAAAAGGTACTTCTAAGTTCTAGATTTTTAATTTGTTTTCGCTGCTAAAGAACTGTCTGCAGCCACTACCCCTCTTTTTGTAGCATGATAATTTTGTTATTAAAGTGACGGGTCAAAATAAGCCTGAAGCTTTTTATCGACCTAAGTTTACAAGCATGATACGAACAAGATACATCCAAATGAATGTACACATAATACATAGACCCTTTTACGGATACCCCGCCTGTGGGATTTAGTGTACACAATTTAGCGCGAACTGTCCCACAGCGACAAGACACGTTGCAGTTTTGCTGTGCACATTTACATGGACAAGCACCCCGTGTGCCGAGTCGTCCTCTCTGGCAAGAGTTTAGGCATGTACATGTCATAGGTTCTCCAGCGTAAGGTTCTACTTCTATATCGCCAACCTTCAGACAAATATTCCATGGCACTTGTGAACATGTGAATGCAATTTTATGAAATATACAGATGAAATTTGAACGTTTTTTCTAATAATCTTACTCTTAGAGAACTGAGTGCCACGATGTGTGCTACTTGTTTATAAGTATTAGTATGGTGTACTATTTACGACACATCGCTTTGCCTCTTCCATACGCGACGCGACTATACGACGCGACGGCACGACGGCTGCGTTGCATCGTGCCGTCGCGTCGTGCCGTCGCTTCTTTCCCATTACTTCTGGCGTCGCGTCGTGCGTCGCGTCGTGCCGTCGTGCCGTCGCGTCGTTTTTTTCTAGCTTGCAGGTTTTCTTTCCTCAACGTCGCCCCTTCCGTCGCCCATCGCGTCGTACCGTCGTGCGTCGCGTCGTGCGTCGCGTCGTGCGTCGCGTCGTGCGTCGCGTCGTGCGTCGCGTCGTGCGTCGCGTCGTGCGTCGCGTCGTGCGTCGCGTCGTGCTGGCGTCGTGCGTCGCGTCGTGCTCGCGTCGTGCGTCGCGTCGTGCTCGCGTCGTGCGTCGCGTCGTGTTTCGCGTCGTGTTTCGCGTCGTGTTTCGCGTCGTGTTTCGCGATATTTTATTTGGGTATAAATACACAGGTTTTACCCAAATCAAATAACGCCCTCCTATTGTGTCCGCCATACCTCTAAAAGGCTAATGATACCCAGGAACGAAATATTTTCTCTCTTTTCAATATTTATTTTGTCCCGGCCAGACACCGCTGTTATCGCGGTACCGTTGTTGATTCTGTAGATTGTTTGCTACGAAAATTGGGAAAATACAAACAGAATTCTAGCAAAATCGTCTTTTTACACATTTCAAATACACAGCTCAGGCCTTTTGTTCACCGCGCGGTTAAGCGCATGCGCGCATAAATTTAAATTTATTAGCGGGTTATTCTGTGAGCCAGTTCGGTATTTCAACTGCGCATGTCAAAATAGCATGACCGGACTACTCCACGCGAAACACGAAGCGAAACACGAAGCAAAACACGAAGCAAAACACGACGCGAAACACGACGCGAAACACGACGCGAAACACGACGCGACGCACGACGCGACGCACGACGCGAGCACGACGCGACGCACGACGCGACGCACGACGCGAGCACGACGCGACGCACGACGCGACACACGACGCGACGCACGACGCGACGCACGACGGTACGACGCGATGGGCGACGGAAGGGGCGACGTTGAGGAAAGAAAACCTGCAAGCTAGAAAAAAACGACGCGACGGCACGACGGCACGACGCGACGCACGACGCGACGCCAGAAGTAATGGGAAAGAAGCGACGGCACGACGCGACGGCACGATGCAACGCAGCCGTCGTGCCGTCGCGTCGTATAGTCGCGTCGCGTATGGAAGAGGCAAAGCGATGTGTCGTAAATAGTACACCATACCATATTTACGTGCACACGTATGTGTATTTCAGTACGCAGACGCTGGACATGCGTGCGTGTTCCAGGGGGTGTAGTTTCCAAAAGCCAATTCTCAGAACAGCCATAACAAACGGATGGAGGTTAAAAATAGCACATAACCGAAAAGAAGCGCAAGGGGACGCACTCTAATATTTGATTGGTTAACGCGAGATGGCGCGACGACACAGCCCCTTTAAGGTTGAAAAAAAAAAAGAACCTCTTGGAAGAATTGTTTTCAGAATTCTTCTCCGGAAATGTTTCTCATTCCCCGAATGTTACTGGTGATGAGCATTCCAAAACTCTGCCCAAACTTGGGCGTCTGAGCCTATACGGAACTGATTTTGGCCCCGACTTTTGCAGGCAACAGATGATAATTTATATTTCCACATCTGCTTAAATATTATGGCCCTTTAAAGCTCGTATATAATAAATCGGAATTTATATTAATTCCGTTTACGAAAATCCCCCTCTCCGCCTTTGCTCGTTTCCCCACACCAACCTCGGAGTCAGCCACTTCTCCTGATTCGGATACTTCCGTTTACAAAGTTCGGAAACTATCGGATAATTTCCGAACAATCATCATACGCGAGTTTAGACTGAACGTTTTGTAGGAAAGTAAAAGGTCACGCGGCGGGCTTCCGGAGACTTCGCGCAGCCCGCCTATGGATATTTTACATTGCATTGCTCTTTCACCTGCCATAATTTTTGGTAGAATGATTTCTAACTTGAACCACCCCAAGAAATACTTAGCGTGGAATTAAATGTCTTTCAAATAAAATTGTGGAAAAAACACACTCGTAGACAGGGAAAAAGGAAATCAGCATACAGGTGAAACTCCGATTTGCGCTTTCCTTTTCATTTCGCCTACAACTTGCGTGAGAACGAGAATGAAGAAGTTGCAAAGCGCGCTGGTTTTTCTTTTACCTACCTACAGCCGATAGGTTCTGGCTTGCTTGAGTGTCTGGCGTACAGCCTCACTCAACGCCGTCCTTACTGAGATACATTAAATTTCTTTCGAAATTGGTAATAAATCCTTTATACGTTTATTTAACTTTCAGTGTTTACCCAATGATTGCCAATTTTCATTTTTGAGAGAGTACACCGATTTTCACTATAGTCCGTATGTGTTTTAGATTTGTGAGAGGTTAATTTTTGGCACGATATTTTTCTTTCGCATCAGGCGATTTATTAGTTTCTATAAATTGATATGCTAGTTATAATTTTACAAAGGCTTTTTGGGGGTGATTTTCTTAAGAATTCCATGTATCAAGAATAACTACAATTTTTTACAAGTTTTGCACGTTAATTTTCCGATTCAATGTCTCACGCGTGCACGCGCGCCGCCACCAGTACCGTACCAGGGGGTGAACTTTCAGGCTAAAAAACACACTGCAAAAAAAATATGGCCATTGACAAATGACGTGTACTACTGGCGGGAAAATATCTGAAAAGTACAACGACCTACAGATAGCATGCCCCTGCATCAGTCAGGAAACCCGTCACGTGTGTTGTTATTAAATGCCGCTGGTACTACATCATCGTTTATGTCATGTGAAATGTGGTGATTACCAGTGACTTAGTGACGCTAACATCTAATGAATATGCATTTTATGTGAGAAGCATCTTGTTCCTTTTCATGTGTGGTTGAGATCTATGTGCCAAATCGAAGTGTGAGCAGCAACATTTCCTCATTTTAAAGCCGAAGTAAGTAAAGTTTCTTCATCTTTTACATTTTGTTTTATTCTACACGTTTTAAACAGTATTATGTGCCTCATTTATTTATTATTTTGTCTTTGATTTATGTGGATATTTGTGAACTGAAAACGTTCCTCACGAAGTGTTTGTCATGTTTGTTGCAAACCGAAAAACGTCATTTCATGTCATAAACTTGACCAAAATGTTTGTTGTTTTTCGTCATAATTAGGAAGTTCAGCAGCGAATTAAAGTTGCAGAAGTTTTCGGGAAGAGTTAAACATTGTGTGTCAGTTTGATTTTCCCTGTTTTGTCAATGTTTTTCAGTTGGACATGAACATTAAAATACTGGCTGTTAAATTTGTGAGGTAACAAAGAAGTAAACGTGCTTAGCGCGTACATGCACGTGTACATTGTACTAGGCGATAGTTTGTGCATACCGCATGCGTGTCGCTTTGTGTGTACGCAGTCACAATGAAACAAATTATATTTCCATAGCCTAACGTTAGGCAAATACTGCCTGGTCATGCTGGTTGAGACGTCACAATGGTAAAAAGGTAGCCCTACAAATAGGGCTGTAAATGGTTCCTTTTTTTTGTTTTACTTCTGCTGGCTTTTTACTGTCAGTGTCACCATTTTTTTAGGCTACAGCCCTACTCCAACGGCACCCCTACACGCCGAGTTTTACAACTGGTCGACTTTTATTTCAAATATCTCCCCAAATTCGTATCGCTGAATATTTAATATACATCATTGTATTCCTGAGATGTTTGCAATTTCTACCATATATAACAATGCTTACTAAATGCTGAATTCGTCCGGCTGTGAGGTCTTCAAAAATGACAAATGCTCCAAAACGTCTTTACATGGAGGACGCTGTCTTGTATTCATCGCCAGGATAGAGAGAAGTCGGGGCACCCGGCGGTTGTAGAAAATGGTCTGCTCATGAATTATGCATGAGTATGTTTGACGCGCGGTTGTTTCGTGAGAAGTCAGGGCACTGGTTCCATAGGCTAGTACAGCAAGAATAAGAAATTCATTCACATGCACTCGCGTTTGACATGTGCGCACGAAAACCGCTGCAGTTTTCCCCCAAAATCTCACTCAGCCTCATTTGATTTACATCCTCGCCTTGTGTGTGTGCCAAGCAAAAGATCACCTAAAGCGGTTCCAATTTTCGTAAAAAGGTGAAAAAAATCTCCGATCCGTACTGACAGCGAATGACACGACATGCACGATGCAACTGTTGCCGGCCGGCCGGGTCATGTGCGCGGGTCGGGCCGGTCGGACCAGACAAGCTCATGATTATTCATGTCAAAAATCTGAAGTGCGGCGCGCACGGCATGCACTGCCGTCGTGTCCGTTACCTTCCGCATCGCGCGCATCGATCACTTGTTATACTGGAAACATGTACATGTACGTGTACGTAGTGATCGATTTTTGGGGAAAACTGTGCAGCGGTTTTCGTGCGCACATGTCAAATGTGAGTGCATGGGAATGAATTTCTTATTCTTGCTGTACTAGTCTATGGAAAAAATAGGCTTCTTTCTATGGGGTTCCTGTCAAGAACCCCATAGTTCTAGGGGTAGGCACTGGTCTTGTTATGAATTATATATAAAACGTCCGCGGATTCGTGTGTGCATTTCATCCGCACGACGCCTCATGCATAATTCATAACAAGACCAGTTTCTGCAGCCGCCGAGTATGGTGCCCTAACTTCTCACGAAACAACCGCGCGTCGTACATGACATGCTATCATGCATAATTCATGACAGACCATTTTCTACAACCGCCGGGTGCCCCGACTTCTCTCTATCCTGGCGATGAATACAAGACAGCGTCCTCCATGTAAAGACGTTTTGGAGCATTTGTCATTTTTGAAGACCTCACAGCCAGACGAATTCAGCATTTAGTAAGCATTGTTATATATGGTAGAAATTGCAAACATCTCAGGAATACAATGATGTATATATAAGTGTTCAGCGATACGAATTTGGGGAGATATTTGAAATCAGTCGACCAGTTGTCAAACTCAGCGTGTAGGGGTGCCGTTGGAGTAGGGCTGCCGTTGGAGTAGGGGGGCTGTAGTGTAATGGTGACAGTAAAAAGCCAGAAGTTAAAAAAGGAACCATTTACAGCCCTATTTGTAGGGCTAGGTCAAAAGGTAGCTTGAAAATTCCAGCTCTAGACTAATCTCATGACATGTGAGATTCGCCATGGCAAATCTCGATCTCACAGCCTATGTCATGAGCCTAGTCTAACGTTAGAGCTGTAATTTTCAAACTAGTCAAAAGAAAAGGGATTGTTGGAAGGAAACGGAAGCAAACATTAGGGCTGTTCGAACCAAATATTCGAATACCTTTTAGCCGGTTCGAATATTCGAAAAATGTATGCACGTACATGTACAGATACGACTCTGATCCTATTTTAATAGAAAAGTTACGGCGCGTCAGTGTCAATGCTGCGTTTTTGTCGACATTGACTTTTTGTGGACAGAGGTTTATTGTTCCCGTCCATAAAACCCTTGACACTAGTAAAATAATTACTGCAAAAATGCAGGCTGGAGTTTTTTTTAATCGGAAAGTTATACAGGCATGCAAACGATGTCGATCGGGCGGTCCATAATATCGATCGCGCATGTAAAACATCGGCGTGCTTTGCGTGCAACTTTTAATCATCGCGGCATGGAGTTGCAGCCGACGCGTGAAAAACTGATGAACAGTCCTACCTACCTAGCAAATGTAGCTCACTTTTTCTTCCCACAATCCCTTGTGACCATTGTGACGTCTCAACCAGATGGTATTTACGCTTAGGCTTATGGTGAAAAAATTGTTGAATAGAGCCATAAACTCTGCATTGAGAATGGAAACTAATACGTAGTTTACACCTTTTTTATTTTTAGTTTATTTTTATTTTTTTATTTTTATTTTATTTTTTTATTTAGTACGCCAGACTAAAATGCCAAATTGTACACATTGAATTTGGACAAACGGGAATCGAAATTTTTGATGATTTTCATGTAAATTGCAATAACTCAAAAATAGGTCATGCGACTTATGTCCGATTTCCTTAAACGCCACAATTATGAAATCTGAAAACTGTTATTTGCCTTTGCAAGTACATTTTCTATACCCAGCACGATATGGGGCAGAGGGGTACCCCCCCCCCCCTTTTGTCCCTATACCCTATACACTATCCAGACTATTGTCACCTAACACATCCCTCCCCTAGACATCTGAAAAGAATTCCTGAGATTCCGGGAACACAATGACCAACACAAAAGAGGGGGGTTCGCTCTGCCCCATATCGTGCATCATATGGCATTTTCTTCTGCAATGTGGCATTGCCACAAAAAATGCGCTTGCCCTGGCGAATAACACTTTAACAGGTTTCAAATTTCATTTTTTTTTTCACTAGAAATAATAGGAATGGAAAGGCCAGTGATGATTCTCAAATTGCGGAACAGTCTCCTTATAGTTCAGGAAATGAGGCATTCCCCCCCCCCCCCCCAAAAAGTTTACGAACACTTTCCCCATGCAGGTCACAGTCCTGGTTTTCGTGCCTAGTGTTAACTGTTGACATGATTGAAAATTTTGAGTTGGTGAACATTTATAAACCATTTTAAACCAAATTTAACTCTGAAAGTGTTGCTTTAATATCCTACAAATCTATCGGGAACAGCAAAATCTATGGAAACAACCCTCAATTTTTTTCAAAATTGTACAAACACTTGGAACAACCTTTAATTTTGAGCCTTTTAGTCAGGAATTTTTTTTGGAATGTAGGGGAAGAAAGTTTTTTTTCTGCGTTGTGGCAGTGTATGGTCACTTTGTGTTTACCTGTCTTGGTTACAAGTGGTGCGACGTATAGCGCACAACGGCCGGCCGACAGCGCCCTCTAAGCAACACTTACTGACACACCAAGGCCAAATCGCTAAGAACGTCTTAGCTATTTCGCATGGGAGCACGCGCGACCTGCTTATGTATAATTTAACAGGCAGGTCAAACGAATAATCGCGCTTGCGCACTGGAGGAAACTTGTGTTTTAGTAATAACTTACTAGTCAGTTAACATTCTGAGCAGAGTGATTCTGGACTGACTGGCAAATAGGATTGAGAAATCTTCGGATTGTTCCAAAATGTGATCTAGAATATTGGACGTTATCTCTGCCGACATCAGTCCCAGATGTTCAGCACGATGTAACTGATCAACGTCCAGGGCTTTCAATGGCACGACAACAATAACCAGTGCTTTCTCCTGTTTGCATTCGGTTACTTCGTTTTGTTCAAGCATAGCTACGGTTCAGGAAATAAGACAGCTTGAAAAATTACACTCTTGCCAAATCCCGTTGGTAAATTAACAAACAAATCATGGCCACGTATTAATTGATGAATGACACTGATCTAATGACTTTTTAGTGTTCCAAAGCCCAGTTTTTTGCTGTAAAATCCATCGCTTTGTCCATGCGAACGGGCAATCAGACATTTTTCCCCAACAAACTACGAATGGCTTGGTACTGCACTGCACCAGGAAGGAAGGCTGCACGTAGGGCCTACATCACTTTCTATGGGGCTCCGGTAGTGGTAGGAGCCCCATATAGTTCTAGGGGTAACGTACAGACACGTAAACCCGACGTGAGTACAGAAACTAGACTAGTGATTGTTTGCGATTTACATGCAATAATGCAGCTACGTCACACGCGCATGCAAATGCCACACAGTTCTGCTCGCGATTTCGCGAGCAGAACTTGCGAAATAACCAAGAAGGTCTTAGCGATGTGGCGTGTGTGTGTGTAGCGAGAGGTAGTTGTCGGCCGGCCGTGCGCGCTATACGTCGCACCACTAAGGACGTCTTGGAACCAAGACTAGGTGTTCACATGCAGGTTAATTTCAGCTTCATTTGTTGAAGATTTTGCTGACAAAAAACTTGAAATAACTGCTTGTGCCACATGTTTAGAAAGTTATCAAGAAGGGTTGGCTGTTCTCTTATATTTTGCTGTTCCTGACTGATTTTGTTGGGGATATTATAAAGGATGTTGATTGCAGAGAGGAATCTGTTATTTTGTAGTTTTGAGTAGATTAAGGTATATTTAAATAAAACGGTCAATTATTCCTGCAGTGAAATAACCATCGTAAAAACCCTAAGACCAGAAACAAGTTCTCGGAGCTTGCGGCAGCAACTGTCAAAAACAAAATCTGCTGAGAACCATTACTCTCTTCCTCATTTTTCCTACATATAACCTGAATTCGATATCCTCCGATTGTAAAATCCTCCAATGTATGTTACTAGGGACCCACTGCCTGAATCCTCCAAAATCATCCAGCATCAGATTGGGCCTGATTACCTGGATCCTCCATTTTTCTCGAGTCAAAATCCTCTAATGCCCTCTATCCTCCAAATTCTTCCATTTGGCAAAGGATTTTTGAGGATTTGGGAAGGTTAGAGTTAATGAGCAAAACACATAACATGGTATTTTGGCAGGTAGTCTAATTTAGTTTGAATCTTTTACGCGCTTAGCAAAAATGTGCACAAATAAGCAGTTCCATGAAATTTGACCCGGGTTCATAACATAAACAATTTCCCTCCCCTACTAGCATTCAAGTAAACATGGCCGAGTCCAACGGAGATCAGATCCTTGAGGAGCAGCAGATGGATGAGGAGGTGCAGGGAGAGACCCCTGCCGGGGATGAACCTATGGAAACGGAGACCTACGTCAAGACGGACAACTTTGACAAGTACCTGGGTATGGGTTTCTCGGAGAAGGTAGCAGAGAAGCTGGATCAAATCGTCACAGACCTCTCAGGGCGTAAGTGCCGTTGTATTTGGATTAGTAGAAATGATCACCTTTACCCCATAAAGGCCGGTTCATACTTCACGCGAATGCGAAAGCAATGCGAATTTTGTGACGTCAACAATGGTTGTTTCAGTGTGACATTCGCCCATTACCCAGACGAATACGCTTCGCCCTCAAATTAGCTTGAAGTATGAACCGGCCTTAACCCTAACAGTCCTCAATCCTCCAGTTTCAATACAATTTTTCACACCACCTAGTGAGTTAGGGCTGCTTGACGCAACACTTAGGAGGGGGGTGTACAATTCTGCCGATTTTGCTGATT
The DNA here is from genome assembly GCA_037893225.1 of Hippasteria phrygiana. Taxonomy (NCBI): domain Eukaryota; kingdom Metazoa; phylum Echinodermata; class Asteroidea; order Valvatida; family Goniasteridae; genus Hippasteria; species Hippasteria phrygiana. The sequence goes on from JAZGUH010000372.1 coordinate 382,113, forward strand.
TCAATTCTGAACAATATACTTTTGTTCTGGCTGTTGGATTTTATTGCACTGAGCAGGCATTGCACTTCAGCAACTAATGGCTGCTGTTGCATTAAGCAGGTTATCTAGCCAAAATACAGCAGGGAGCTAGAGTTAATGTCATAAACTCTGGTCATTGTTAAAGGTGCAAAACAGTTTTAAAACCAAACTCTCAACGTTTTAGAGTTGTTTAGACGGCATTTTCTGTTTTAAATCCATCCATCCTATTTAACTATTGGAAATTACTGTGGAAACTTGTTAATCTCACAGATTACCAAAAGTATTTAAAGATTTATCGAGCCTTTTAACTTTTAAAACCATATTCATCTAACACATTCTGTGCGTGGGACTCTTGAACTTATGAAAACCGTGCATACTTCAGCTTTGGCAGTTGAGTATGGTCACTTTTCAAACACCATCTTAAAACTCAGCTTGTCAGTCTTTCCATCTTGTTGAGTAACTTGCCCTTTCTTTCTATGCCCCTGAATGATTTGTCTTGACCCTTTGAAGCCAGCTGGCGTCTAATAGACGTCTATAGAAAATTACCACCTGGCCAGATGACCGCTATACACTCTATGCATTTTCAATGCATTGTTGGGTTATTGTGTTACGCTTGGCTGCACAAGCCAGCATGGCACCCCAGTGCCCCATTGTAACACCCTGGATCAAGGGGTTCAGTGGATTATTTGCACCTTAAAAGTGATGCTATCATTTTTGACTTTCCCCCACCAGAGGGTATATTACAAGATGAACAACTCGACGACAGAGCCCTGGAGGCACTGAAGGGCCTGGACGATGAGAGCTCCATCAGTGTTCTGAAGCAGTTCAGCACCAGCAACCTCACACATGTCAACAACAAGAGCGCATTCATCTGCGGCGTCATCAAAACCTTCCGACAGAAGAGCCGGAGACCCGGTGGTACCCCGGCCGTTGTGGAGCACAATGGACCAGACGAGGCCAAAATAAAGGTACGATGTCGGTGATGGGTTTCTGGGTTTGTTCCAGTTATGGCATTGGCCGGTAAGCTTTGTTGCAGTTGAACTCTTCGTGAAGAGCACATGTACAGAAAATTACAATCGAGAAAAGTAATCCAGCCCTTGGAGTACTCCTATGGGATCCTGTAGTTGTGCGTGTGATCACATTGTGCGACAGGTTACCTTCATATCTGCACTTTGAATAATATGAAGCTTTTGAAACGCGTGAGTTGAGAATCCTGACTTGACGGATTCGGCAACACATTTGTACACAACAAATGGAGCTCATATATCAAAAGTAGTAGCAGCCAATCAAATTGCAGTATTCGAGAATTTAGCATAATTATATATAATAAGAAATGCCAACTAGGACAGCTTACATCCAGTTAGCAAAGAGTCTTTTGCTTTGAGGCCGACGTCAAACCCAGACAGGCAGTTCAAAGCTTCTCAGAGGCGAAGACACATTAGTAAATGTGCTGTTCAGAGGCCAACAATGGTTTTAAAGATGTTGCTTTTTCTAAGCAACTGGAATCTTTTGTCGCGGCTTTTTAAAATACATATTAACATCTCATGGATTACTTTCCGATTTTGAAAGATCTTACCCAATTTTGTTCAACAGGAAATGCTGGAGAGGACAGGTTACTCCCTAGATGTCACCACAGGACAGAGGAAATACGGTGGGCCACCCCCAGATTGGGAAGGTGATGCCCCTGGTGTAGGATGTGAGGTAAGCCCTATCACTTTTTATAGCACTAGAAACCCAAATCGTCTCAAATCTGACTAAAACCCAACTCGGCCACTGTTACGCTACACGGACCATGATGCCCTGTAAGTTCTTTAACCTTAACCTTCCTCAAGTCTATTGTGAGAGTTTAGAGAATGGGGGACTTGAGAGGCCGTTGGCAGCAGAGAATTTTTATGTCGTGCTAGGTCCTCTTTGCTAGTTCTGAGCATGCCCGCGTAGTTCTGAGCAAGCGCACAACTGGTAAGAACAATGGAACAAGACCGGTATGTCTGCTGCCACCAGCGTCTCGAAAGTCTGTGTAGGGTTCAGAAGAGTAAAGCCGGCCACTGTTTTGAATGAGGCTTGATGCCCTGTTGAGTATAAATAGGAAAGAGTTCCATATCCGGACATCACTTATACCTCGTGCACAAAGTCTATGGGCCATGACGGAAAGTCAGTTCTTTCAAAGAATAAGTTGAAAATTTGTCCATCCTAAATTCGTGTTTCTTCATCAGATTTACACTTTTTGGTAGTTTTTAAGTCGTATTAAGGGGAAATAAGTGATGTCCGGATATGGAACTCTTTCCTATAAATAATGTGCCATTGAGTTACTGCAAGGTGCCGAGTTTTGCAGGGTTCAGTAAGGTTTCCAGCAAAATACATAGCTCTGGCGGAGGCGGTATGGAGTACGTTACATTGCGCTGGCCATCTTGCGGACATCATGCCAAAAATAGTGTAGCACCATTGTCTGCTGCATGCCCACACTGAAGTTCTTGACCATGTGGTCACTGTCACTGATTCTGTATGTGATCGTAGAAAAATCCAAACACTTCAGGAAACCAACCTTATTTTTCCCTGTAGGTGTTCATCGGCAAGATCCCCAAGGACACCTTTGAGGACGTCCTGGTTCCGCTCATTGAGGAGTGCGGCAAGGTGTATGACCTGAGGTTGATGATGGACCCCATGTCCGGCCTGAACCGAGGCTACGCATTCACAACGTTCTGTGACAAGACTGGGGCACTGGAGTGCGTAAAACAGGTTTGTAAAGCTTATGTTGTTCCGCATACTTGCAATCATTGTTCTCTCATTGTTTCCACACGGAGGTTTAACAGGCATGCAACTTTTCCTCGGATCAGCTGATTTCCTCGTTTTTCACTTCACACTTATGCCATTGAAAATTGAAAAACACTACAAAATCTTGTGAAGATTGAAATTTCCTCGTTTTTGTTTAATTCCAAGTTGCATGCCTGGTTGAAGCAGGTAGTCGTGCATTTCAAAGATACATTTTCATGATTTAAAAGGTGGATGGTCATGATTTCATGTAGGGCCATGTTTTTCAGATGCTTGTTTTTCCAAGGAAGAGTCTTTTCAGTGAATTGACTGTAGCTAAATTTGGTACCTTCTGGAGACCTGGGAACACGAGCACAAAAATTGAAAAGGTCACCACAATGAAAATTTTAGGAATGTGAATCAAATTTGAACCCCATACCAACATCAGTGATTATTCCCACAAGGTGGACTCGTCTGGTTTTCTAGTTTTCTAATTTCTAATCGAGTGATTAGGTTTTAACACAGAAGCTTATGGGAGAGGAAGTGGGTTGGCTTTAGGGTGTGATAGTTATAACGAGAGTTGATGCACACTGCGGCATTGAGTAATTGGGAAGATCTTGCACGTCTGGACATATTGACCTTCTTATTCGTGCCATTGTATGTTCAGCACTTTTGAGAACATGGAAATGTCCAGACATGTCGATGTTCTCCAACGTGCTCTGCATACGACCTCTGTTGTGAATCACCTCATTTCAATTGATGATTTCATATTTACACATAATAATCTTGACCTGCAGCTCAACGGCTACAAAATCAAAGAAAACTGGCAGATCAACTGCAACATCTCAATCCCCAAGAGCCGGCTTTTTGTTGGCTCTGTCCCCAAGAACAAGACGAAGCAAGAGATCAAGGAAGAATTTGAAAAAGTCACACGTAAGTACTCAAACTGGATTTTTTGTAAGAATGTGCAATTTAAACTTATTCCAATCCATTGTCACCTTCAATCAAACTTGCCTTGAAAGTGTGAATAAATGTTAAAAATATGATCCCCCCCCCCCCCAACAAAATGAGTGATTGCACGAGCTACTTTTGAGTTAAGGGAAATCAGAACTATCAATCGTTTCACTCGCATGTTTGAATTTATCATGTCAGTGACAGCCAAGAAAGTCTGTTCTCTCTGCACATGAAAACTTTCAGATTTCTTCCGGTGTCATCTGCTTATACTGGCTCGACAAACCTTCCAAATATACTTATAAATTGTATCACAGATTTCTTATATCCAGATGATTTTTTTTAAAATTAAACATCCATTGATTTCCTGGATCTCCTTCAGCCGGCCTGCTGGATGTCATCATCTACCATGGCGAAGACAAGACAAAGAACCGCGGCTTTGCTTTCCTGGAGTTCGACAGCCATCGCTCGGCCAACACAGCTAGGCGACAACTGATGAGCGGCAAAGTCCGAGTCTGGAACACCATGGTCACAGTAGACTGGGCTGATCCTGTCTCGGAACCAGACGAAGAAACCATGGCCAAGGTGTGATTTTAATTGAGTGTTTCTCGTTTTCAGAGGATAAAATTCTGTTATTTAATGGTAATGAGTTTGATCGGTCCCTCCTAAAACTTTTAGCACTCGCATTCAGACAAGATGACAAGTATGTCCAAGATTGCACATACATGGACATTTTTAGAAAGGCAAAGCAAATTTAAAGTCCCGAGGGCTATGTTTAAATTACAGGCGTCTTCAACATAACTTGATAAAAAGTGTTATCTACATGGACTGAAAAGAGGGCTGTCCCTTTACCGCACTGCAGTGTACACATGGAAGTGATCAAATCCCATACATCAGCCTGTGTCATGAGATCTAGAAAACCTAAAGAAGAGGGCGTATTTCAGGGAAACTGTCAGTATGGCGGATTGACACAATGAAGACGGCCACTGATCTCATTTTTGCAAGAAGTGTGCCCTCATCTTTTTAAACCTGACACATTTCATAACAATTGTTGATAGAATTTAGTAATAAAGAAATAGTTTATGGTCTTGCATCTCCTTAATTGAAAAAAAATGGGCCAGAGAATAAGGAATTTTCTTCATTGGCTAATTTCAATTATATTTTTGTCTACCAGGTCAAGGTGGTGTACGTTCGCAACCTCTCCACTGAGGCCACGGAGGAGAACATCAAAGATGAATTTGGCCAGTATGGTGAGGTGGAGAAGGTCAAGAAAATGAAGGACTACTGCTTTATCCACTACACTGATAGGGAGTCTGCCTTGAAGGTGAGCACAAATTCCTTTCCTTCCGCTGAAATTTGGAGTTGGTAGAATGTTCAGTGAATGTCGATGCGGGGAATGGGGAAATGCAAGAAAGGGTTGTCGTACACCTGGTGGCAGTGATTCACCCCATGTTGAAAAATTATTGCATGTATAGAGGAATCCCACAACGACTAGTTTAGTGCCGATCTGCACACTTCCGCGTGTTTGAAAACGAGGATCTCAATGTCACAGTAAACAACTTTAAGCTGATCGTGTGCCTGCGCTTCCTTTTATGGCCTGATTAATTCATGCATGAATGAATGTGCTGAAAAGCATTGTTTTGTTTGCCACTGACATTCTCGCTTTCAACCTGGAAGTGCGCAGAAGGGGCTAATGTGAAATTCCTCTATTTATAATTTGGTGTCAGCGGTGGGATTTATTTTAGTGAATAGTGTCAGCGGTAGGATATTCTGTTTCTGGTGTGATATGGCTCAAGGATAATCACTTAACTTATTGTGATTTCTCCCCAGGCCATTGAAGAGATGAACGAGAAGACATTCCAAGGGACAGAAATCGAGGCCTCTCTTGCCAAACCACCACAGGAGAACAAGAAGAAAAAGGAGAGACAGATGAAACAGCAGGGATATTCAGGAGGAAGGTGAGTACCCCTTCCCTGTTCACCCTCTACCTTGGCCCTCCCCAAACTCAAGTCTTTGGTCGTCAGGTGTAATGGCTTAGCATTGTTTTATAAAGTGACATGTATCCTAACATTAGTTTTTCATCACAGGCACAGATTTCATACTCTTTGGATTGTAGGAAAAAAGTATAGCCTGTAATTCATTTTATTTTTAATGAAAGCATTTCCCGCACTAAGGCAGAAATTGCTGTTCACCACAGTAAGCTAAAATGTTTGAGTCTTGAGATTTAAATTCTTTATTAGTATGAAGGTGATTTTTTTTTCAAACCAGTAACAACGTTCTGACCATTCCAAATAATTTCCAGTCCTTACTCCTTGCCATTTATTGTCTTCCCACCAGGTACTATGACGACTTCTACGTGCCAATGCGCGGGGGCCGCGGCGGACGGGGCGGTCCACGTGGGAGAGGGGGATTCGACCGTGCTGAGCGTGGATTCCGGGACTTTGGTGGGTACGGTGGCGGTTACGACGAGGGCTACTATGGTGGCTATCCAGGTGGCTATGAGGACCCCTATGACTACCAAGGATTCTACGATCGAGGGTATGACAATTTCGGCTATGGTGGGCGTGGACAAGGTGTTGGACCACGGGGGCGTGGCGGTATGCGTGGTGCCCGTGGTGGAATGGGTGGAATGGGTGGACCGCGTGGAGGACTTGGCAACCGGGGTGGACCTCGCGGGGGCCGGTCCCGCGGGGGCCAGCAGCAGCAACGTGGTGGACGTGGTGGCAGTGGTGGTGGGAACCGGGGCAGCCGAGGTGGCAACAGGGGAGCCAACGTTGGCGGTAAGAGGAAGTTTGAGGGGCAGCAGCCGGCCGACACCAAGCGACGCAACACCCAGGGAGGCTGGGGAGTTCAACCCATCGCCCAACAACCCCTCGGTGAATACTCCTCCTCTTATGACTACAGTCAGAGCTACGGTGATGGAGCGTGGTCACAGGATAACTACGGGTCCAGCTTCTAAAATACCCTGACCCGACCCCTTTTGGTGGAAAGAATTGCCACTGTTACCTCCCTCGGAGCAAGCCTATGCCAAAGTGAATACAAAAAAATATGTCTTGAAGCACTTTAGTGGCTACCCATTGTATCATAACGATCCGACTGTTTCCCACCAAAAAGGGGGAAAAAACAAACATTTGTATATACGTGTACTCCAAAACGTTGCTTTGAAATTACCTGATAAGAGACCGCCACTTGAATCAGCTCACTGAGAAAGAACTCCAAATTTGAAATTTGTCCAGTGAACAGTTCCAGAAATTAAATCAAATGTATCCGAATTGACTTGTTTGCAACCGAAAAGAAAAAAAAGAGGAAAAAAAGAAAGAAAAGAAATGACGTAAACAAGTCATTGTGTGGAAGCTGCCGATGAACGTTTGTTCTTGTGATGTGCGCCAAAGGAATTAATTGATTACAAAAAGAATTAGTTTTAGCAAATTGTACTCGTGCACAAGTGATAAATTTGGGTAAAAATAATGTAACTGTTTAAAAACCTGTAATTGAGTCAAACCTCGAACACCTCTTCATCTAGTTTTCTGCTGGAGAACTTTGAACATTTAATTGTGGAGCAATTTTTATCACTCAGTAAAAAGTTTTTTAGCTTTAGATCTAAATACTCATCATGCTCTTTTTATATTTTAAACTTCCTGTTTTTTGTGGCGCAGCTAAAATTATTCAGTGATCATTTTTTTTGTCTAGATTTGTGGTAACGTGTTTCTAATAGATGTATCCGAACCATGTATGTTGAATTTTTTTTTTTCGCTTCTGGAAAAACGTATTAAATTCAAGTGGGAACTAAAAGCAGAATAAAGCATTTTGAGAATTAGTTTTAAAAATTCCATGTGAGAAAAATACACGTACAGTTGTCTCAGTCATTTGCTTGTCACCAAACATTAACTAAAAGTCTTGCAGCCATAAATCCCTAGGCACTTTCCAGTTTCAAAAATCCCTTTTGTAACCCCCCCTTTTTGGTGGTAAGTATAGTGAGAGATGTTAAGATTTTATTTTCTTAAGTGACATGTTGGTAAGTATGTTGAGCTTAGTCTTGTTTTTCGTATTTCAGTTGCATTTTTTGTGAAATTTATTTGGTAATTTCTTTTATGCATTGTGAAATCGAAATAAATAAATATGCCCCATGGTCAAGTTAAACCCCCTTGAATAAACCGTTGTTAAATTTCATGTTTTATTTTTATTTTGTATTTTTTTTCTTCAAAATTTGAATCGCAGTTTCATGCATGATTGGCTTCTTTTACCGTTTTTATTCTTGGCATGATCATCTCGCTGGCAATAGAGAATCAAATTACTCATGGCTATGATGAAATTGAGAATTACACATCCCTGTCAGCTCAATCCACAAGTATTCAAGTATTATGTAGATGAAAAGTCCTTTGGGTGGGGGGGGGGGGGGGTTTGCAACAATTGCATTCACTCTTCTGAAGTACCAAAAGATTTATCCTGTGGGAACTGAATTTGACTTTTGTAATTTGATAAAAAATGTTGCCGGTTTTCTTTCGTTTGTCTCATTCTAAAGTGGTGAGCTTTTCTATTGCTTGAAGAATAGCTGTTTTTCACAAATTATTTTTCAGGGTGAAAGTCAAAAAGTGCAGACAGTATGTTTAAAAATTAATGAGTGCATGTTGCGTGATGTTTGTTCATTTGGCATTGCTATATCCCCTTCAAGGAAATAAAGGAAAAAAGTTCATGGTTCGTTAAGGTTTGGAATTTGGCGACACTGCTTTTATAAATGATTTCTGACATTAGTTTGCCATGGTCAAATGTCTTGGGCATCTTGCAACAGCCCCCCCCCCCCCTAAAAAAACCCAAATTAAAAATACAGGTAACCAAATTTTAAATTTCTACCTTCGAGGGTCTTGAAGATATTTCCCGAATTAAACATCCTAGGGTGAAATAAAACCCCCAACAATTTCATCTAAATCAAAGCCCTTTAAAAAGGTTGTGGGACTGCGTTGCAGTATTTTTCCAGTAGCCCAGAATTAGAAGGATCTTTATTCATTTTCCTGAATATTCCATTCTGAGAGAAAGCCCTTCGTCTCGCATGTATGCTAAAATGAAAGAAAAAAAACCATGCATGTTGCATGTTTCTGGTCTTTGCCCAGTAGCATCCATTATCGGTCATAAATGCACCCCCCCATTTTGTTTTTACAGTTGTGAATCAGTCGTAGACATCTTTGTACTAATATATTTTCTTTTTCTCTTCTCTCCTTTGCCCCGCCCCTTCAAATCCAACCAAGTAAAGTTTAACTAAATTTTAAAAAAATCTCTGAAGATATTTCCTTAAAAAAAAGTCATTGAAATTCAACCAAATGTGCAATATTTTAAAAAGTTTTTGTTCCATTTGACAGTCGTAAATTGCGACTGTTTTTATTTATTTGTACATTGTGTGTGATTGCAGAGAAAAAAACCTGCAAGTTTGTGTTTGGTTTGTATTTGTGTTTTGATTTTCGGATCATGAAGGAAGAAACTTTTAAAAGTGCAAAGAACAGTCCAGGCATGTGCCCCTTGGCACTACCCACGAAAAGTGAACTATGAAGAGACTATGCTTTTGAAGGAACAAGAGGCATCTCCGAAAACGCCAGAATGTTCTTGGCGTACTTAGACTCTCTCATTCAGTGGGGCTAAAAACCAACCAGTGTTGCCCAGAAACTGAAAATGCAGAATTGTCTGCATTATACGAAAACTTGCCAAGGCGGCACCATGAGAGCCCTTAATAAACAGGCTTGCTCCACCGACGATGAACTGATGAGCTGCAACTCTGATGACTTCAGCTACCAGCAACTTTGGACACTTCTACCAGGAACTTCGCCTTCTTGAAGAACATGGACGATGCACCTGTCGGCTCAGCTAATCATTTTGTGACCACAAATCCAAATTATGAAGGATGACAAGATGCAATGCACTTGCGGAAATACAGAAGATGATATTCATACCTTTGTCAGCAAATCAAGAACTACAATTGACAAACAAAATTGTCGGTTTTTCTGGAGAAAGCATGGTGTTTATTTTTTTTTATTGTGCGGAGAAGCTGAACAATTTGTGGTCTGAAAATTCAAGCGTTGATGATCTCTGAAAGTTTAATTGCTGACAAACCTTTTCTTTTTGCTGATCATGAAATTTGTAAAAGCAAGAAAAAAGTGCGGATTCCCCAAACTGTATTTCTTTTGCTGTCTGAGGACATTAAGAATGCACCGATTTTTCAGCGATCGATGAGTCTTCCACAAACTACAGTGTTCTACTTCAAACTACGGGTGATCTGAAAACACTCAATTTGGCAACTTGTCTCTCAAAAGTTTCCTGTGGAACGAAAAACTTAACATGTGAAGGACTTTCAACTCCACGTCCAAATTACGGTGGAGTGTTTTACTTGGAGTTTTTCACTCAAGAATGCAGACTGCTGCCAGACTGAAATTCTGGCGACATTTTCAAGGTCGCAAACCCTTGATTTTGTCAAGTGTTAAAAGAAATTTGTTTCTTTTGGTTTGGGTTGTAAGTGGGTACAGTTTTTACGGAGGAAAAAATTGAAAATGGTCACTCTATTATTTGATTTACTGATTTTCCCCGGGGGGGGGGGGGGGGGGGGGGGGTGGGGTCGTCTGTTGGCATTTATTCGTTATTTTTTTATTCATTTATTCGTTATTTTTTTTCTTGGGAAGGGTTCTGCATGCGCATGGTTTTCTGGGTTTTTGGTGTTTTCTTTTTGGGGGGTGGGGGGTTAATCGATGCCTTGATTGAATATGAGTCGGTCCGGGTAGGATTTACATAAACAAAAGCTACCTCATTAGAAGGGAAGGATTTGGGGAGAGTTGGAATACCGTAAGGGTGTGCAGCAATTTTTAATTGTCTGTGAAAACTATGCAATTTGCCATTTTGGAGAGATGTTTCATTTATTAGTGACCGCAGAACACGTGTACTGTCGAATACAAAGCACCTTCAAAGATGAAATAGGGTCGGGATGGGTAACTAGTCCACTGCAAGACATTAATAATGCCTCTACCCAGAATATGCATGAGCAATGAGCTTTGCATAGGTTTTTCAGAAAGTGGGACTTGGAAATAAAGGTGGATGTTGGGCATTTGCACATGTACATGTATTTGGTTGGCGGGGGAGGGGCGTTGAGAAAAATTGCAATGTTCTTAAAAATATGGCCATGTTTTTACCATGAATATTTTTTTTTTAATCGGGGTGGTGTTAGTAAAAGTTGCCAAGCAGGAGGGCTTGTTAACACGATCTGGCTGTTTTTATACACGGGCACGGCTGATGGGTTAAAACGTCGAGCTCGACTCCCCTCCGGGTAATGTCTCAACTCGCTAATCCCTCATTTGTTTTGTACACACACGCACACACCACAGTCATGTAAACGGGTGCAATCGTGGACCTCCCATTGTTCCTCTTTTGTTTATACTCTAACTTTTTCGGAAGGCCTCCCATTAGTTTTGTACACGATTTTCAATCGTGGACGTTAGGTCAAACGTGGACCCCTTTGTCTACGCCCGAATTCTTTTGTCCTAGGTCCACGATTGCCGGCATATACAAACTCACACACACAGTCCGAGAAGTCTGTGGAGGTGGACCGTGTGTTGAACTTGAACTAGGCCGCTGTGCACGGCCTGTTCTACAATTTACGCTCCGGTGGGCGCACCCGGAGTATTGAAATACATGTATATGAGGTTTCGGCAAGAAATATTGTACAAATACTGTTGAAATGACTCTTGCAAATCGGTATTTGTGGCATTTAGCTGTACATGTATATCAGAAGTTGGCTGCTATATTTAGATTTTTTTTAATATAGACATTTTTGGCAAAAATAATCCTAGGGCGAACTGGTCAAGAAAGATTTTCAAAATTTTGGCCCCTTGCCCGACAAGCTGCTGGGTTAAAAGGGCACTTCAAATAACAAATCCCATAACTGTCTCTTTAGAAAAGTAACAAATTTGCACTGACATTCAACTGATGGAAACGAGTAGCAAAATATAATTACATGTTAGTAAGAGAAATTATGCTTGTTTGTAGTTCTTGGGGGTGGATCCAGTTTTTGTTTTTTTTGGGGGGGGGGCAGTTACTGAATTTTTTTGTACATTTGCCTAAAAAGTTCCTCCCAAAATGTTTGGCCTGTGAACAAAATTTTATGGGGGGGGGGGGGAGGACTTTAGCAACGTTGGTGGCACCATTTAACCTCTTGCCCATTTTGTTCTCGCCCGTACATGCAAAATAAGACCTTAACAGTTGCTTTTGTGCTTTGCTATAGAACTTTAGGCCTTGGGCTCCTCCAAGCAACAAAAAAAAAAAAATTGGTGGAGGGGTCCCCACTCCCCCAACCTGACCCCCTTCCCCACCAGTTCTTTTGAAATTGTCCTGAAGGTAAGTTTAATGTATGTTTCAGCACTGACTTTTTCGGTGGTTGGTGGGTGACCTCGGCCCGCAATTTTTTTATGTGGGGGTTGGTTGGTTTAAGGTAGCTTTCTTGGATGCAGCTTGTGCATGTACAGTGTATTGGTGACGTGACTGATGCAAAGTATTGTCTGTAGGCATCGACTGTGCAGTGGGACCATTTTTATTTGTTGGGCAAATTGAGACTTATGGGGACATTTCTGTCCCCAGGTCGTGACTGGATGCATATGTACGTGGGTCATTCCATCAATCTGGCGTCCAAAAGTGACAATTTTTTTTTATGTCTGTTACACCTGACCTGTGTAATTTCCCATAAAGTAGTATTAAAATTGACTTCACACTACAGTCCAACCCTAATAATAAGAGCACGCTTTTCTGGCGGTTTTTTTTTTTGGGGGGGGGGGGGGTGTTAATAGATGCCTTGATTGAATACGAGTTGGTCCAGGTGGGATTTACAAAAAATGGGGAGAGTTGGAATACTGTAAGGGTGTGCAACAAGTTTCAATTGTCGGTGAAAACCATGCAATTTACCATTTTGGAGAGGTGTTTCATTTATTAGTGACCACAGAACACGTGTACTGTCGAATACAAAGCACCTTCAAAGATGAAAACATCACATTGCTACCCCTTAACAGTTTGATAGCCCCAGGGCACAAATATTTGGGGAACCCACCTTCGGGGGGGAAATTGCAAGCCAGAAACTGAGACAAGTGCATCTGAATTTGATACAGAAGAATTCTGGGAAGTTTCTTTCCGCTTGAAGTAGTCGAACCCTGATACATGTAATAAGCGCACTGTTAATACAACATCCCGCTTATAACGAGGAAAAAAATAGGTCCCGAGTCTGTTTTTCTTGTTTTCCATTACTGATAATACAAGGTACCTGTTATAACGAGGTAAATTGTCAAGTCCCAAGGACCTTGTTATAAAGGTGTTCGACTATTTTTCTACTTGTTTGGCAGGTACCAGTACATGTACTTTGCTTTACATAATCACTCTTGGAGATGGTATTCATGTCACACTTTTGGACCCCAAATTTATGGAATGACCTATGTACATAATACATGTAGTTGATTTCACCAAGAGCAAACAAGACGGTTTTAAAGAGCAGATTCTGAAATTTTAAAACAACATTTCTTTATTTCCCAATTTGTGGTACATGCTAACATATTTGGCTAAAAGAGATCCTTGTTCTAACTTCTCTTCAGGAATTAGGATGACTGAATTAATACCAAACGCTGGAGATACATACATGTAAATGTACAATCAATCTGAACACAATTATCACTAGAGCAAAACTCTGCAATTTACGGCTACAAACTTACTGGACCAAAGCGTATTTCAAGTTGCTTTTTATTTCTGTTCTCTAAACTGCACTGAATTAGACATGAAGTTGGGAACGCCATCACAGATTGCAAAAAAATAACAACTGAGTTATACAAAAGAGAAAAAAATCATAAAATCAAATAGATTAACATCTAAGCTATCACCTCTGATGTGATTGGAATTAACGCACGATTTCACACCAAATAAAAACTGGTGCGCATTTCATTTTGAAAAGTTTTTGGATCATCCATCTCGGTAATGACAGTTTTACACATTGTCTAGGTTTCATGGCGACACAAACTTGACTATGAACCCCCAAAGAAAAAGTCAAATGTCATTTAACCTCTTTCTACGCCAATCTCTGCATTTTCAATCATTATTAGGGTACAGTATTGTGTACATTATGCTTGGCTGCACAACCCAGCCCGGACGCCCCGTATAATACCCGTACGCAAGGGGTTAAACCGTGCCATTCTTGAATAGTAATGCGCATGTCCTTCATCTTGTGTCGACCCGAGATGATGAATTGTCCCCACATGGTAGTTTGTTTTAAACCATAGGGCAAGACATAAGCTGTTGATCTTTCTGATACACAATTACTCCCCATAAGGCCCCAAATAGTGAGGTTGCGTTATATTTAATTTTTAAAGAAATTTTTCAAAATGCACACAAAATGAACAAGTTTTATTAAAATCATTCTTTAAATACAGCTACAACGGTACAATCATGCAATCCAACCTTCAAATAAGCTCGCATTTTGCCTTCCGGGTTACATGTATTGTTTTCATGGATGGTAAAAAAACACTGACCAACCCTCCTGATTTTTCCCATTTAAGGGCGAAACAATGGTTTTTTTTCCCTTTATGCAGAAATATTATAATCTCTGTTTCCTAACTTTTTTTGGGACACTGTACATTGAATGACCCCTATATTAACAAGAGACTTCCAAAAATGTATAATCAAAGTGCCCATATATCCAAGGTAGAAAATAAAAGCAGAAGAAAGTTTGAAAATAGTACTTTAACTTGATTTACTAAAACAGTTTTCCCAGAACAAAATTACTCTAAGATTTGAGTCCTACAGCCGGTTAACTTCCCTTGGTGGGGAAATGTGTCCCCAACCAAACAAAAATAAAATGGACTTGCCCTTCCAAGAATAAAGTTCTCGCTACGTCTGTATTGTTAGTAACACACTGCTTATGACAAATTCTTGAACCTATAATGCCCTTTCTTCTACGATTTCTTGCAGTCAACGTGAAGCAAATTCCTCTTAAAATCATGCAATTTGACCCGAACAAGTTGCCTTTACATTGTACAAGAGGACTGCAAAGCCATTTAAAATCTGTAAGAGATGCAACTTGTAGATAATATTTTGTATACCGTCGAACAAAACACAAGGAAAACTGACTAGGCAATTTTTTTTAAAAGAATTTTCAAAGTGAACGAATAAAACTGGCAGGAGCAGGATTTGAACTTGTGACCTCCAGAATACCGTACCAGTGCTCTACCAACTGAGCTATCTTGCCCTATGTTGGCAGTGAGTAAACAAAGAAAACTGGCAGGAGTGGGATTCGAACTGTGGGATCCTGCTCCCGCCAGTTTTATTTGTTCACTTGAAAAATTCTTTCATAATTTTTTGTTAATGGGTTGACAAGAATTTGCTCTAAATTCACAAAAACTCGATCCAGGCTGCATTGAATTTAAAATGTTTACACTAAATAACAAAATCCTATCACTAACCACTATTTCTGCACACAAAAAAGAGTAATCAATTTCAGAAAAAGAAATATAAAAACCGATTTTGATTCTCGAATTACAAGATATTTGACTAGAATAAAAGCAAATTAAGATTATTTACAAACGGAAATCAGCTGGCATGTCCTCTTGCAAGCTTATGCATCCTCCATGGACTGGGTGCGTTTCAGGGACAGCAGGGCTTTCTCACGTAGTTCTTTCTCCATTTTCTCGGCCTCGCTGCCGGAATCCTACAAAGTCAGAAGTGTAAGAATTAACCCCTTGCGTACGGATGAAGCCATATGGCGTCAAAAAAAAAAAAGGTGCCACCAGGCCAAATGATGCATTGGCCGCCATTTGTGCAGTTTCAAACACATTGGTTCGATTTGTCTGCCAGAACCGCTGCAACACCCCGACGTCTCCCGTAAAATACTGTGCCCAAGGGGTTAAAATACATGTACATGTAATTGGAAAAGTTAAACTCTTGAATACGGACGATGGCCAAAGCCTTGGTTAAAAAGAAAAAGATCACCTGGCTGGTTTCTGTCCATACGAACAGGAATGGGCATATTCAATCCATTCATGTTCAACTACATGTACATGTGTATTGTTCTTGAATGTGAGATTAATGAATATATGTGCTGCGATCAAGCAAAATCAGTCGGAACTCGGCAATCCTTGTTTTGTGATATGGGCCAAAATATGTTCGTAGTGGAAAAATCAAAATTAATGTTTTTTTTTACAAAAACAGAAGGGAAAAACATTCTTCTTTCACATGAAAATACGACATGTATTATTAAAGTACTGCTATGTAGGCTACTATAGATAAATCCACGCCTTGGCCACTGCTTTGCCAGACTACCCAACAATACAAAGTTGATACCAAGTTTGGCTCAATTGGGACATGCAACATTTTTTAGGGAGGGGGGAGGTTCTAAGGTTGGTCAAGCTTAACCCCACAAACGGCAGGCACCACACTGAATACAGTGGTCCTATTCATTGCACTTGGAGCCCCCCTTTCGTGTGAATGAAAGCTTTGTTTGAAAAAGCTTCATCTATTCATTACACACCCATTTAAGAATAATATAGTTGAAACCTGAATGGACTAAGTATGTGCAGGAATGCACTGGCCAGGAAGTCAACTGGCCAGGTGGTCTTTTTCAAACCACCGCTATGGCTGACGTCAAAAGGTTAAGAATTGAGATATGGAAACATTTTTTTAGGAGAGGGGCTTCAAGGCTGGTCCAAAAAAAAATGTCCTTTATGTGTAGGAAATGGGGGGGGGGGGGGCATCGTTTATGCCCACATTTCTCCCTAGTATTAGACCCCTTCTATCACTGGCCTCTGCCTCAATGTCGTCCCAACAATTTATATTTTCAAAGTGAACCAATTAGAAAACTGGCAGGAGCGGGATTCGAACCTGCGACCTCCAGAATACCGTCGCAGGTTTGAATCCCGCTCCTGCAAGTTTTCTTGGTTCACTTTGAAAATGTATTCAAATCGACCTAGTCAGTTTCCCTTGTGGATTGTTTGACCAACAATTTATTGTTATATTTGTCGTACCTCGGCAGCATCTAGGTCTTTCTTCTGCTTCTTGTGTTTCTTGTGCTTCTTATGTTTCCTGTGCTTCTTGTGTTTCTTCTTCTCTTTCTTCTTGGAGTCCTTCACATCCGAGTCGGAGCCCTGCGATATAGAGAGAGTAAAAAATTACACGGAGATGTCATGCATGTCCAATAGGGGTGTGCATTCAGTATGGGAATCGGGTACCCGGGTACCCAGATACCCGTTAACCCCTTGAGTATGGTATTTTACGGGAGACGTCGGGGTGCCGCGGCGGTTATGGCAGCGAAGCGAACCGCTACAATGTGTTTGTGCAGTCAAGCGTAACCTATACACAATGATCCAACAATGGATTGAAACTGCACAAACGGCGGACAATTGTGTCATCCGGCCTGGTGGCACTGTTTTTTTTGCGCATATTTGCGGCATCCGTACGCAAGGGGTTAAAGAAAGCCAATCAAACAAATTAAATCTCAGAAATTGCTGTTCATATTGTTGGTAAAGGTTTGCACGCTAATACTATCACATTGGTGGAGAGATATACCACACCCTGTGGAGACATGAAAACAATAGAGACAAAGGGACTGAATAGGTCTCCACAGGGCAATTCTATGGGTTAGGTTGTCTCCACAAGGAATTTTGTGTACAAAGTCTATGGTGGTTTGCTTAAGTACAGGGACAAAGGGGAGAACAATGCCATGTCTCCACAGGGATGCAAAAACACAGATGTGTGCATCGATGCAGCAAGATGCAAGTGTGTACATTGAGCTCTATAGCTTTACAGTCCAAATTGCATTTTTGCAAACATAATAAATGATAATCTGTTTTGTTTTTCCATGTATAGTCCAGTAAGAATTGACATGAAAAATGCCCAACCCTGACATTTTAGATAACAACCAAATTTTTACTCAGAAACCTTTATATGGTTGCCATGAACACGCACAAGAAATTCAAACAATTTTTTCCTTGGGGAAATGTGATTTTTAAGCTCTCAAAAATGCCAATTTATGTACGCGATCGTGCTATTACCCGATTACTGATGCCCAAGTTGGTACAATGATTAGCCAATACAGGCTCATCATAAGTTGGTCAGATTCCAATATGGGCAATAGCATATGTCACGTAAAATCCATGTAGCTAGTTGTTACTTTTATTTTACTCGATCACAGACTCGGTTATTAACTGGATTGATATTATTTTGCAGCCAGATAAAATAACTTTCCCAAAAAAATTGTCATTAGTTGATATCTGATTTTAAGGTTTTATGCTATTTTTTGGGGTGGGTGAAAGTAAAAAAAGTTATCCTCAACACTTTTACGGGTAATTCCATAAAGTTTACCCCGATTTGTTGCTGCTGTGGAAGCAATTAATGAGTTTTAACAATAAAAAAACGTACTTCTTTCTCTCGAATCTCTAAGGGGGATGGGGGTACAATGGAGGAGCACACTGGTGAGGGGGAAAGGCCTCAATGGGGGGGAGAGGGGGTGGTGACACAATGCCCTCGCACCCATTAAGCCACTCCAAAACAGTATTCGGAAGAGTAATTGAAATGAATCTTTCAGTATCTATTAGTCATCTCTTCCCAAAAATCTTGAAGAGTTTTGAGGGCCAAAGTCATTTGGTATTTTGATGATAATGACAACGATTATACAATGACGATGATGACAACGACGTCGTTAAAATACTCTTTTTTCATGATAATTTTGGTCATAATATTCATTAAGTTTTTGCCTTTGCTATTTTGTATGATTTTAAAGTGAACATTTGCGAGGACCCTTTTATCAATTTTTCAACGGGTATGATTTCGCTTAGGTGTCGGAAATACATGCCTTTCAATATAAATTGTGCATCTTTTTTGTTTTTCAATTAATTAACATATTTCCCCAAGGCTGAATTTTGTAAAATTTTTTATGGGAGGTAGCTAGAGTCCCAATATACATTGCCACTAAAATTTGCCTGTTAACAAAAATGTCAGGGTCTTTGCAGGGGTTTCAAAATAAGCCGGCAACCGGCGAATTTGACCAGCTATTTGAACTTTTGCGCCGGCTACTTTTTTTTCAATCATGAAAAAAAAAAACCTCCCTGAGCTACCACTTTGGGGAAATAGATCCTTGTTTTTAGTAGAAATTATATTTTGTTTGTTCACCCAAAAAAAGAAGTCTTGAACGGACTGCGCGCGTGCAGATCTATACATCCACGTTCATGCGATAATTATGCGTGTGAAGCTTAGTGCGACATGAATCGTGCATGTCGTGTCAATGTCCAGCCGGGAGTATGCACATGCGGCAAATATGGACTATTGTATGGAAAAACTCTCCTGAGCGTGCGTATTGCAAAATTGTGCAGAGCGAGTCCATTGTTTGGGGACTTTAAATCATGCAACACCAAAATGTATAGTCAGGTCCCACCATCCTTATTATGTGTGTTGTCCGTGCGGCAAGTCTAGTAGCTAGACACGTATGCTTACATGCAATTTTAAAACGATTTTGGAACCGTACTCGACAAGATCATGGATGGAGAAAGGAACATGACAAGATTAACAGAATCGACCAAATAACGTCAATAACCAACAAACAGTTGTTTTATTTCCCCATCAGTCAACAAGGATAGTCATTTATTTCAATCAAAACTTTCGACAAGACTATCGGTTGAGTGTGCGATAAATGAAGGTGTAGATAATTCCACGTGTGGCCAACGTGTTACGGTAATGTGTCTTATTCCTCCATGATGCATGATGCACCGTGCATACTCGGCTAGTCGGACGAGCATGATCCGGCGTGTTGTACGGCATGGAGTACCGCGGCACAGTGACTCTGCGTGCAGTTTGACGGTGATCGCAAAAACGTCAGTATCATTTTTGGGGTGTTTAGTTGATTGTCAATCAAGAATCATTGACATGTATATGCTGTACACAAGATGAAACTGTCATTTGCAGTGTCTGTATAAAGGATGATTTTAGAGTGTCAAATTTATTTGGTTGTGAATTAAAAAAAAAATCAACAGAAATGTCTAAGTACTGTACAGTAGGACCTTTGAAACCCTAGTCTCAGATGCCACGAAATGCCTAGATTGCACCAGAGAGCATCTACAATCAGAAAACTTCAGGGGCCCTCGGCGGGCTCTGGACCCCACGCCATTTGGGGCTAGGACTCACTGCCGCCTACTTTCATCCATCGGCCTGCTACTCTAAAACATTTTGAAACCCCCTGGTCTTTGTCAATTCTTACTGGACTAATAACCTGGTTTGAATTTCGAGAATTTCTTATAAATGGCAATTAAAAAACTTTCTTTTTCATTGTCTGAGAAATTACTAAGTAATGTATTAATTTGGTTACGGGTACTCGATTCCATTATCTGATCTGGAACCGGTTCCTAACATTAGTGGTCAGGTACTTGGGTACCCAATTCAAATATACAGCCCAAATGTCCAATACATGTATTACGCCCACTAATTTGTTTGTTTTAAAAAATGTTCAGTCGTTTCCCAAATTTGGGTAATGCCGACTTGTTTCAACCATACAAATGTCATAATGTGCCCTGTAGTTCCTGCCAAACAAAAACAGTCAACAGTGTTTGTACACAATTTCACCAATCACTCCCTCCTAAAAATGTAAAGGCTATAACTTGGTTTCTATAAAAAAAAAATAAAAAAAATATTAATCGGTGCACATTCCACGTTCAAATGCAAAAGCAAAATTGTGCTTTATTCTGCCAGAGCGTTCTTGTCGGGAATCTTCCTGAATCCTCTAAAATCTACCCTGCATGATAACCAAGTGGAACATTATTTGTACTCCCAACTTTCAAGGGACACCAAGCCCTACCGTCACGGCGGCTTGGCTCTACTCTCCTCATTTTTTCGACATCCTCAAAGAAACCTGTTGGATTTTACAGGATTTGGGAGAGTTGGTGTTACGAGTAATTTTGAGTTAAAAAAACATTTTAAGTACTAAAACAATGATGAATTGATAAAACTGGAAAAACAGAGGATCATTTTAATCTAATTATGCATGAGCTGGTCACACAAAATTACTTCAATAGCTACATTCTAGCAAATAGCTTAATTTCTCATTAACCTACCTTGGCAGAATCACTGCCATCCATGTCTCTTTTGGCTTTCACAGGGGTCGGCTCAGGACTAGCGGACGAGGATCGAGATCTGGATTTCTTCTTGGACACCTTCTGAGGTCGTGGACTTGCCGAGCGACTGCGTTTCCTAGGTGCTGGTGACAGGGAGGCACTATGCCTTGCGGGTGGTTTACGCTTTTCTGAACGAGATGACAAATTTTTTCTATCAGGGGATGGCGATCTGTCGTCGTCGGATGACTGGCTTTGTTTCTTCTGTGCCCTTTCAATGTCGGGACTGTGCCACTTTCCAGCCGGGTGGGGCCTGGGGCTGTCCTCATCCTTGTCTGGGGTTGGGCTTCTTTTCTTTATTTCAGGAGGCGGCCTTTTGTACTGTTTTTCTGGGGTGGGGCTGCGCCTGCGCTTCTCTGCACGTGGACTTCGTCGGTGCTTCTCTGGGGTCCTACTCCTGTGTCTGTCGGGACTGGGGCTTCGTCTGCGTTTTTCAGGAGTGGGGCTACGGCGACGCTTCTCAGGGGTCGGGCTGCGGCGACGTTTCTCCGGGGTTGGGCTACGCTTGCGCTTTACAGGTGTAGGGCTTCTCCTTCGCTTTTCAGGAGTCGGGCTTCTCTTGCGTTGGTCTAAACTCTTTCTGCTTCGATCAGGAGTTGGGCTTCTATTATGTCTGTCCGCTGGGCTTCTCTTTCTCTTTTCAGGAGTGCGACTTCTCCGACGTTTCTCAATGGGACTTCTAGCTCTCTTCGATGTTCGCTCTGGAGTGGGACTCTTGCTGCGTTCCGGGGAAGAATCACTTGAAACGGAAGGACTGCGAGGCTTTTCTCGGGTCTTACGGGGAGGCGATTCCGCTGCAGCTTTCTTCTTGCTCTTGGGAGGTGGTGAGGAGGTGGGTCTCCTATCGGTAGAAGCTCTGCCTGTGTCTCTGGAGGACTTCCTTCGTCTGTCTGCAGGGCTTGTGCTGCGACGAGTTCTCAACTTTTTCTTGGGAGTGGGACTTTTCCGGCTTCTGTCGGGACTTCGGCGCTTCTCCGGGGTAGGACTTCGTCTCCGGTGCACTGGAGAGGGGGTCCTGCGTCTCCGTGGAGGGGTGCGTTGACGACGGGGAGGTGTTGGGGACCTACGACGTCTGAACGGACTAGGGGAACGGTAACGCCGCCTGGGTGGGGTTGGTGAACGGTATCGACGGGAAGTCCTGTACGGAGATGGAGATCTGAGAAGCAAACAAAAACCAATTCATTAAAAAACAATCAAGCAAGCCTGAAAGTGATATTAACAACAAATCTTTTTCCTTCGATTTATGGAAATATTTAGAAAAGTCAACGTACCTCCTTCGTCTTGGCGAGATGCTGCGACGTCGTTTCCGTGGAGACTTGGAGCCTGAACGACTCCGCCTCCTACCTCCTGACTTAGGTGGCTCCTTGTCGCTATTGGATCCAGAGGAAGAATCTGTGGAGGAGTGGCGCCGGTAGTGGCGCTGGGGAAACCGGTTCTTCTTGACCACCACGGGCTTGGAGTCTTGGGTCTTGTCTGGGGAGGTTTCAGATTTGTCTTTCTGTTGGGGAGAAAAATTAAATTAAAGGAACTCAGCATCTTGAAATACCCACACCTTCGATTCCTTTCAAAGTTTCTGCCAAACACAACAACCACAATTCTATTGCATATAGTCCCATGGTACATGCCGACTCGGGAGACCACTGGATAAACATCAGCATTATTTTTCAGTAGTAAAGCTGATCTATTGCCATAGTTATGTCACATAAACTCATTATTTAATGAATAGGATTGACGTGTATTGACAAAAAAACAAGATATTTCCAGTTGATTTACAAGTAGGGTTCTAAATTCTCAAAACAGGGTTCCAACAAAAATCTTAAATTTCTAAGCTTTTTTGACATCTTAAGAGTCTATTTACAATAAGACTGACAATTGGTTGTGTGAGAGGCCATGACTTTTCATCGGCTTTTTTCTTGAAATATAAGTTTTTTATGACTCCTTGTAAAATAGAAAAATTTCATGACTTTCCATGATAGCTTTAAATTCCAGGATTTTCCATGACTATAGGAACCCTGTCAGATATTCTCTAAGTACCCGCTATGAAACCTAGATAATTATATTTAGCTGTGATTACCTAATGCCAACAATTATTGCAGTATATAAAACATTGATAAAATTTATGTTTTTAATCACATCGTCTAACTGAAGCGAACTACTACTACCATCCTGTTTAAAGTCCGTTAGTCCCCGTGCTCGAGGGTTGGACTGCATACTTATCATGTCTGCTTTGCGAACAGAATAACTAATAAGTGACAAAACTCACCTCTGCCACTTCATCCGTCTTCTCTTTCTTTTTCTCCTTGGCCTTGAAGTGAGATGGAGGCGGGGATGCTGATGCATCGCTATCGTCGCTGCTCTGGGATTTGTCATTGTCCTCATCTGATGACTCTTTCCTCGGCGACTTGGCCTGGGGCTTCTTGGCGGGGGATGGCGAAGGGGACTTCTTGTCCTTTGCCTTGGAGGATTTCTTCTTGGTCCGGGAAGGAGACGGGGACCGAGAGGACCCAGAGGAGCTGGAGGAATCCCAGTCTGAGCCGGACGAGTCGCGCCGGGCACGGGGACGAGATCTGAGATTTCCAAACAAATCAAGAATATTCATCCAAATTAAGCTCTTTCTGATACCCAGATTATTGTTTTGCCCTAATATTCGCAAATCCTCCAAAATACGACTTTTTAACTTATAATTCGTCAAACAATCCACAAGAGAAACATTTGAATACATTTTCAAAGTGAACAGAGTAACTGGCAGGAGCGGGATTCAAACCTGCAACAATTTGGGAGACTGCCAACATAGGGCAAGATAGCTCAGTTGGTAGAGCGCCGGTACGGTAACCCGGAGGTCGCAGGTTCGAATCCTGCCTCCTGCCAGGTTCATTTTGAAAATGTTTTCAAATTTACCTAGTCAGTTTCCCTTGTGGATTGTTTGATGAAAGATATAAGCTTACCTTTTGGGAGATGGGCTTCTCTTTGGTGAATGTTTTCTCTCTGTGCGCCTCTTGGGTGAAGGGCTCCGTCTCCGTGGAGACCTGCTTCGTCTCCTGGGTGATGGGCGGCGCCTTCGAGGTGATGGACTGCGTCGTCGTCTTGGAGACGGCCTTGATCGGTAGCGTGGGGATGGGCTCCGCCTACGTCGTGGGTAGTAGGGAGACCTTGACCGTCGTCGAGGTGACGATCGACGGCGTGGGGAGGGCCTGCGCCGTGGCGACCGCGATCTTGATCTACGCGGACTGCGTGAACGGTGGCTGGTCTTCTTCCTCTTGGCAGACCTGCATGTTAATACAATATCCTGGATATATCATCTTGAAAAATTTCAATTAATTTTTAAATTTAATTTCATGTCCAGTAAATTGCAGGTCAGATTAGAAACTTGTGTAACACCATGAGGACAACTTCATGTAACTTTGATGTGAACTCTTTGGGGGAGTCTTGAATACAAAGGCAAGGTATAATCTCAATGCTTCCCACACAGCCAAGTTTTACTGCGTCACAAAAGTTACGAAAACACCATTTTCAGTTAGACCCCTCTTATTTTGAGTATAAATTTGGAAATTTAAAACAATATTTTATGCTGTTGGAATTTGTTGATACGATTGATCACTATCGCTTTTTGGGGGGGTGGGCGTTAAGGTCGGGCCGAGTAAGAGTTTAGAGGGTCTGGGTGGGGAGGAAGACAGGACGAACCCATGAACTCCACCAACATGACCTAATCACAAACACAGCTGTACCTGGAGCGAGACCTCTTCTTGCGTCGGTCTCTGTCTTTAGACCGGCTCCTACTCCTAGACCTTGAGCTGCCGCTGGACGAGGAGCTCGACGATCGAGACCGCCGGCTTGATTTCTTCTTTCCCGCGTCACCTTTCTTTTTGGCGTCTTCATCGTCTGAATCCTTGCCGTCGGTTTTCCTGTTGGAAAAATGAAAAGGTTATGTGGTATTTAACCCAAATTCAGGACCAGGTGGTACCGTACGTCATTGGACACCAAATCACCAACCTCTGCAGGGGTTTCGCTACACGATTTGAAGGAGGGTATCATAATAATTGCCACGAAGTTATGGACTACCATGGTTTTATTATACATTGCACTCGGTTATAAATAGAGACTTACTCTAATTTCTCCACATCGGGTTTGACGTCGTCCTTTGGTGATGAGGAGGGCTTGCTTTCTTCATCCTTCGGCTTGCTCTTTGGGGACTCGGATCCGCTGCGGGATCCGGAACGTGATCGTGACGGTTGTCCTTCCTTTTTCTGGGGCGACTTGTGCGGCTCCCAATCCCACTTGCCTGGCCGTGCATGAATCCTGCCATTAATAAAATAAAACAAATTAAAAAATAATAAAAAAAGTTTGATTTTACAATATCCGAGTTATATTAAACACTTTTAAACACTATTAAACACAGATATTTTGTCTAGCAATAAAATCAAGGATTCCTCAAAAGAACCTTTGGCATTGTAGGTTACAAGATAAAACGCACTTCTTTGCTGCGAATGGATCGTGCCATAAATGGCAGTGCAGCGCACGTTCAGAATAGTTAAGTTGTTTACTTAGCAGTGACATCCTCTCTTTCAAACCCTGAAGTGCACAGATCGGTGCTATTTTCGTCAATTCGGAATTCATCTATGGGTACCAATGTGCTAGCAACACTCTTAATACCTTGCATACGGATGACGCCATAGGGTGCAAAAAAAACAGTGTCACCAGGCCGGATGACGCCACTGGCCGCTGTTTGTGCAGTTTCAATCTATTGTTGGATTATTGTGTATGTCATGCTTGACTGCACAAACACATTGTAGCGGTTCGATTTGGCTGCCAGAACCGCTGCAACACCCCGACGTCTCCCGTAAAATACCGTGCTCAAGGGGTTAAAAATAAAAGTTGGTTGTGACAATAGGTTTGATATCCTGGCTTGTACTATGGCAGGCTGGTATGCTAAGAATAGGCTATGCCGCCAAGCGTAAACACAAACAATAGGCACCACAGTGGTCCAATTCATCGCACTTGGCGCCCCCTTTCATGTGAATAAAAGCTGTGTTTGAAAACGCTGCATCTATTTATTACTCTCCCATTCAAGCACAATATATGAACGGATTGAGTACGCGCGGAAATGTGCGTGTAGACGATAACCGGCAAGGTAGTCTTTTTCAAACTATGACAATGGCTGTCGTCAAGTGGTTAACGGAGGTGGGATCTAGACTTGGGTGACTCCCTGCAGGAGTCAACTCTGCCCAACTTCAACATTGAAATTGAAACAGAATTGCGATTCCATTTTTTTTTTAGGAGTAGCCAATTTCTACTTTCTTGGAGTAGATTCCAGGTACCGTCAGACAATTCTCTAACTCGGTGACTATAAAAAAGTATTTAATTAATGCCAATTTCCTGAAAAGCCTTTATGCGGGACTTCACCACAGAGCTGGCTGTTTCGTCCATTAACCCTAACTACCCCAAGCCTTACAAACTCCAACAGCATGTTGTGTTGAATTTTGATGGGTTCAGGACTGTAGCGCCTTGGCACCATTACTTTACATGGAGCAATGATGCCCCAATTTGTCCTAGTAAACATGTCTTGGGCTTTGGGTTAAATCAATCACAATGCCGCACCGATTTGTAAAGAAGTCAATTCCATTCTGAATCGCAATTACTGTTCAGTCAGAGTCAACTCCAAAAATGTTGGATTTGCCCATGCCTAGTGGGATTTGAATCTAGAATTTGATTGCGTACTAATAACATGCCTGTTACTGACATTTCTATTGATGGTGTCCATACTTTTTGGTCATAACCCAAATATTCTCTAAAGGCCCTTTCATATAAAAAAAAAAAAAAAAAAAACCCAAAACATGCACCTCATATGGTTAATAATTCATTGCATTTGATGTTCAGTTTGATATTTCCAATATAAGTACACTAGGGCAGAGGGAAATGGCCTTACTAGTTTGGTTCAGATTGATAATTAACTGATCAAACAGACTTAACGACCGGTTGGCTGCTAAAAAGTCCCAATAACTTGCAATATGCATAAAAGTACGATTTCAGATGACGCAGTGTTCTAAGTGACCATTCGTCTCATATGGTGGCACCGATAAACTACTTTCTGTCATGCACACTACAGGACAGCACAAAAGTTTTCCTGAGATCCATGTCAGTGGGGGATCTTTAGCAAAACAAATATATATATATACTGTTTACGGAATTTAAATTTCCTTAGTGCTTCACTTGTAGAGCTATCCGACCAACTTTCCTTATCAAAACAGCCGTTTCTTGTATGGTATTAAACATACTAAGTACATGTACATTTTGCACACTTAAAAGCAGAAGTTAGTACACGACATGTAGATTTATGAATGCGGCGCTGAATGACATTTTCCCACAAAGATAAATTGGACTAATCAGTGGCAAGACACTGGCTTCCGGCTTGTGAACTTAAGTCACTACCAACTCGGAATCAAAAAATTAATTATAGCAGACAATGTGGCTCCGAAGGAAATGAAGTCTCCAAAGTCATCCATCACTACAATGTAGTTAGCCCTAGTGTGCGGCTGTTATTGATGGAGTCTTCGATAAATACATTTGTTATATCGCCGTCTCGGATACTGTATTTTGATTGGCCTAGAACGATCCCGTGTCCGGTGTATAAAAACGAATGTCACACTCCAAGCTAGTGGATTCAGCTGTATCATTGGTACCCACGCAATTTTTACCTACACTGTTAACACTGTCATATCCCACATCACAGCAGTCAACAATTGTTAGGTATATGCAGCAGGAGTAATCGGGTTGCCGTATTAACGATAGGGGTTGTCCTGAATATATCGAATACTCGATCATCAACTGAACATTTGAATACCTTTTTGCCGGTTTGAATATTCGGGGGAAAAAAAAATATGCATGTACAGATACGAGACTGATGCTATTTGAAGCATGGAGGCCATGTTTTCTTTCCTCTGTTTGAATAGAAAAGTTACGTCGCATAGCAGTGTCAAATGTGGACTTTTTGTGGACAGAGATTTACTGTTCCTGTCTGTAAAACCCTATACACTTATAAAACAGCACAACGCCGGCACTACTATTACCACCCCCCCTCAATTTCAAAGACGTTCTTAGCGATGTGGCCTTGGTGTGCGTGTGTAGAGGGCGCTGTACATCATTAACATGTTCGCTCTGCAGTGACTGCGCGATAAGGACGTCTTAGAACCAAGACTGGGTTGAACCTCCATTCTGCATTTACCCCTTATGGCACAAAATTAAACAACACCACAAGCTAAGGACTGCAGGCAATGACCTACTTCTTGTCGGGCGTCTTGGAACCATCCCTGGCCCGGTCCCCGCCCCCGTTGACTCCATCACTGTCCCGAGGCTCCCTACTCTTCCTGTCCTTGCGGTCCTTGTCTCCGTCCTCCTCCAAATCGCTGCCGTGACGACTCCTTGACGATGACTCCTTCTCCTTCTCTTTCTCTTGGAGTTGCTTTAATCCTGTCTGGATGCGTTCCTGCTCCAACTGTCAATGACAAAATGAAGCATGTCTAGAAATATTATTGATATATTATTCATTTGTATCCTCACCCTTAGACAACTGTATAGAATGATGAACACAAATGTTTGGTTCTTCTAAGATTGTATAAGTTCTAAGTTGGCACTAAACGCATGCAAAATCATATTACAATTGGAGGATTTGGGACAGTTTGGTATTCCAACTGAGCATGTGCACAAAAAGATTTGACGATAATTTGACGGGATAAACGTGGCAGATAAATGCACACAAGGCTTTGGGGGACGTGGTAACCGAATCTGCATTCTGTGCAATTTTTCGTCCAATCGAAAAGACGATGGAAACTTCTGTTCGAACAAAAGTTTGGACACACAAGACACCTGAAAACACTTCGCTGTCTAAACGTTTTTGCAAAAATGTTACTTCTGAACACGACGATCTCTTTAAATTTGCTGGTACCCGCTCTGCTTTTGCACGCATACGATGAAATATTTCTCCCGAAAGACAAATTGTCAAATCTTGATGTGCACATGGCTTATTAGTGTTAAATTAGATTTGATGTTATTGGACACTATTTCACAAGCTCCAATCATGCGATTCTACTGTGACAAGAATTGTAATTTTCTGACAGTACTGAATGCTGTAAAGTTATTATCGTACAGCACTTAACTTATGTTTAACCTGTTGAATACAGACGACGGTCATAGCTGCGGTTTAAAAAAGATCACCTGGCCGGTTGTCTATACGCACATTCCTGCGCATACTCAATCCATTCATGTTTCAACTATATTGTTCTTGGATGGCAGTGTAATTGATAGATGGAGCTTTTCCAAACAAAGCTTTCATTCACACAAAAAGGGGGGGGGGGGCTCCAAGCGCGATGAATAGGACCACTCTTTTCAGTGTGGTGCCTATTGTTTGCATTTACACTTGGTTGCACAGTCTGTTCTTGACATACCAGCCCCCCATCAATGACAGCCGAATACAAGGGGTGGGTTTAAGGGCTCCAGAAATCACAAATTCTCTGAACGTAAATTGCGAAAATAGTTTTGAAAGCTAACCCACATGAATTTACTGGTAAATACCTCCAGTTTTGGTGAGAAAAAGCAAGTTCGGTGTTTCAACTGCGCATGTGCACAATGACATTTTATCCCGAATGACCCGCGTGACCTAACGCACGCGTGTGAACGCAAAAGGTGGTCGCACAATGCGCACGTGTAACTTGGCGTGACATTGCGTCAGTAATTTTATCCCGAATAACCTTTGAGATGCCGAACTGGCTTATTAACGTCCGCTGACCTGTCTCTTCTTGATCTCCTCCTTCTTTTGTTCCAAGAAGGCAGCTGGGATGCCCGCGATGTTCTCCTGGGCACTAGTCAGGAGCTCCCAGAGTTCGGCCATAAACTTCATGGCGTTCTTGGCGTTCAGGAAGCCAGTCAGGTTGATCTGCATCGTCTTCGGGTTGGGATTCTGTGTGCACAAAACCAATGAAGATCAGGGCCTACGGAGACAGGGAGCTAAACCTCTCATGGTTCTATTCTCCTACAATTATACTGGATTACATGGAGGCTATTTTGTGACCTCAGCGAACAGTAAAAGTCATGTTTTCTTTTTGTGTAATGAAATAAATAGATCAACATGTGGGAGAAGGAATTATTCAAAACTTAATCAACTTTAAATCAAACACAACAGTGCTCAAAACATCGAAATCTTCCTTAAATTGACAAGATGACCTGCAAATATATCATCCAATTAACAAAATGCCTAAAACAAATTGATAAATAATGCTCCCCAAATAAAAGCTGATCAAAATGGTTTCAAATTATTCAGATTAAATTTACCAATCACCGTTTGCGTGTTTTTAAACAACTCCGCCCACAATTGAGTAACTTAAGTATTATTGATCTTTTGCCGATTTGTCTGGCTTTAATTTATCTTTAACATGGACCCCATGTATACATGCACATGTAGTGTACTTTAAAAATGATCTCCAAGAGCACATTGGGTAACAAAATGATGTCAGTGGTAATATATAAGGAAGGAGCATGTCAAATCCTGGGAAGTGTGGGACTGCTTTTCTACCCAATTTGGAAACATTTTCAAAGTGAACAAAGAAACTGGCAGGAGCGGGATTCGAACCTGCGACCTCCGGGTTACCGTACCGGCGCTCTACCAACTGAGCTATCTTGCCCTATGTTGGCGGTCTCCCAAATTTGGAAACACTTTGAAACACTAGTTAGAATGCGCAGGTGCACACAGGCAGCGGCCGTTTAAAGCAAACATACCTTCACTACTTACTGAGCAGCGAGAGGGGCTTTGTATGAGGGACACCCACTGCGCACAGTCCAAAACTACTTGCCAGCACTCAATAGACTGATTCAGTGAGCGTCGCCCGATGGTGTTTTGACCAATCACATTCGTGGTTTGTGTCCGACATGCGTGCAAAAAAAGCCTGACATGCGTGCATGCGCAGTGTGGCATTGGAGAGGAACACATGTTAATTGCCCATGTGCGTAATGGGCGGGGCTTACTGGATCGGTGTATTGGGCAAAGCCCTATAATAGCCCCTTCTGTGCACTTCCGGGTTAAAAGCGAGGCTCCCAGTGCTAAACATACAAAGTGCGATGTAAACAGCCATACATGGCAGCATGTTTATTTAGCACTGAGATCCTCATTTTCAAGTGTGCAGATCGGTGCAATTTCCGTCAATTCGAGATTTGTCTATGGTGTGTTAGCCCTGTTGACGCTACATGGTGTGCATGAATGTATATATGCATGGTGTATGGTGACTGAAAAATGGTTCACTGTTCCGGGGGGGGGGAACAGTCAACGTTCCCAGTGAGAATTGGCATTGTTCCAAATTGAACGTTCCCAGCACTCCCCAGCTTTGAGCTGCTCCTGTACGGGTGGTATTGCTTATTTCAATTTCTCAACATCGAAAAATGTTACAAGTCAGTAAAATAACAAAACTGAAGTCCAAGGTCAGAGTCTTAGAACCACGATCAAATACAAACCATGTCTCATTCTAACACTTGTTCCTAAATCTCTTGACAAAAAGTAGTCAACAAACTGGGGCGGTACCGTCTTTCCTCCTTGGCCCCCCCTTAGGGCCGGCACGTCACAAACTCGCCGCTGTCGGAACCGACGAGCCGCGAGAGAGAGCAATCAAGCGATCGCACCTTCCTTGCCTGTTTCTTTATGTGAGCATCGGCTTATAGAGTTGGGAGAATTTATTACAAACATCTGAACGTGAGAGATGAGACGGGGAGCACATTAAGAAGCCATTCAGACGTTTTGTTGAGAAGACAATTCAATTCAACAATTTATTACTCGGACTGACAAGGGGACTTTCCAGGAACATTACAAATTATCAACTACTGTGAACATGTTTCCTTTATGTTTTAAACAGGGTTTCAATGCATCAAGTAGAGTAACTTTTCAAAGGATACCCCATTCTGAACTTTCGGCTTGAGACAGCCTTTTCCTCAGTAAAAGCAAATTCTCCAAAGGAGTGTCAGTTTTCGGATGCCGCTCACTCAAAATTCTGATTCTTTTTTCGTTATTGCATGAAACCCTATTACACAGAAATTTGGTGGTTGTTCTATTTTTTAGGGGGGGGGGAGGGGAGCAAAACAGAAAAAAATTTAAGTGATAAGATTGTGACTGCGATGGCACAATGGTGCCTGCATATTAGGCTGCAAATGCCAACATCACAAATTAAGACCAAGAAGTATAATTATGCAGTAAAGTTACTTCCATAAACATCTATTAGGGTATTCAGTTGACAAACGCCGACACTTTACATCAGTTTCAACTCGGGCTTGAACAAGCCTTTCGGACTCTTAAACATGGCCTTAGACACTTCTTCAAAACATGAGTTTTGTCATTTTTGGGGGGCAATTTCAGCTCCATTATTTTGTAAGCCACAATCTAGATCACATGGAAGCAAACCATTTTCTTGGGAAGTTCCCTCTTCCTAAACTATGCAATTTACAAAAATACTTACAGAAACTTGGAGTTGTTCTCCGAGAAGGGTAGCCCGTGATTTCTCTCAATTCAAGTTTCATGAGATGACTTTGCACACAGCAGAGCAAAATAACATCTTAAGTCTGTGTACTCACATTGACCACCTTCCAACAAGTTGCATTTTGCGATACTTGACCAAAGTTGGAGAGAAAAGAGTGGACACAGATAAATAACACAAACCTGCAAGGAGTCAAATCTTGGATTTTTGCAGCTCGGCCGTGTTGGCGTGATGGGCTCTCTTCATGGCGTAAGTTCGTACAGGCTTTTAGATTTCCATGTTTTCCTACCTGCCTCGTCACCTATAAAGGCCGGTTCATACTTGCTGCAACTGCGTATGTGCGTCCACGCATTCTATTGTCGGATGAAGCGTTCATACTTGGCCAAAGTATGAATTTGATTTCATGCGTGTTGCATACGCCAAATGTTAAATTATTTCAATATGTCCGACCACGCATACGATCAGTGTGTACGCACTTTTAAAATCTTTTCAAAAGTGCGCGTACACATACAAACTTTGTTTACGCACTGCGTGTTCTTTTGCACACTGAAGACCGCTAAAAATGGACCAGCGAACTGCGTAAACAGTGAATACGCAGCGAGTATGAACCGGCCTTAAGGGAGTGCACTCAGTTGCTTCTTCGAAATGGTAACAGAGGATGAAATTAGGCACAGAAAGTGCTCAGCCGTTACCAGCTTTTGATCTGCCATGGCATAGCCATGGCAGAAATCACAGCATAACAAGCAATAATTTCATTTGTTCGGACAAATTTCGCCCTCTGTGGTAACGACAATGCACAACCTCTATACTGTTAACTTACCGTAGTGCTTGGTGCATTTGACATTCAGGACCACTGCCATAAATCTTACTATGCAACTGTGTAAACCCCTTGCCACCGGTTGCCCCAAATACGTGCGGATTGAAAATCGCCACCTGGCCGGTTGACGTCATTTTCAATCCACTAAGTAGCCCTCCTACTATTTAAAAGGTCAAAATCAGTCAAAATTTCCTTCCACCTCCCCTGCTATACTTTTACACAGACATGATCAGATTACATGTGGTTTTGTACTATGGCAGGAGGGTCAAAAACAATCACCTTGACTGATTTTTGACCCATACAACAACATGGCTCAGAATGTATGTTTGCATAGGAGGGCTTTAGTGGGGTATTGTGTACGTTATGCTTGGCTGCACAAGCCTTTTGTTTCTATTTCGCTTGGCTGCACAACTGGCCTGGTGCCCCGGGTTCTCACATGTAATGCACGGTGGCAAGGGGTTAAGCAGAAAAAAACAAACCAAAGTTGAAACAAAAAGTTGAAAATGTTCAAAGCATTCTTGTGGACCAAGAATGATTTTTGTGTAACCCTAAACCCAGTGGCACTTTTTCTGAAAAGTGTCCCGAACCTGTCAAAATCCAACACTGTGCAAGATACCCATGGCAGATAGATTCTTTGGACAAATTAGAGCATCATAGCCCCATGTAAAGTAATGGTGCCAAGGCAATACAATCCCATCAAAATATAACGCAACACCTAACTGGATTTTGGTGCATTTCGGACGGTTAGGGTTAATGTAGTTTTGGCTTTGTACGTGTATCACAGCTGCTGACTTGACATTTCCTGCTTGACATGATTGTGGTACAGGCTCATTGTCTTTGAGCATATCATGAGGGTCCCAAAACGTACCTTTTTGTGGAGGTTGTCCTGTGAGGCAAGCTTTTAACCCTAACCCCTAATGGTTCATCAGGAGGACTACCCTGCTAAATCCAACAGAGTCCAACAGTGATTCATGTGGATTAACACTACATGTACGAGTTAGCTGCTCAATCCAACAGGCTCAAACTGTGTCTCATTTTTCTGTTGCCTACTGAATCCAACCGGATTGTAACATTATGAGTTAGCTGCTCAATCCAACAGGTTACAACAGGAATGTAAAATTGTTTGATCCTGTTGGATTCAGCAGGGTTAGGGTTTTTAGGAACCATATAACCTAAAATTGTCTAGCTTTCTCTCACACCATCAATTCAGTTCGGCACCAGACAGAGTCACACCATACCTTCACTGCGCGAGGGTGTCCAATCTACCTGCTCACTAGGTGATAAGCTTTGCGGGAGATTCAGACATTTGTTAGTTTAAAGACTTACTTGATCATCCAAGGTTTCGTTGTCGGCCCACTGCCCATCACATGGCCTCGTTTCCAATTTCAGCTCTGTACAAAAACTTGAAATGTACAAACTTTTTTTGTCAAGGTCCGTCTCGATTCAGAAATCCATCAAACTGCCGATGTCTGTGAGGCTTGATCTATCACAGCTGCAAAAACCTACAACAGATGACTCACAGGCCAGTTCAAAATTCACACAAACCAAATTTTGAAACCGTATCCACCCGACTGCGTGCGCATTTGGAAAACGGGGGCCAATTTCACGGAGCTGCTAAGCACAAAAATTTGCTGAGCACCAAAAAAGTCTTGTTTAATAAAAACAGGTTACCAGTCAAAACGCAATGAGATTTCCATCCTAACAATACGTGAAATACCAGTCACAAACAATATATGTGACCCACTCTGCAAAAAGGGCACATAAGTCGCTGTATGCTTTTATGCGTAATGGGCCGTTTTATGTGAAGAGGGTTAAACATTTTCAAACAAGTGGTTTTTAAGCGAGGGAATTTATTTTGCATCTTTGATACCTATATTATTCTAGTTCATAACCAAAATCTTTGATTCCAGTGAATAAAGTTGGAAAAAGAATGTGTTTGTGTCGAGTGCTTCAATCTATTGCTTTGCTTTTTGTTATTTTAAATGGCTTGTTTCTCAAGAAATTCCTGAAAACAAACATGCAAATATCCAAATATCTCGCGAATGCAAAATGCTACAGGCCTCAGACATATACCATATGAAAGCTAATAAAATGGCCTTTCCAGCTATATATAAAAACACCATTTTCAAGTTTTGCAACATAATTGCCCTTTTTGCAGAGTGGGTCACATATATCACATGGAAATTTGGTTGGTAATCATGTTTTTACCGAGGAATACTGTTCATGCTAAGCACATTTTTATGCTTAGCAGCTCCCTGAAATTGGCCCCAGTTCTCTTGCAACAGCGCAGTACAAAAATATGTGTGAAGTAGGAACTGGCCTCTGCTTAAATCAAAGAGGATGCTGATTGCTTATAGAGAAGTCTGCGTCATTTTGTAGTTTTATGTAGATTGCGTATTGTAAAATAAAACAGCCAATTATTTCTGCCATGAAATAACAAAAAAGTGACTTTTGAGAGCTATTTCTAGCACTGCATAGCCTGCTGGTGCCATCTGACGTTATAACACCTACTCTCCTTTTGTGCCTAGTGCTACATGAAACTACAAAATGACGCAGACTTCTCTCAGCAATCAACATCCCCTTTAAAAGTTATACCCAGATGTAGTCCAACTCCCCACGTCCATCCAAGCCGACAAGATCGCCTAACTACAAACCCCCAAGAAGATGGTTTGCTTCCGTCCTGCCTAACTGTTAACATCAACCAATGCCTATCTGTTTTCCATTCACTATTTCCTTACCTCTTCCTCCAGTTGGTTGTAGATGAACTCAATCAGGACGTCGTCCTCGATTCCCAGCATTTCCGTGACTTTCCGCGTGATCCAGGGTTTGAGAGTGTCCATGTTGATCTTGCTGGTGCTCACCTATGGAGAGATAGTCAAAGCCAATGAGTCAAACGAGAGGAACATTTCACAGAGCTGCTAAGGACACAAATGAAAGAAACAAAAAATGGTTTTACTTGGCAAAGAGTTTACTGGTCAAAATGGTGTCTGATGTGCATAGCAAACTCTCCTTTCATTTTGAGATACAGGCCTGTAATGAGAGGAGAGACCATGGTGGGTGAAAAGGTGTATAAAGGTCTACTTTTTGTAGTTTTGTTTTTAAATTGATAGATAATATTTTTTTTTTGTGTTTACATGCAAACATTCTATTTGGCCAATGGATAGCCCTAGAAGGACGCTATGATACAGCGTCCTAGCGCCCAAGTATGCAAAACAGTCCTATGCTAGAAACCGAAGATAAAAAATCACACTTTACCTGCATAAATATTCTTGGCATCATCTTCGTCAAACAGTTCAACAGCCCATCTCCCCGGTCGGATAGAAATATTCCTCCAAGAATGTCAAGAACAGGAGATATTTGCGGCGCAAAATCGTCTCCACGCAATGCTGACTTCACAAACACGAGGAGTAATACCCACATTTAGAACGTTCATCAACAGAGGGCGCAATTTACAGTCGCCGCGTGCACGGCCAAAATTGCGCCCTCTGTTGTTGATGAACATTCATCAAGGTATTACCTCCTCCTGTTTGTAAAGTCAGCATTGCGTGGAGACGATTTTGCGCCGCAAATATCTCCTGTTCTTGACATTCTTGGAGGAATATTTCTATCCGACCGGGGAGATGGGCTGTTGAACTGTTTGACGAAGATGATGCCAAGAATATTTATGCAGGTAAAGTGTGATTTTTGATCTTCAGTTTCTAGCATAGGACTGTTTTGCATACTTGGGCGCTAGGACGCCATATCATGGCGTCTTTCTAGGGCTAGCCAATGGACAACTACTCAAAGCATCACCAATTCAAAACTCGATCCCCTTCCCCCACCCCACCCCGCCTCCTTTTTGAAATGTTTTGCCGGGGAAAAAAAAGACCAGTTAAAAAACCCATCAAATTTCACGCTTTGTTCTGTAATAAGAACCTGCACATGGGCTGAGATAAGTATGAACTATTAAAACAAAATCACCATGAGAGTTAAAACATGAACTACAAACCCAGACTTTAACATGACACCTGTCACTCATACTTGACCAAATAACAATCCGTCGCAAATTTCATTTCTTATTAAGTCAGAACACAGGATGAAGCTGAAGACGGGCACAGAAATTCCGACAAGCTACAGTGTCCAAGAGTTATAAAAACTACTGCGCCCATAATCACCTTTTTCTCCAGCACTGCCGCAAACTTCATGTTTTTCATGAGCTTCTTCTGTTTGTTGGCAAACCGATTGTCCTGATCGTAGCTGGTACCCTGCAAACATAACACAGTGAACCCATTTATTAATGAAAGTACTGGTTTACAGCACTTCCTAAAAAAGCAGTAGCCATGCAATTATAATGCGATGCATGACGGCCTGTACGTTGATAGCCACCTGGGGCAATTTGTACAGTAGCAGACATATGTGACCCGCTCCAGAAAAAGGTGATATAAGTCGTGCTATGCATTTACGTGTAATGGCCCTTTCAACTTTGAGAGGGTGAAATTATTTGTC
This sequence comes from Hippasteria phrygiana, assembly GCA_037893225.1. Lineage (NCBI taxonomy): Eukaryota > Metazoa > Echinodermata > Asteroidea > Valvatida > Goniasteridae > Hippasteria > Hippasteria phrygiana. Next base: position 419,786 of record JAZGUH010000372.1, read on the forward strand.
AAAATTCATTTTTTGTTTTTGGTCTTTAATGACATCTTAAATACCTGAAGTTTCAGGTTTGGTGCACAACAATGTTGATTTCAGTGAATAAAGAGAAAAAATAACCTTTTTAGAGTGCATTGTTCTATTGCATTGTATTAGAACTAGCTATTTCAAAGCCTGTTTTCTCTGTTGTGCAATTTGAACTCCATAGAACTAATAATATGCAAAAATGCGATATCTCCAGAACGGAAAGGGCTTTGGAGCTCTATCATGTACCAAATGAAAGCTTACATTGTGGGCTTTCCAATCATACATAAAATTCATTTTTCATATTTTGCGACATAATATACCTTTTTCCAGAGCGGGTCACATATGCACTTTCATCCAAGTCAAAATGGTTTTGGATGTATGCGTGAAACAATGGCAGTACTCAGTAGAGTGAGCAGACAATGCATTCCATGATCTGGATAGACTGGATCTTCTTTTAAATTGCATAAATGTTGGGTGCGATCAGTGGATCTGTGTGATCACATGATCGTGTGATTGGCAGATAATGCGAGTTCTGGCTTACGCGATCAGTCATCACAAGCCCTTTTGTTTGAGTCATCAGCAAACAGCCGTTGTATATCGAGGCTTGAGGCGCGCGCAGTGCCGCTGGCCGATAATCGATCGGAAAACATCGTTCATGTTCAAAAATCCGCTCCATTACTTTGTACACAGCTGGTTTGTGCATGCAACGAAGGTGCACGAAAAATTCACTTTTTGTCAGGTTTAACTTTGAGCATATTTTCATTTTGAGCGGATCACAAGCTGCATGAATTACTACTCTGCCGGTAAGGTGAGTGTTTGGTTGATATATTCAGGGAAACGGAAGATATCGGCCAAAAAAACAACACACCGCAAAAAAACCCCAATACGAGTGTTTCCAGCTCTAAATGCTAAATGGCGAATCTCCCATGTCATGAGCCTAGAGCGAAATTTTCAAGCTAGGACCCTACTAATAGTACTATAGTCGGGCTTTACAGTCACTTCGCCCTCAACCACTTCGCCCAAAAACCACTTCGCCCAAAAACCACTTTGCCCACATGCCCGATCTGTATGATGTTACATTATAAATGTTTGTAAAAAATTACATTATAAATTTTACGAAATAAAAACCTCTTGGAAAATACTATAAATTTTAAATATTGTAATAATTTGAATGATCGACCGCTTGATGAAAATAACACGGATAGGCCCTATCCTTTTTGCGCTTAAAACTCTTCCAGGGCAGTGGCGGTGTCATTTTTCTCAAATCCAAAAAGTCTCAGTAACATTCAGTACTGATAAATACACTGGTACTTAAAGTGGTTTTTGGGCGAAGTGGTTTTTGGGCGAAGTGGTTTTTGGGCGAAGTAGTAATTGGGCGAAGTGGTTTTTTGGGCGGAGTGGTTGCGATGTGGTTTTTGGGCGAAGTGACCGACAACCGCCAGATCATGTCCAAATGTAGTCCCAGTAACTAGGACCCTTCATATCGCCTTTTTTAACATTTGGACATGAACTGGCGATAGTAGGGTCCTAGCGAATTGTGCACAAAAAACGGCACGGTTGCAAAATCGACAACATTCACATGACATTAGGCTCCAAAAACATGGTAAAAACAATCCAAACGAGAAAAAAAGTTACCCCGATGAGATCTATACATTCATGGCATTCCCTAAGGCCGCTTAAATTGTTCTCAACAACCGTTAATTTGACCAAAAAAATCATGATTGCTTACCGCTGAAATTTGCCAGGCACCGTTCGCCATCGAATTTTTGGTTAAGCCCGGTTCGGACCGACTCGGCTCGGCTCGGGAGGGCGCGTCTGACGTCGCAGTCAGGCAAACAACAAATCACGCATTATCAACGACTGTTTCATGGTGCGATACATGTACGTGCGACAGTATGGGCTTTTAATACAACCAAGTTGTAGACGACCCATTGGAAGATGGTACCATGAAACAGTCGTTGATAATGCGTGATTTGTTGTTTGCATGACTGCGACGTCAGACGCGCCCTCCCGAGCCGAGCCGAGTCGGTCCGAACCGGGCTTAACCAAAAATTCGATGGCGAACGGTGCCTGGCAAATTTCAGCGGTAAGCAATCATGATTTTTTTGGTCAAATTAACGGTTGTTGAGAACAATTTAAGCGGCCTTAGGGAATGCCATGAATGTATAGATCTCATCGGGGTAACTTTTTTTCTCGTTTGGATTGTTTTTACCATGTTTTTGGAGCCTAATGTCATGTGAATGTTGTCGATTTTGCAACCGTGCCGTTTTTTGTGCACAATTCGCTAGGACCCTACTATCGCCAGTTCATGTCCAAATGTTAAAAAAGGCGATATGAAGGGTCCTAGTTACTGGGACTAGTCCAAATGTTTAAAAAGGCGATAAAGGGTCCACGTTACTCGGACAAGGGTGGGGTAGGGCGACTGTATTGGAAGATCATTCACTGTCGTGATTGTACACGACGTGTGGGGCAACATGAGAAGCAGAGAGAGTCGCCCGCCACGTTTGCGGCAGTATGTTTGGGGCGATTTGATACACTCACACAGTTGAGTGGAGCCAATTCCGCGTGCAAGCGCTAAAAGCGCAAGCCGACGACAAAAGTGACCAAATTGCTAGTACTAAACATTGAAATTTTCCAAACACATCCCAGACGATCGGACCTTTTAAGGACACCAGAATTATCTCTAACATAACAAGATTAACATCTACGGAAAAATGTACATAAAGAAGGCATATTTAAGGGTTAAATTCTGAATCGAACCAAAATCAAAAATTACCCGAAAGAAACCTGCGTCCGCCATGCTTGCGATCAACGATGCCACTGTACTGAGCATGCGTGGTATAGTAATCAATATTCATGAGGTTTTTTAGAAATTACTTTACCCTGGAAAACAAATTGCTTTTCAACGAATTTCTTCAAAAAAATTTGTAATAAAATAAACAAAATTGGTAAAAATTTCAGTAAAATGGTAGAATTGTATATTTTACAAACTCTACGATGAGTATTTTGTGGAATGTGGATTTTTAGTGCTTCACTTATAGTAATTTCTTTGATTTAGCTTTTCAATCTCCAGAGTGTTAAATACCAGGAAATCACATAGAAGATATCTATTTATTCTTCTGATATCTCATCTGTGGGGAAAGGACGCGCGCCCGCCGCTGCCTCCATCCCATGCGTGTTTATAAAAATGATAATGCACACAGGCATGGAAAACGCGTGTTTCCAAAGGCTGCCATATCCATAAATGCGTGTCATCAGGAGTTTTCCGCCTAGCTTTAGCGAGCTAGCTGTTGTAATCTGTAGAAATTACTGAATCAATTGCGACCTTTTTATAGCATATTCCTTTAAACAAATCGGTCAGCATTTTGACAGTCTTCACACTCACAGTATACAGTGAGAGGTGCTGTTAAGTGTTATGCTCTGATCTCTGTTGTTTGTTGCACTGAACCATCATAACTCAGATACCAACTTGACAGTCATAGACTAATGCTTGTTCTGATCTGATGTGATTTTCGACTTCATTTGTACTGTCGCCAAATTAACAAAATAAACATTTCCACCATCCATGATGCCTCCGATACTAATGTTGATGAGCAACATCATCTGGCTATCATTATCCCTACATCAAATTCAGTCGGGAGCTGCTGACGTCATTGAACCGTCTCATCTTCAGGACCCTAGTACTGCATCCTCCTTGCCTCCTCCATCCTCCTGGCCAGGCCATCTGAAGCCATTGGGCTCAGAGGCTGACCGCCTCCCCATCTCAGAGTTAACCGAGTTCCCTTCTCCGACGGAGTTTTTCCAGAGCTACGTGTACCCCTCAATCCCCGTCGTCTTCAGGCGGGGAGCGAGGCGTTCCCCGGCATTTGAAAAATGGAGTGACAAGTACTTGAAGAGTTTCCCCGAGTCTCAGGATCTCATCGATGTGGAGATGCGTAAGGTTGAGAATAGAAGCGTTCCGCCAAAGAGAATGCCCTTCGCAGAGTTTCTCGACAGATACAGAGTTTACGACGAATATCTTGTCACAGGGGTTCCAGATTTTCTGAAGTGAGTTGGGAGGCCAATATGGCATGCACATGTGTTTCCACAAAATTGTAAGACACATTACTTTGGAATATTTGTTTTTGTTTTTCAGGAAAGATGTTCTTGTGCCCCCTCCTTTACATTGTGATAACATCACAGCCAACCTGGTGGACACAGTAAGTAGGCCTATTCAAGAAACAATCATAGCTTATCGATTACACATGGTCAGATCATTCTACTAAAGAAATTCCAAATTCTACCATAATAAAACAAATAATTTGCACAGTGAATGTTGAAGAAGTTTTTTTTTATTTGGCATTCAGTCTTTTGACTTATTTCCAGTGGGGTCCCATGATAGAAGATGAGGAAGAAAATTACAGTTTTAGATTTGGGAGGAAAACCCCAGAAAAGTAAAATAACAAAAAAAGGGTCGAAAAGTTGAAAGGATACAGATTTTTTGAAAAAGGAATTCCAAGGCCTGTCCTGCAACAGTCAAGAGAACTATATCTCATTTTTGTATTTGTGCTGAAATCCTCAATAAATCATTGCTTGCAACTAACCGTAGTCACTGGGTCCAATTTCACGGAGCTGCTCAGCACAAAAATTTGCTTAGCAGCAAACTATCTTGCTTAGTAAAAACAGGTTACCAGCCAAAAAGCCATGGGATTTTCATGCTAAGCAAACAGCTGAATGCCAGCCACAAGCGATACATAAACATTTGGTTGGTAATCCTGTATTTACTAAGGAAGACTTTTCATGCTAAGCAAATTGTTGTGCTTATCATCGCCGCGAAATTGGCCCCCTGCTAATATGCATAATTTGAATATGCAATTGGATTGGAATTTTAATTTTGGAATGGTGATCTATTTGAATTCACAGTCCTCTTTGATAATACACTAATAATCTGTTTCCTTGGTTACCAGGTCATGTGGTTTAGCAATGGAGGGACCAAATCCGTTTTGCACAATGACGACGTCGACAACCTGAACTGTTTGTTCAGCGGCCAGAAAGAAATCCTGTTTGTTAACTACACTAAATACAGACACCAGGTCAGGCTTCAAATTGACCTGTGGATCAGGGCCAGTAATGGACAAAATTTACTTTAATACCCCACTAAAATCGGTCAGGAACAGTAAAATCTCAGAAAATAACAATCCATTTGAGTTCAGAATTGTGTAAACACTTGGCACAGCCTTTAATTTTGTAAATTTAGTCAGAAATTTTTCTTGCAATATAGGGGAAGAAAGTTTGTGTTTTCTGTGTTAAGACCAGTTCATACTTCACGCGAATGTGAATGCGAAGCGAATTTGACGTCTTGAAACATTCGCGGCAAAGATTCGCTCAAGTTGAAATGTTTTCAAAGTGAACAAAGAAACTGGCAGGAGCGGGATTCGAACCTGCGACCTCCGGGTTACCGTACCGGCGATCTACCAACTGAGCTATCTTGCCCTATGTTGGCGGTCTCCCAAATTGTCAGTATCTTTGTTCGGGTGGGCGCTAGTAAGAAGTCATAAACCCAGAATGCCGTATAGCCAGGGATCACACCCAATTTTACGAAACAACCTGGGAAGCGACATTGTGGGGATCACTCAATGAGGATACGACTTTTTAACTTATAATTCATCAAACAATCCACAAGGGAAACTGACTAGGTAAATTTGAATACATTTTCAAAGTGAACAAAGAAACTGGCAGAAGCTGGATTTGAACCTGCGACCTCCGGGTTACCGTACCGGCGCTCTACCAACTGAGTTGAAATGTGTTCAACTTTTGCGAATTTGCAGCACAAATATTTGGCATGAGGTATGAACCGGCCTTTAGATGTTCTTGGCACCAGTGTATGGTCACTCATACTAGTACTACTAGTGTTCACATTAATTTCTGCTGGATTTTGCTGTAAAACATCTTGAAATAGCAGGTTGTGCCACATGTTTAGATGGTTGTTATCAAGGACGGTTGGTTATTTTTCCAAGATTTTGCTGTTCCTGACCGATTTTGATGGGAAGTATTAAAGTAAAATCTTTCCCCAGCAATTTAGATGTTGGTTTACAAACTCCCAGACCAAAGTAGACCAGTAGGCTGGGAATATTTCTTTTGAATATTAAAAACTTTCTTTTAAACAAAAAAATCAATCTCAGATTTCACACTTTTAATGAGTGAAACATCTGCCTTGTGTGCTTTCATTCACTTGACAAATTGTCAATTATTAAAGATACTATGTCCGTGCTTTGGGGTGTAAAAGAAATACATTTCTAAATTGAATTGCTAATAATTGGTTACTCAGCCTGTGAAATATTGTCCAATCAAATTAGTTTCTGTTCAACGTGCAATGTGCAAAACCTGAGTATTCCTACTTTTCCTACTTTTTTTCTTGAAATTCCTATTTTTTCCCTACTTTTTCCAACTATTTTTGTCCCACAACTCCGAAAAATGAAATCTCATTGAAAATTTTTTATAGCAGTGTTACACACTGTCATATGAAAATCACACAATAAAGGGCTTGGGTGCAGGAGTACTGCAACTTTACTTCCAAGAGCTTTTAGTTGAGGATGGAGCACAAGTGTTGTGAGTACAGAACATGCCAAATGAGGCTTGTGATGCTGTGGACATGGGTGAGTATCAACGAAAAATACTCTTGAAAGCCCGCAAAAGTCCTACTTTTATCTTGATTCTGTTCTCCAAAGTCCTATGTACTTTTGTCTGTTTTAAATTAAATTTGATCGTTCTATTCTCCTACTTTTTTACCCGGGTTTGCTTGAAAGCCTGAAATACTGCAAAAGATTTCATCAGGTTTTCTACGGGGTGTGGTTAACTTGCAAACGGCAGGAGGTCAATAAGCCAGTTCGGTATTTCAACCGTGCATACAAAAAAATGTGCACAATGACATTTTATCCCAAATGACCCGCTTGACCTAACACACGCGTGTGAATGCAAAAGGTGGTCGCATAACGCGCATGTGTAAAATTCAATCAGAATGGGCGTTTGCTTAACATGGCGTGACATTACGTCAGCAATTTTATCCCGAATAACCTTTGACCTTTGAGATACCGAACTGGCTTATTCTCGACAGCCTCTTCATGCTGACGTCGGCGTAGTAGAACACTTAATTATTGGAGTTTGGTTCCAGTCTTTCACATTGTGACTTGGTTGTTTTAAAATCAATTTTTTCCAATATCCTGATACGACAGATTGTATTTGACCATCCGGAAGGTAGCTATTCGAGTGTGAACGTTGAGCAAGTAGATTTCAACAAGTACCCAGAATTGCGAGATGTTGAGTTCTTTGAAGCGAAAATGGAAGCAGGAGATTGCATTTATATCCCATATAAATGGTAGGAGTCCTCTTTAAAAGAACATGTTTTTTTGCAATGTAAAATCAACCTGCTCATTTTCTATCATTGAAAAAAACTACAAGGAAAAACAAATAACAAGTTTTAGCCAAAAAGATGGCTGAATTTTTTGTTAGAAAATTGCCGATCATTTGGAGATTATAAACAGTTGTATTCTTGAAATGATCGAAGCTCTGTACATGTGTAATTAGATTTTGCCCAATTATCCCTATGATTATGTCAATATATAGAGGAAATATCGAAATATCTTCTAAAATGTACATTTGCCAAATCCCCTAATAATTTGTATAAATCAGCAGTGTTCCAAATTGAACTTAAAAAAGAAATCCTTCTTGTACAAGAACTCACTGAAGAGTATTTATTCAGAAAGTTGGCACCGAAAATGCTGAAGGAAGCATTTGGAATAAGTTACCATCTCAAATGCAGTGTGACGTATTGGACAAAATTTGTTAGTATTTTCTTTGTGCAACCTCTTGATAGTACGGACAACGGCCATAGTCGAGCTTTGAAAAAGACCACCTGACTGTTGGTGTCTATAGGTGCATTTCTGCCTTACTCAATCCATTTATTTTTGAACTACATTGTATATTGTTCTTGAATGGGAGTGTGATAATCGTTACCCTTAGGACCCCGTTCCATATAAGAGAACGAAGGAGACAGTTTATGTTTCGGAACTTACCTCAATATTTTGCGATGATACAGGCAGGAAAAGTCACTCTGTGTGCTTAAAATCATCTAAATAGTTCGCTGAGATATCATGTTGAATATTGAGCAAGCTTAATTTTGTGGAAAGAGGGCAGGGTTTTGATTTATGAGGGAAATTATGGGGTAAAACGGCAACGTCTCTGATTGCAAACAAAGGTAGGAAAGTCTCATTTTCTTTAAAAGTGCATTTTAAAATAACAACAAACATGAGTTAATCTGAAGAAAAAAAGACGGCTTTAGCCTGCAAAAGTCACTTTGGTACTGTAAAGTCATCTGCAAAAGTCAGTTTTGAACGGAACTCGTAAAAAACATAGAGGTGTCCTAAAGGTAACGATTACCGAGAGTGTAATGAATAGGTGGAGCTTTTTCAAACAAAACTTTCATTCACACGAAAGGGCCTCCAAGTGCGATGAATAGAATCACTCTATTCAGTGTGGTGCCTACTGTTTGCATTTACACTTGGCCCATCCACAACAGCCGGACACAAAGGGCTAAGCAGCTCCACGAAAAGAAGTGAAAATTTCCTCAGCAATATTTCTTACAGCTCCTTAAAATTGGGCTTTGTGATGTCATCACTTTTATGTACAATACTTTTATAATTTACCCTGTGTGTCCCACTTCACAATGCAGGTTTCACCAGGTGAATTCCGTCAGTCGTAACATCGCGGTGAACATCTGGTGGAACCACAGAGCCAACATCGTCCCAACCCTGGCTACCTGCGGCAGTCCAGACCCAGGGCTGTCATTGGCAGATGTCGGGTTCTTTTTCCACGACTTGGTAAATAATGAGAAAGAGGAGGTGGCGTATCCTGAACTGATTTTCCTTGACAATCCAGGGTAAGTTAACAAATAATGTTGGCAGTCTTCAAAAACAATGAATAGAACGGGTGGGGAAGGCTGGGGGAGGAGACTTGGGATTTTTACAGTCCCCCAAAAATCGAATTTACTCTGACAGAGGCTGTTGGCTTTTTGTCCGAGAATGCATACATATTTCTTTAAAAAAAAATTAAATCCAATTTTATAAAAAAAAGGATTTCTTCTATTTTTGTTAACATTTGTTTTAAAAACCATGTGAATTATTTCTAATTAAAAAAAGGGCTGAGTGAAATTCCAATTTCCAAAAATAATAATTCTAATCTTGAGCCATGTGTGGAGCATTAGCTGGAAAAAAACTTTAGTTCAACAGTGTTTTTCAAGGTTGAAGGCTTAACCAGAATTTCAGTGTCAAACCTTTGTGATAGCTGTTATACAATGGAAGTTTCCTGATAGACAAGGTTTCCAAATTTTGTTCTTTTTATTTTTGTTTTACATTTTTAGTTTATTTTTGTGTGTGTGTTGCACAAATAGATACTGAGATGTACATGTATGTTCTATATTTTCAAGTAGTATAATTGAAATCGAGTTACACACTCATCCCGGTTCTTTTCAGAACCACACATCTTCCTAGAAGAGATATATTTCACATGGTGTTACCCGCAATTCCAGTCTTTCTCGTATCTTAACCACCATGCAAAGCTTCAAATCGTATTTAGTATAATACATGTGCTGCCAACGTCAGAAGAGGCCTATCCCCACTCCCCTCCCACACCCCTCCCACACCCCTCCCCCAAACCTCCCTCTCCCGCCTCCCAAGTCAAATCTTGGTTTCACTACTGCACAGGGTCCTTACAAGCTCAACACATTGGTCAATTTTGATATTATTGGATTTTTAAAATATAATTATTCGGAACCACTGGAAATAAAAAAAAAAAAATGATTGGTATAATTTTTGACTTCGTTGTCAGCCAAACTTTGACGACTTTTATGGAAGAGGAGGGGAAGCCTTCACTGAATGAAGATGAATTTGTTGGACTACTCAGCGTGGTAAGAAAAAAATGATGTAGAAAAACAGTTGTAGGATAATTGGATTACCAGAAAAAAATTATCTACACTTCCTTATGGGATTGGCTTTGGGTTCTCGGTGTGACAAGTGCTGTTATTTTTGTCCGCATTTCCTTGTACAAAGATTTATCCATTTGAAGTCTGAGAGTGTTGTCTGTGTAAGACCATGATGTCGGTTTGTCTTGGAAATTTTGAGCTATTTTAGGGTGTAAAACGTAGTGGTAGATTACCTTTTATCAGTCTAAAATGGTTGATACTAAGAACTTTTCCTTCACCTCATGAGCACTACATGACTTAAGATAGAAAAGCCAATAAGCTGAATAAAGTCGTGAAATAATATTTTCAGACGTGAAATTCATGAACTCTTTCACTACGGTATTATAATGGGGGCTGTGACGCAATTGTTTTACGGAATGTTTACAACGAGCCGCTCAGAGCGGCTCGCCGGCAGGAATAGGCTTTTTTCGAGCCGCTGTGAGCGGCGCGCCGCAGCGGAAAGGTTAACTCTCCCTCTCCAGGTGCCAAATTGGAGCCAACTACCCTATCTATCAAAACCTATCGAGTGACAGGTCGAGACACACAAGCTGTGGGAGAGGAGAGGATTTTGTTTTTCGATAGGCTGTGATAGTTATAATAGTACGAGGGTTAAAGTCGTACAGTGCTTAATTCACAACGTCGGAAAAGGGCAAAACATATCTAGTAATTTACGTCATTCCCAATGCAAAATTCTGTCTGTCACTCAGTTCTGTCACTGTTTCAAACTTAACCTCTATTTTAAATATAATATTTAAGTGTTTTTTTTAATTAGGATGCAGAATATATTCTGTTGGATGTATTTACCAGTTGCTTTAAAGTAATTTGGGAATTACTTTGTATTTTTGTTTGATGAAGAAATTGCCGATGCTGCACGGGGGATGGAACAAGGAAGCCCTGGGCATAGGACATGAGGTAATTATCAAATGTTTGCTAATTGGTGTTTATGGATCTTGATTGATTTGTCTTAATAATAATAACAAATTTGTAAAGCGCACATATCCACCATGATATATGCTAAAGGCGCTACATTATTACCCCTGCTCATCAGGCCTATTAATCATTCCTGAAACCTTCTCAGCTCTCTGGGGAGTATACAGCCCCGGCTGCAAGGTATAAGCGCGCATGGGCTAATCAAACACACCACTGCCCTCACAGGCACCCATTTACTCCTGGGTGGAGAGAAGCAGCTAATGACAAGGTGTCTTGCTCAAGGACAAAACCACCATGACCCCTGTTAGACTCGAACCCACAATCTGTAGTATCACTGGGATCTTGAGTCCGGTACACTAGACCACAAGGCCACAGCGCTCCACTCCCGTTCATAAACCCTTGTGGGGATGATAAAAACAGGTATGCAACTTTTCCGCGGATCCGCCGATTTCCGCGTTTTAAAAAAATCCGACTGTGAAAAAAATCCGCGCTTCAGCTTGTTTCCCACCGTGCCGACCGCGGAATCGTCCACCAACATGACCAATATTGCTAGCGCACATCGTCTGGCTCCGTATTTTGTATACATACATTACATAGAAAGGTGCAGGACACAGACTCCGTACATATTCTATCGCGTACATGTATAGTCTTGCCGTTGTATGAACTAGTCGCAATAGCGCCCTCAATAGACTATAGACTGATAGTCTGGTTCCGCATTTTTTCTCGCGTCAATCACTGATCTCTATATAAAAATCTGGATTGCGCTTTGGCCGTTCAAGTTGTAGACGGCCGTCCGCCACATAACCACTCCATCCATAGCCGTATCCCCAAACGTAACGTGAACGTATAGGCCTACTATGTATTCACATGTACACAGGCAGGCGCGGGCTATGGCTAGGACTAGAGGCGTCACAATGTTTATTTTGGATGTTCCACACATGTGCGCGCGCGTGCACGCACGGTTATTTAAAAATAACCAATCAACGTTGGAAATGGGGAGTGGAAATATGGCGGCTGCTGGCAACATCTGTGCGTAAAGCGCGCAGCGGCCAATGCGCAATCCAGATTTTTATACATGGAGATCAGTGGCGTCAATTATTACCATTACAATACAATACATCGGGATACGGACACTATACCTACATGTACATGTTTGCATGACGTCGTAAGACTAAGAGCTTCACGCTAGCGCTACGCACTCGCATTTTATTTTCCGCGTTTTTGGAAAGTGATAAGTTGCATGCCTGTAAAGAAGGTGTTATCAGGAATAGAGATGGAAAGGGCAAGGAATTCAGGAATTTGTTCTAACACTGTTTGTCATTCCCGTTGTTGTCCAGTTAAAAGTGAAGTTGTTTTCAAGGTTTTCCATTTTAATAAATTTATGTTAACTCTTTTAAAAAACTTTCGGACAGATGTTTCAACAGATGGATCCAGACGAGGACGGTAGAATAACATTACAAGATATAGGGAAGTTACCAACTCAGGTATGCTTTACAAAATTAATGTTGGCTTTCATTCAATTTTCTTCATTTCCTTGTACTACAATTTATCAATTTAAAGTCAATGGTTGTAAATATTATTAGTATTATTTTTTTTATGGAAGTCACCCCAACTCGAGGCAAAGACCTCCGTAGGTTGTAGGGATGGCCACATTTTGGGTTACTAACCGTACCACCCAACCCTACCGCCCTTTCCTGGGCCCAGATATAATTAGAGGATGATTCTTCATCAGATGCCAGGGGAATTATCCCAATTTTCGGATCTATAGACCCAGGGGTGAGGTGGAGGGGGGAGGGGGGTAACTTCAACTATTATGGTGAGACCAACTAACTTCACCCTTTAAAATTATGAAGCGCTTTGAAGCGGGGAGTCAGGTTGGGGCAGTGGTTACTGTCCCCGCCTTTCACCGCTGTGGCCCGGGTTCGATTCCTGCCCTGGTCTACATGTGGATTGGGTTTTCAGTCCCTACCTGATTCCGTGGGTTTTCCCCAGAATATTCTTCTGGGGTTTTCCTCCCACCTCTAAAACTGTAACTTCTTCTCGGTGTCTTCTCTCTACAGGTTTCTTCAGGCTTTCGAGCTACAGTGCCTGGGGCACTTTTGAGGAATCCTTGGTTTCATTACCAGATAATAATAATAATAATTTAGTAAGCCAAGGTTAAGAATTGCCGATTCGTGGCACAAGAAGAATTTGTCTCTTGGAGGGGCTTCCCACATTATTTTCTACATATTCTCCCAAAAACAAATAATGGGGAGGGGGGGGGGGGCAGGGGTTTTGTACAGCACTGCTATTGATGGTATTTACAGGGGTGAGATTGGCCAAAAATGAAAAATCCACGAAAAATCCACGAAAACCCCAGATCAACACATAGTTTGCATTTGCCTAAAGGAACCCCCCCCCCTTAAAATATCCGTTTTTATTGGTCTATATCCACTTTTACAGGTAAAAACACATTTAGGACAACACCTCAGGAATTCCAGATTGCAAAAGAGATTCTTTAAAAATTCTGAAATCCCGACAAAAAAATCCTGAAATGAGAAAAAATCCTGACAAATCTCACCCCTGTATTTAGCTTGGGCCATATGTGACCCGCTCCAGAAAAAGGTGATATAAGTCGCGCTATGCATTTGCGTGTAATGCCCCTTTCAACGTTGAGAGGGTAAAATTTTTCGTCAAAATTCATTTTTTGTATTTTGTCTTCTTAAATGACATCTTAAATATCTAAAGTTTCAGGTTTGGTGCACAACAATGTTGATTTCAGTTAATGAAGTGAAAAAAATAACCTTTTTAGAGTGCATTTTTCCATTGCATTGTATTAGAACTAGCTATTTAAAAGCCTGTTTTCTCTGAATGTGCAATTTGAACTCCATAGAACTAATTTATGTGCAAAAACGCGATATCTCCAAAACGGAAAGGGCTTTGGAGCTCTATCATGTACCAAATGAAAGCTTACATTGCGGGCTTTCCAAACACACATAAAACTAATTTTTCATATTTTGTGACATAATATACCTTTTTCAAGAGCGGGTCACACTGTGAACAAGTAACAATGGATTCAGTGCCCAGTAACAATAGACTTCTATTGTTAGTGCGCCGTTTTTCTTTTGTTAGATGTTCATAGTGTCACATATGTTACGAACTTTAGTATGATGCCGCTATCTGGTTTATAAAATGTTTATCAGTTGTGGGCTCTCCAACTTAACTAGCTGATCTGCTGCCCTCTGTAGGTAGTGCACTTGGCCGATAGACCAAACTCTATATTTAGACGCAGAGCACGTACCTCCTTCGTTTCTTTTTTCTTTCCAGGAGGAGGAGAAAGAGGAGGAAGAGGAGGAGCTTTTTGGTCTCCGCCTGCAACAGAAGCTGATGATGCTGATTGACGTGATCGATGAGGAGATTGTCAAACAGAAACAGGTGAATGTAAAAAAGTACATGTGATCCCCCACTAAGAGCAATTGAGTTTAGAGTACCGATGTGTGACGTCAGTTGGCATGACAACTGGTTCCACAAAGTTCTGTACAAGGTTGCCGAGTGTCCAGCATTGGGAAAGGGGTTGTGATTTGTGATCACGTCATAATTCTGTGAAACTTTTCCTTTGTTAACCCCTTGCATACGGATGACGCTGAATGGCGCAAAAACAAAAAGTGGCACCAGGCCGGATGACGCCATTTGCCGCTTTTTGTGCAGTTTCAGTCCACTGTTGGATTATTGTGTATGTTACGCTTGACCGCACAATCACATTGTGTCCGTTTCGCTTGGCTGCCAGAGCCTCCTGTAAGTTACCGTACTCAAGGGGTTAAAAACCAGTCATACAAACATATTGACATTGTGAAGTTTGCTAGATAAATCTGGGTGAGGACATTGCAATGATGTCATCACTTCAGGACTCTATATGGGTTCTTTATAGTGAGGGGGGTGGGGGGGGGGGTGGCTTGGGTGACTTTCCCCCTCCCCCTACCCCCCCCCCAGTTTTCAGTACAGTTTATTTTCCACTTACTCAATTCGGAGTAACATGGAGAAAGTTTAGAATTATGACAGTTTATAATAAGTGATGAAGGGCTTTATAAACAAATTGTTAAAATAAATAATAGTTTCAAATTTGTTTTTTACAAATTTTTGAAAAAATAGAAAAAATAAATGGGAATATTTTGTAAAAAAGCAAGCTTTGTTGTGCTCTGAGATTTTGGCAAAATCAATATCAGTTTTCCATAGCTGTGCACGTTGTAGGGATACGTGTAAACGTTGTCTGGCATCATTGGATCTCGCGGCAATTCACAAGAATACTATCGCAAATTTCTTCTGCAGAAACTCCTGAGAAAATTGGTGGAAAACCAAACGGCGTCGGACAGCGACAGGCTTTCACCACCGAGGGACCACCTCGGCAAATCGACAGGGATGGACGATCCCCCTTTTGCAGACAAAGATGAGTTGTAATATTTTTTTCTCATTCTAGGGAAGGTTGAAAACAAATCTTGAAAAAAAAGAAGTCTTTTTCACATTGATGAACTGAAGAAGTTTAATATTACTGTACCTCCGAGCTTGAAATTCGCACTGGACCGCTGGAATGAGCCGAGTAATATGAGTGCTGGTCTCAAGTCCAACAAGTCCAGTGGATTAGTATTTGTTTTCTCCCAAGTTGTACTCACCTCATAGAGAAAGCAGCACAAAGCACTATAGAGTCCAACAGCAATTTATATCAAATAAATAATGTAACAAGTTCTTGAACTTTCAATACACTTCAGTTTGGCTGATGAGTGACATATCAAATAAGGCCAAAAAGTAGTTCTTTATATCTTCATATTGTTTGTCTGTGGTGTGGGATTCCTGTAGATTCCTTGAGCTACTAGCATTGTGGTCTAGCAGATGTTTTTGTCGAATTTCAAAGCCTGTGCCTGTAAGAGATAATTTATGTATATCTGAGTTGAATTGAATTGATATGAACTGAGAGTCATTAAATATTTTTTTACATTTTATTTTTTTTATTTGTATTTATTTTTTACATGCTGAGTACATGGTGTTTATAAAAAATACGTCCGTGAAGGGGGGTAACAAAAAGGGAAAAAGCAACAACAAAAAAAAAAATTTAATTTAAATCATGCTGATGCAAAATTCCATCATATGAATAGCGAGTCAAAAGTTGATCATCTTGTTTTGATTAACGGCACACAGCGGACAGAAAATGCACTTCTGAACAGAGTTTTGTAAATGTTAAATTTTCACAGGCAAATAATGTTCTATAAATTTCCGTTTTGATTCCAATTTACAATTAGCGTTGCAAATTTTGTTTGTTAATTTTTTTTTTAAATTGCCAAGTGTACAGTACTCATGTATTTCAATCTTACTACATGTATATCACAAGTGCCTTTCGTAAGATTGGTTTTGCAAACACCTTGTGCCTGAAAGTACTATATAGGGTATCCGGAAAGCGTCATATTTGTATATTTTTGTCTGCGATATAATGGTTATTGTTGTAGCAGAGAAACTGATTACAGCGTGTGCCTTGGGTTAAATTATTTAAATTCTTTCCTGTTTGAATTATAAACCAGATTTTAATATGATTTGTAAATAACAATATGTACAGCTAGCTTCTGCATGTTTGGTTTTCTATGCGATATCACATGCAACTTGACTACAGTGTATAAGCCTTGATGTACGGTAAAAGCACCGCATGAGGAGGGCGCTGTTCAGTGCCATCCTATTGTTTCCACCATAATTCAAGAAAGGCTTATAAGGACTGCTACTTTGACAGTATGTTTCCTGAATATGAAACATGTTCCCGACATTAAACAGTTGGGATATGGTGTTTATAATTATTTTAACCTGCTGTGTCTGCACTGTGACTGAAAATTTCAACTTCATGGATTTTCTTCCACTAACGGATTAAGGAAGAAAATTATTTTTTTTGAATGAAAAAAAGCACTTACTACACTGTGCACCACTCTAATTAGTCTTTCTAAAAATATATTGTTTTATTATGTACAACACGCAAAGATCGACATACATTAATACTGTAGAAATTAGGAGATTCCGGCTCCAAGTTAAACATTTGAAACTTATTAAATCTGTTAATTATCATTGGTTGATTATTTTTGGTTGAAATGTCTGATGACTTTAATCCTAAAACCCTTTTCACACTAGTGCCTCTCATCAACCCGGGTTGAACTTTGAACCCTGGGCAAATAGGTCTCTCCCAAATGACCTCACTTCCTACAGATTGCCACGTGCATCGTCATTTTGGGCGTCAAATGTTCGCGACGCGCATCGGCTGCGCCGTATTTCGAAGGAATTTCGAGCAACATGCGCGCATTTAGAATATTTTGCACATTGTGTGCACAGCACCTGATGCCGTTGAACACGCAGTTGTAATTTTTCTACGAAGATGGCGTCCTATGAGAGAGATCTATCCGGGGCCGCCCTCAACCCCGTGTCGTTTCGCACTTCATTTGTGCAAACCATGCGACTTCAACCCGGAGATAAGCATGAACGATTCACACTTATGCGCACTATGCCATGACCTTTGGACCCCCACAACAGGAAACAAATTCTCAATTGAAAAATCTCAACCCTGGTCTGGAGCAGGGTCGAGTTTAACCCGGGCAAAATCAATCTTGGGGGTTGAAGCAGGGCTTGTGTGCGGGGTTGAACATTTTCAGGTATGAAACGTTGCATATTTTCAACCCCATGTCAACCCGGAGATTTGTGTGGTGTGAAAAGGGCGCAACAATCCCAAATGCTCTAATTTTAATATGATTTTGCATGCACCCTAGGGGGTTAGGGTTAATGCCAACAGATGAATAATTCCAGTGATGTAGTCGAGACCATCACAAGACCTTCGGTCTTAATTAAAGTCTTAAGCTATTCAAATGAACTGTAATAAAAGCATTCCTTTGTCATGGTTTATGCCCGTTACTTGTGCCTGTAACAAACTGGTCTTGAAACAATTTGAAACAAAACTGAAACAGCAAAAAATGCAGCATCCAACAGAAGCAAGACCAGTACAATTATAAAAACACTCAAACTCTAGCCATATTGTGTTTTTTCTTTATTTATGCAATGGCACATTTAATACATTCAGTTGGACTATCGCATTAATGGCGTATACTGTGACAGCACTCGGAAAATTAAAAAAACAAAGTAAATACAAACTGACCCTGATGTACATCAATGAAGCATGAGTGAACGAGCAGGCCTTATGGAGTTGTCAGGAAAGCCACCTGTTTTCAGAAATGATATATTATCCTCTCGGAACTGTTGGTAGCAAATTTATATTCCAAAGTGAGTCATCTGATGATGTAAACATCTATTTTGCAGCAATTTTTTTTTTCCCCTAAATGCAAACACAATTAGTTGGACGCTTTTACATCATCTGGCAGAACTCTCATTCCTAATGGTACCGTGTGCTGGCATTTGTTCGCATTAATTATCCAAATTAATGGCAGTTTTGACTGCGCCCGACGGTACATTGTAATTGATTTAAGTTGAGCGTTGGCATGAGCATTCCGCGTAACCAAGTAATGCAAAGTTCTTTCAGAAGCTTATCTTGAGAGACCAAAGAGGAATTCTGCTGTCTTTTTTTGAAAGGATAAGAGTGTAATGTTACAGATAGTTTGTAATTTTGATTGGAAGAGCATTAACTGAAAGGTTATCAAATTGTAGGAATGTAGCTTTGATCTCTAATAATAATCTGTTATGGTAAAAAAAACGTTTTGACCAAAACTGTTGATCACTGTGGATCATGGTATAAAGTTACCATTTCGTCAAAGTTGATCGTCTTCATATCTTACAAAAAAATCACAGCATATGGAATCTGCAGTCGAGAAAAAACAGTTAAAATGGCTATTAACACTTGTTATTTTTACAGTTTTAAAAATGTCAAAAAATAATTATTCTCACTTTAAAGGTATCAAAAACTTATCCACTCAGTATACAAAAAAATCTTGCGTTTTAGCCAGCAAAACAAAACATTGATTTCTCAAACCAAAGTTTTTAAAAACGGCTTTCAGTGCAACATCTCCGTTTGTTGTTTTGGAGTAATGCGGTCCGCATTTTTTAAGCGGTGGTGTGGATACAAAACTTTGTTTGTGGTGTAAATGAAAAACCTTTGTTCGGAAACTTTGAGGAATTCCTTTTTGTGCCTTGCTGTATTGAACTGGAATACAATCAAAGCCCTGTACTTGTGAAATTTAAATTAACGTTATGGTAAGGGTTTGCGGTAGGCACCATGTGAAACTTTATCTCTTTTGTGAGTTCAACGTAGAATGATTTAAGGTGTTATATTTATATTCACTGTGGAAGGATGTTTAGAATATCCCCGTACAATTGAATAAAATATGGTGGGATTATTAAACACTGCAATTGTGTTTGAAAACTTAATAACCAATGATAGGCCACCACAAAACTATAATCTGTATTTTATTAGTTTATATAAATTTTAAAAATAATTTTATCATAAGGCACTCATGATAATTTAACCTGTCAATCAGTGACAAATGTGATTTTTGTGGTCGCCCATTGCATATGGGACCTGTCACCGCCAAACCAGGAAATTGTTGAAAAAAAAAAGGACTTGGTGTATTTGGGATTCCAGCACTCAATGATGAAATTACAGAACGGGGCCCATGAAAACTTCCCATAACCACCAGAGCTACATGCGTAAACAAAAAAATAACCACAGCTCAATAAATAGGACTTGCAAACAAACTGAACTAGCTTGATCAAAATCAGGAACAGCTTGATGAAAATCGGGTCGTCAACGTGCCAATGTCAGTCATTGTATCGTAGATATGCAAATATGAAGTAAACTCCTGATTCAAATTTGTTTTGGCAATTATAAGTTTGTTCTATTTTTTAAAGACGTCACATTTAACTGCTTTTTTTTTTGCCTGACAAATTTCAAAGACAGTTGTTTCTCTCGAAATGGGTTCCAAAAATTCCCTAAAAATCCATCTTTATCAAACTAGAATTTTGCAACTTTAAATGGGATGTACATGTACCTGTACACTGGGCTGGATAGTGCAGTAGAACTTCACTATAACAGACTATAAATGTAGCTAATATTTGACAATATCCTCTTTCGCTAACAAAAGTTTATTTCATACATACACTGTTCTCTATAACGAGCGACCACAAGATTCAAAATTTATTGTGAATCTCGTGATGCGCGTTAACCTCATGAATACGGACGGCCATAGCTGTGGTTTGAAAAAGACCACCTGGACGGTTGTTGTCTATGCACATTCCTGCACATACTCAATCCATTGTTTGCCTATTGTTTGCATTTACGCTTGGCTGCACAGGCCCGTCTTGGCATACCAACACCCCATAAATAACAGCTGGATGCAAGGGGTTATAGTGGTGTTCTACTGTATCACTGGAAAGCTAGTTCAAATTCTGCATAGAACTCAAAATAGAAAATTAGATTTCCTTGTTTGGACAGAGCTGGGCACAATTTTTTCTCTGAAAAAATCTGAGGCACCAAAAAGCCTGGTTTGAGCGGTGGCAGGTCCTACCGGTCGTGTCTAGCTATTGTTATGTGTTATACCATGAGTCTGGAGCCGGGTATATACCGGGACTCGCTCCAGATGTTGGACTCGCCGCAGTTGGCAAGACGACGCTGGCACTGCTCGCAGCGGTGGTAGTCCTCGCACTGCTCGTGCACGAGGATGCCGGGGCTCTGGGCGCGGAGTTTCAGCTCGTCCTCGCGGTGGCGTTTCAGGCTGGCTGCATCCTTCCATGTGTCCTCCAGGGATTTGCGGTTTTGGAAGGAGTCGCTGAAACGGTTGGCCCTGTCAGCTATAAGTCTGTCAAGTGAAGAAAAAAACATGCAACTGCATTGATCCTTAAAGGTATGATATAGCATAGGTATATTGTGTTTCACCAGCTACATGGACAAAAACGGTCATGAAAAAAAGCGAAAAACCATTCTGTTTCAATGGTGATTTTGTGCACATCTATCCTTATCTAAGTCACGAGAAAAGTGAAAAACTATTTTCTTGGTTTAAAAGTGATTTTGTGCACGTTCAGTAATGTGCTTATTTCAATTGTCTGGTCTTTTTGGAGAATCTGCAATCTCAATGGAGTCGGCAAGTTTTAGAATCATTCGGCGGTACCTGGCATTTCAACTGCGCATGTGCACAATGAAATTGTTATCCCGAATGACCCGTGACCTAATGCGCGCGTATAAATGCGCAAGGTGGTCGCGCACGTGTTAAGTCATTCAGAATGTGCGTTCGCGTTATGTTGCGTGACATTACATCGGCAATTTTATCCCGAATAACCTTTGACCTTCGAGATACCAAACTGGCTTATTGTCCGCAAGGAAGCAAGATTCAGCTACTTTATGGAGTCGACTCCTCAAAACAAAAATGGAACTGTGATTCCAATTGTGATGTTGGAGTCGAATGTTGGAGTCCAACAGAGTGGACTGCTGGGCTGGAGGGGGTGGGTCATGTGTCTTAAAATGTCCTCACTCTCTGCGTGTCCTGTCTAGCGTATCCATCTCCCCTCTCTGTGTCCGGAGGTGGTTCAGCAGTTTCTGTCGTCGGGACTGCTCTACGGCGCCCAGCTGTTCCTTGTACACCTCGATGGCCCGCCGTCGCTTGTCGGCTAGCTGCTCGTTGGTTGCATCGTTCTTACCGAAGATTGGCTCCTTGGAGTCCGGCACGGCTGCCGGGAGTGGGAGGGGCTTGAAGCGCACCTGGGTGGGAGTGGCAAGTTAATGATGAGTGAAGATGTTTGCATCGGCAAATATACCACAAGGGCAACTTTTACACGAGTGGCGGGATTTTTAACCTGAGACTGCTGGAGCACTACCATCACTCTTCCAATTGAAGCTATCTTGCCCTTTGTTGCCATTCTCAGCTGACAAGTTTTTTTCGTAACTTTAAATAAGTCTAGATAGCTTCAGAAGAAGAAGAACGACGATGACAGTTCAAGATCAGTGCAATCAAGAATTCAGCTATTAAACTGTTCAGCTATTAAACAGTGGTATAGTCACTTATGCCAACTAACACCAATTAAATAACTTATCTTTGGTCATCAAACCAATGCTGAACTAATCGACAGGTTTTTCTATGATCAACTAATCAATCATCATTTCATTTAATCTATGATGAATTACTCAAGTAATCTATGGCGGCTAATCTATAGCCACTAAATGAATGGTCAACAAATCAATGGTCAATTAATCTATGGTGGTCTATTACCTTGGTCAGAAAAAAGTAGTTCTGAATAAGTAGTTCTGAAAAAAAAATGCTTCAAAATATGCCCCGAGTGTTTCTTGCACTACTGGTTGAATTTGGTTTTTAAGAAAAACCAATTTCCTTGCCTGGATGAAAAAATCCTACTTCTATAAATTTCTCCTTAGAGTCATCGGTCTACAGGTAAGCTATGTTGCAGGCTGCTCTGGCAGATTCATCCAACCGTCGTCAGAAAAACTGCAGAAATAGGCGTACTAGTTTCGAAAAAACTCACTTCAATAAAGACATTTTAATTTTCCCTGTCTTGATTGGAAAAATCCTGATTTTGATAAATCCATAACCTTCCCAAATCCTCGAAAATCCTCTGCTGAATGAAGGAATTCAGAGGACTGAGGGTCTTTGGAAGTTGAAGCATCGGAGGATTTTGCAGAATTGAGGGCATTAGAGGATTTTGCCTCTGGAGGAAAATGGAGGATCCAGGTCATCAGGCCCAATCTGATGCTGGTTGATTTCGGAGGATTGAGGTTACTAGGGTGTTTACGAAAACCCTTAGAGGATTTTAGAGGATTCATGGAGTGGTCCCCATAAGAGGATTTTGGAGGATTCAGGTTACGTGCAGCTTGAACACTTTGAAATCAGAGGATATTGGAGGATTCAGGTTATTCAGAGGAAAAATTATGCAGGGAGTTAGGGTTTCAATTAATGTCTCCCCGGAGTTTACTAGCCTAGTCTAAGCAACTACCCCTACCGTGCGCTGATCGGGCAGCTTTAGTCTAAGGGGTTCCATCTTGGAGAACGGCAGGATGATCTTGGGCACAGGGAGGCTAAGCGGACCCAGGAGTCGGGGGCTTATGAGCTCCCTCTGGGTGGGGGAACCCCTTGCCCCGTCTAGGTAACCTAGCTGGTCCTGACTGGCCATCTCGGCCACCTTAGCTAGCCTGTCCCTGATGTAAATCTAAGGAGGATGCGGCGTGGTGGATATAGGAGTGCAGAAGAGAATTGTACAGTGCAGGTGGGGAAACGAAGAAAGAATGGATGGATGGTGAACAGTATGCAGAGAAGAAGTAATGGTTTAAAGGTTCACCGAAATCAAAATAGGAAAAATGCTATGATGTTTAAACGATGATAAATACAAAAGAAATGAAGTTTTGGGTGCATTTACGTGTTTTAGTTATTCGTCAAGACTGAAAATGAGAGACGAAAAATACCCGTTTCTGGCTGTGATAACATTGTTTTCCATTCTCCTAACGTCCACAGCCGTGTACAAAACTCAAGGTGTTTGTCTGTGCAAAGTTTTTACCGCTAGCAGTTTCAAACCAGGGGTTATTTTTGTGGGCGGGACCACGCCCAATGATTTTTCCGTCTTAAAATCTTGATAAATACCCAAACCACAAAAATACATGAAAGTCTTTTTTCCTTGCGTGGCCATCTTTGTTTCTGAACCATCTAGAGCATTTTTTGTTTCTGTTTTAAACTCTGTGAGCCCTTAAGTAAGGATTAAAAAATGTTAATAATATGATGGAAAAGTGGTTCAAAAGCAGTGTGGAGATGAACTCAATTTAATGAGGTTTCTCTACGCTTTATTCCCCGAGGGATTCAAGTTAGGGATGATGAAAATTGACATAACGGTGGAATGCAGGTTTAACAAAAGTTCATGTTGATAAACTGGAAAGCATCCAGAAGCGTGCCCTCAAAAATTTTATTGGGATATGATTATTTAGATTATGAACATGCTTTAATGGAATGTAATTTAGTTACACTTAAACAACGTAGAAGGGATTTATGTTTTAACTTTGCTTTTAAACTGAAACATTCTAGCAGGTTTCGGGAGTGGTTACCTCAGATGAGAACCAGTCATGTGCAATATCAACTTGGAAATTGTAATAACTAATCCCAAATTATGTGCAAGACTAAAAGGTATCCGAATAGTTCCATCCTATATTTTGTTAATATTTTGAATCATAAATGAAGTGTTTACTCTTAATTCTTCTTAATTACTTTAATGTTTTGTGTATGTATTGTTTCTTAATATGAGTGTGTTTTTTATTGTATGCATTGTGGCAATTTAGCCTTTGAGCTACAAACACAATGATTTAATAAACCGGAAATAATAATAATAGTAATACAAGTAAAGACAAACCAATCAGCCAGGCAGTCAACTATAGGCAGTAAGCAAGCATCATCTTCATAAGTAGACTTCCGGGTCCCAAATACATGGGGCTCTGCAGAAGGCGCATTGAGCAACACATGTGCATACTCCATTCATTTGCACTGCACTTCCGGCTCCACATGACATCACACTTACGAGGACATACAGCTATGTTCATTGAGGATTTCTTTTGTTCCTCTTTATTTGTACTTTAACTTTCTTGCAACAGCTACCATTGCTTTTGTACATGATTTCTAATCGAGGACGTCCTCGATGACACTCTTGTCCTCAATTAGTCAACAGTGTTTTCCATGTGTGTCCTCGACTTACATTTTACAACAGAGTTCTAGTCGAGTCCCTGCAAGTCCTTTCACAAGTCCTTTCACAAGTCCAGTCAGAAGTCCTTTCATAAAGCCAGTCATAAGTAACTGGATGAACAATGACAAAGGAATACCTTTGTCAAAGCTCATTTGAATAGCTTGTGATTGGAATTAGGCAGAGTTGTAATCAGGTCAATCACAGGTGGAGGGCTTGTGATGGACTTGCAGGGACTTGCAGGGACTTGCAGGGACTTGTGATGGACTAGACTACATCCCTCACTTACAATCAGTAGTTACAACAGAGAGATTACTGACAACTTTCTGAGAAATCCTACCTGTGCTGAGAGAGCTCGCTGGTACATATCTGTCTGCCCTGCCTTGTCTCGTAAATACTGTTCTCTCTGAGTGGCCAGTCTAAAGAGAGATTACACAATAACATTGAGTGATCCCCACAATGTCGCTTCCCAGTTTGTATCGTAAAATTGGGCATGATCCCTGGCTATACAGCATTGTGGGTTTATGACTTCTGACTAGCGCCCACCCGAACAAAGAAAACTGACAATTTGGGAAACCGCCAACATTTTCAGTTGGTAGCGCACCCGCACGGTATTCCGGAGGTCGCAGGTTCGAATCCCACTCCTGCCAGTTTTCTTTGTTCACTTTGAAAAAGAATACACAGAGTTACTTTTGCAACATGTAGAATACTTGACCAGCAGGCTTAACTCTTAACATCTTAGTTGCACTCGCACCTTGAATCAAACTTACACTCGTTTTTCTGTACTCGTACTGTACTCGTCAAAATGTACCGGGCCGAATTTCATGACTCTGGTAATCACAGAATTCGATGCATATGACCCTATTCTGTGCTAACATAGCTATAAAGCAGAATATAGGATGTATGCATGCTGTCACGCCAAAAATTGACCAATCGCGATAGGATCGTGTGAACGCAGCTTCTCAGATACCGTCCAATCATATTAATTATAATTCAACGCAGAAGGCACAAAATCTATAGAAAAACATTTACTGCACGGCAACAATTAAGCAATAAATCACTCCTTGCAAACCTGTGAAATATGCTAACCATGTGTCTGCATTCTGAATTGTCTTCACTTACTGTATCCGTCATAATATCTGGCCTTGGCATGCAGCACTGGGGCCAATTTCATAAAGCTGTTAAGCACAAAAATTTGCTTAGCATGCAAATGCTTCCTTGATAAAAAACTGGATTACCAACCAGATTTCCACGTGTGAAATATTGCTTTTGACTGGTATTCAGCTGTTGTTTGCTTAGCATGAAAATTACATGGATTTTTGGCTGGTAACCTGTTTTTATTAAGCAAGACATTTTCATGCTAAGTAAAATTAAGCAAGACATTTTCATGCTAAGTAAATTTTTGTGCTTAACAGCTTTATGAAATTGGCCCCTGGTATCGAGTAGGGCTGTCCCAAATATTCCGAATATTCGAATACTTTTTGGTAGGTTCGAATATTTGAAAAGAATATATATGCACGTACAGATACGACTCTGCTATTTTAATGGAAAAGTTACCGCGCTTGGGCAGTGTCAAATGCCGTAATTTTGTCGACGGTTACTTTTTATGGACGGAGGTTTATTCTTCCCGTCCGGTAAAACCCTTATTAAGAAAATTACTGCAAAAACGCAGGCTGGAGTTCAATCATAACGTTATACAAACCCGTACTGATCAGGCGCATGCAATCGGGCGGTCGGGCGGTCCATAATATCTATCGCCGCACGTAAAACACTGACGTGCTTTGCGTGGAACTTTTTACCAGCACTGATGCAGTTGCAGCTGAGGACCAAGTTCGTGGAGCTACTAAGCGCAAAAAAATAATTTGCTTAGTAAATTTAAGATTCTTTGCTTATAGTAAGCAGGTTTATACAACAGGCCCCCCTGTACTCACTCCTCGGCCAGCTGGACTTGCTCTAGTCTCTCCAGGAACTCCTGGTCATGTTTGCGGTTCATCTTGGCAGTAGCCTTGGCCTCGACCTGCCCAGCTAACTGATCGGCGTACTCCTCTTGCTTGATGTGACGGGGCGGAGTCAGGCAGCGGCGCTGGAAGACATACGATCTCTGAAGAGGTAGGCAACAAACAGATTGATAAGAGCAATTTTGTTGACGCAGGGCTCATATTCTACCAGGGGTGAGATTTGTCAGGATTTTTCCTGATTTTTTTTCTATATTGTTCTTGAATGGGAGTGTAATGAACAGATGGAACTTTTTTAAACAAAGCTTTCATTCACACAAAAGGGGGGGGGGGGCTCCAAGTGCTATAAATGGAATTATTTGCATTTACGCTTGGCTGCACAGACCCGATCTTGGCATACCAGCTACCCATCAATAACACCCAGAGGCAAGGGGTTAAGAATTCCCCTTTCTCGACTTGAGGCTTTCAACTAATGAGGACCACAGCATATACTGACCACAACACCAAGTTAATAGAGTACCGAAGTGATGACATCAGTGCAATGTTTGGAACCAGAATACTTTTGTTAGTTTGTGTCAATGTGTTTGCATGACTGGCTGTTAACAAAGGCACTGACGTCAGACTTCGGTACTCTATACCGTCGCTTCTTATGAGTGGACTACGCTTTTCTTTTAAGAGTTCGTCACTTCACACGGGGTATCCGCAAACTTTCACAATATAAGCATATCAATTTATCTTACATGGAAGTCTGTGGGGCGTTCCTTCTTTTTGATCTTGATTGCCTCGCTGACTCCGAGATTGAACGCTGCTATTTTTTGTGAGTGGTGCCTGTTTGATAAATTGTGTGCCTACAGGAAATAAAAACATATAAATATTGTTTAAAAAAAAGAAATCATAGATTATTGATTCCTTTTTGGCCTGATGTTCCAAAATGTTTATAAAAAAAAAAGTTGGCAGAGTGATATATTGGTTCACTGACTTTGAGCTTCGACTTCTCAAAAGGATAGGTCATGACTCTAACAACTTGAATACGTTGTGGCGGAGCATGGAATGAGCTGTAGCAACTCATAAAGCATCAAAGTAAATCTTATACACAGCTCTTTCAGGAATTACCGTCACTTTTATTTTGGTATATTCCATCTCCTTCGTAGAGTGCCATGTCACATTTTGCACCTGTCCTTCATCCTACCTGTTCGTTAATGATTGACTCCGTGTCTTTAAGATGCTGGTACTGCTGTAAGAGCCGGTCCTGCTCTTGCTCCTTCCGTCTCCGCTCGGCCTCAAAAGAGACAGGCACGTTCCTCACCGCCCGCTGGTGACACAGGTAACACAGCTCCTGCCCCGCGCTGTGCCCGCACGCCGTGGCCGGAGGCGTATACTCCTTCATCTGCACTGCCCCGAACGTCATCTGCTTCTCGGGCGATCGGGGCTTGGGCGAACCGTTGGGCGGGGAGGGGGTGACACTGCTGCCTTTGATTCCACGGGGCGGAGTGGGGAGGGGGAAGTCGTCGATTAGGCTGATGCCGGTTGCTTTGGCGGTGGGGGCCATCTGGCGTGAGGGGGCGCGGGAGGGGGAAGCTTTCATCTCAACGACTGGTTCTGTAACGTCAAAGAAAGTACATAAAATCAATACAGGTGATCGTAAACGTGAAAATGCCTGAGCATTATCACAAGACCATGCAGGCTGTAGTACGTGGAGGATGGATAAAGCACGCTCTCTGAAACGTTGACTTCATTCTTCTCAGAATCACACTTCTTTCTTGAAGAGATTAATTTCACATGGTGTTACCTACAACTCCATAATTATTTTCTCATCGTATCCACCACGTAAAGCTTCAAATCCTATCTCACCTTCTCTGGCTTCTGCCTCCTGTTCACCCTCTGGCTCCTCCCCTCCCTCCATCTGTAATTGTTCTGTTTCCGCCTCCTCTTGTTCTTGAAACCCCGCCTCTCTGTTTGCTACCTCTCGATCCTCATCAATGGTTGGCATTCTTTTGGCCGGTTCTTCGTTTTCCGGTACCAATCCGTCTTTGCCCGAACCCTGGGAAATTCTGCATGGGACAAACAAGGATACAGAAATTTGTTGGAAAATGTCTTTTGAAGAAATGTAGAGATTAGTTTGATTCCTTGGAATCTTCTTTTTCCTTGTTTTTTCCCATAAAAAGGATAATACAGTAGAATAAGCCAGTTCGGTATCTCAAAGGTCATAGGTTATTCGGGATAAAATTGCTGACGTAATGTCACGCCATGTTATGCGACCACCTTTTGCGTTCACACGCGCGCGTTAGGTCACGCAGGTCATTCGGGACAAAATATCATTGCGCACATAATACCGAGCTGGATTATTCTAAGACGCTTTTTAGCCGTGCCTTCTTTTCATATTATTCATGGTTTATTTAATTGAACCTTCATGGCCGAAAGGCTGAGCTGCAACTTATTGCACAATATGTCATAACAATAAAAAGAAAACATTTCTATACTACAAAGTATATATGTGAATATGTTACATGTTTCTAGAAAAATATAAAAGAAATAATTTGTTTTGTTATATATGTAACCGGGTGAATTATAGCCCTTTGTTTTATTAGTCTTTTCGTTTTCTTATATCCTGTTTGTAGTTTAGTTACTATTTTTGTGTGTATTTTTATATTTTATCCAAACATATAAACCTTAATGTTTTCGCGCTTTTAACTCATATTAACATTTAAGGGTCCCTTTAAAACAAAAACTCCCTGCCAGAGTCTCCAATATAACCCCATTTGTGTGCTGCTAAATCTCCAGGTCTCACTCCCCTTCCCATGGGTCCAAGCGAATTTGTGTGGTTTTTGCTTTTATGCACTGCCTCGATCCCTGGTCTGGTGACGTGGAATGGGAGGCCTTAGGGTGATTGCCCTTCTTACAGAGGCTGGACAGTTGGTCCAGACTGGGTGTAGGCCATTTTACTTTCAGACAGGCTCTGTGCAAGTTGTGTCAGCTGCTAAACAATCTCCTCCTTCTTAAAGCTTGCGCTGGACTTTTCCAGGTTTTCCTTAGTCCACTTAGCAGGTAAATTAACCTTTCCTTTTGTACTTTTAATTATATTAATCATTAGTTTAATACTTTTAATTCTATTAAGCATTAGTTTGATTTATAAATAGTGTGGTTTGTGAAGTGTCAGTTCTCTAATTTTTGGATGAACATAGGAGCTTATTCACATTGTTTAGACGCTTTATTGGGTTGATGCCATTGTTCCTTAAACCTTTGACGATGAAAGTCGAGAGTAAATCTCGTTCCGGTCTGATGAGAGTATTACAAGGAGGGTGTGATGCATCATATAAAGTAGAGTACCAATTTTGTAAAATGAAACTTAAGATTATGTAGCGCCTACAACGCTTGTTTGGTTACAGAATCTCATTGCGGAGGAATTTTTTGTTTTCTTTTCTTTTTCTCAACATATAGTTGTTTTTGTTTTTAGTAGCTAGAGAAAAAAGCTGATATTATTGTTGTTTGACTAAGCATCATACAAATGTTTGGTACGCCTATTTAGGTCACGGCCATGTACAATTGTGTAAACGGTTTTGCCTAGAGATTTTGAGTGGATTGGCCAGATAAGGAAATCAACGTAAAGTTTTTCCATATTGCCAGTGACAGACCACTCAGAGCAAGATTTATTGTTCTTACTATTATAAGGCCTCGTGTTACCCTTTTGTCCTTATAATAGGGTGAAACAACAGCTGGACACTCCTTGGGGCTAGCTGACCCAAGCTGCCCTTGGCTTTGGCGACACTGGTCTGGAAGAATCGCTTAAGTACCCTATAGAGGCTGAATGGGGGTTTTCTTTGGATAGCGTGTTCTATTAAAGTACATTTGCCACCGCATCCTGGTCTACGTGTGCCTGATTATTGATGGTTAAAAATTTGGCTCACATATACAAATTGTTCATTATTTAAGAACATTATTTCTATTCAAAAATTAAACCTCAAATTGCCCATCAGATCAAAATTGTTTTTAGTAAAATATTCATGTAAACTTTCTTTATCCAATTTTGACAATCTTTACTGCACGGCACTCAATAGATGCGAAATCAAAGAACAGAACAAAAGGCTTTCATCAGAGACCAGTGTTTGAAAATGCTGAAACTGTATCCACATAATTACCTGGGCAACACTAATGTGTTTCCGGTCAACGGTCTGTAAATGGACGCCCGTGACAAAACAGAATCGGCCGTGTCTGGTCTCTGTTTACAAAACAACAAACAAACAGAGTTACACATGTTTACGTTTACATGGTCGCTTTACAATAACAGCCTTTTGTCAGAAGGTTGTTCTGCATAAAATTATTCAATCATGACTAAAGATTGTTTATACAAAGGGCTAATATGGAGGGTAAGGTTTGTAATGGAGAAGGCTGTGCTTTGAAAACTCCCGAAACTCAAACTAAAGTTGGCACTCAAGCCATGTAATGTAGTACATGGCCATAATAAATATTCTGTGATAAAAAATGATTATAAACTACATATAACACTACAGCTAGATATCTCATTAGGAAATGACTTGCAGTGATTAGCATGCTGTACTTAGGGACATATGTGGCCAGATAACCCACTCCAAAAACGGTCTAGCCCCTCCCCAAAAAGGTAATGAAATTCTTTGAAAAAAAAACAGGGATAATGAGCTGTACATGCCAACTTGCTATCTCATTGGAAAATCATTTGCTGTAATCACACATTTACAATGTCCGAAACACTTATTTTGTAGACATTTTAACCCATTCTGTCATTAACCCTTTCAGCCTCGCATTGTTTATTGGCATGCAGCCTCTGGTGCCCACATTGTTTACACACTAAGCACTTCAAGGTAGACTTTAATCGCCATTGGGGCTGAAGCGGGGTATAGTGCACGGGCGACTATAGTCGCCATTGGGGCTGAAAGGGTCAATGAGGCGCTGGTATGCCATGTGGGCTTGTGCAGCCAAGCGTAACACACAATAGGCAAACATTGGATTGAATACACGCAGGAATGCGCACATAGACGACAACCAGCCATCGTCCATATTCAATGTCTGAATCGTAATCTCTGCTTACGTTTCAGACATTAAATATCTGAAACATGAACAAGAGCCTTTCAGAAATGTTGACACCTACAAAAGCGTTTCAGACATTCCTGGTTCATATGTCAAATGCTACACTCAAGCGATTACACTGCAATGGATCAATTTTTTTGTTCCCTGTCCTCCATATAAACCATACATGCAACAAATTTTCTTCTGGGACTCACATTTTTCAGAGCCTCTGCCAAAGTCCCCGAGCCATCCATCAGGTTCAAGAAGTCCTTGTAGAATTTCATCTTGACTTTCCCATCCCGTATGGCCAGCCGGCCGATGCCGTTGAACGTAAACTCCACGTTGCGGTTTGATTGCACCGATCGCGACAGAGATAGGAGTACCTCCTTGACGCAGCGCTCCACCGTGTCGCGATTGAAGGGGCTCTCAGTTGACAACACGGAGAAGTTGAGTTGGACAATTGGGATTTGGCCTGGGATCATTGGATGAGCAATCAAACGTGAAATTGAAATGGTTTAATGATTTCAAAAAGTCATCACAGCAAAATGCCAAATTAAGATAATCATTCCAAGACTAACAGTACTAAAACAAAAAATCCGACTGACATAAATGATTATCAACCAAAAAAATACTAAAACCAAGAATAAACTATAAAACAAAAGAGACTGTGATTAAACAAAGTAATGTTTAAATTTACACAGAAACAAAAAAGAAAAGTACTTGAATATTGATCAATACTGGACTGCATTCAATATGCACTTTCACGGTAATATGCGCCATCTTGTTGACGGGGCAAAAAGAACGCACGTTGCTAGACACGAGCGCATTTTGGAATGAACGCATGATGACTTGGAAGCGCCAAAGTTTTTGATTGATGATGTGTACACAGCAACGCGTGTAAATTTGCCCCGTAAGCAAGATGGCGCATATTACTGTGAAAGTGCTTATTGATAATCAACTATTTTGAAAAGAATGAGTGTTGAAATTCTTTATTGACTTTCTCCTCATGGAAGGAAAAAGTTTATTGTCAGTTTCACTACAAGCTTTACATTACAGATGTCAAATAGTGCTTCAAAAATTACCAAAAGAAGTTCAACTTATGACAAGTTAGACAGATGACAGACCCAATTCCGTTTTAACATTCTTTTTGTTAAGTTTAGAGAAATTTTATTGTTGTATACAAACCCGACGTGAAATGTTTTGCGTAGTCGAGCCGGTGTGTCTGTGCAAACTTCTCAGACAGACTGAAGACCGGACGCTGGATGAGGATAAACTTGTTGTTCCCGATGTCTAGTTTCTTCTGCGTGAACGTGAAGGTGCCCAGGCCCGGAACGTTCACTCCCTAAAATCACAAATGACGGACACACAGTTAAACCATTCTAATGTGATCTTGTCTAATATTTGTTCATACTTTTTGTCATCCAAAAATAAAAATTAGATAGAATTAAAGAAAAAGGTCAATAATGCAGAAATGACATATTTTTTCCAGCACTTCACTCAGAGACTAATGCCAACAAATTGCAATCTATGTCTATTATTATTAATTGTAAACAAACCAAATTTTTAATAAAGTTAAACACTTCATAGTCCTAATTCTCATTTAATGGAACATATTTAAAAAACAGATAGTAGACACACACCATAACCAGAGAAATATTTCGGTAATCCTTATCTTTAGGACACCTCTATTTTTTTTACGAGTTCCGTTCAAAACTGACTTTTGCAGATGACTTTACAGTACCAAAGTGACTTTTGCAGGCTAAAGCAGTCTTTTTCTTCAGATTAAATCATGTTTGTTGTAATTTTGAAATGCACTTTCAAAGAAAATGTGACTTTCCTTCCTCTTATTGCAGTCAGTCTCCGTTGCCGTTTTACCCCATAATTTCCCTCATAAATCAAAACCCTGCCCTCTTTCCACAAAATTAAGCTTGCTCATATTCAACATATCTTAGCGAACTATTTAGATGATTTCAATCAAGCACACAGAATGACTTTTCCTGCCTGTGTCATCGCAAAATATTGAGGTAAGTTCCAAAACATAAACTGTCTCCTTCGTTCTCTTATAATGGGACGGGGTCCTGAAGATAAGGATTATTTTGAAATTTTAGCTTTATTTTCATACCTTCTGCATTTGCATGTGTCGTTCAACAAAAGCAGCAACGTTCTCCCAAACACTGACGACGTCTGTAAATGAAAAAAAGAAGAGTTAGGTACCTTAAGTACTTTCTCCATGGTAGAAGCAAGAAAACTGAATTTCATTCAATGAGATGCACAACGGCTGTCATCTTTTTCTTTTTTTTGTTATGAAATTCAGCAGGGTTATCATACAATACATCATCAATCTTTATCCATGACTCTTCTTATAATCAACCAAATATTCTCAGTCTTTCATTTTCACCTTTGTATTGGGTTTCGTTTTTAATTGAAAAGTCAAGATCGCTGAAATTGTTAAAGCCGCGTATGATATTTTATTACGTCCCCACCCCATCCCCAAAAATGTGGACCTAGAAAAACACACTGCATGTACGTGACTATGGCTATGCAGTGGCGCGCCACACGAATGAAAACTTACCGTCATCTGTGACATTTGGAATGGTCGAAAACCGGTGTTTCCTTGCATCCGAAACCAATTCCTGCAAAACCTCCGTCATCTTGATGTTCACCTGTTTCCCCTGATGACCAAGCAGGAACGAATTCAAATCACAAATCTACAGAAAATAGGACGTTTTTGTGCCGTGGTCATTCGATCTGAAGAAAACTCATCCAGCTGTGTGTGTAAAAATATACGTGCAGGCGTACAACAATCAGCGTTACCATGGCTCATGCACCTTTGTCATTGGCTGTTTATGACCTTAATATGAATATTCAGTAGTAATTTGACCCAATGACCTTGTCGCGCGAACTTGTATTTGTTACTTCGTCTCTGCTCGACTCACCGCGCGGTGGCGCTATTCCCAGGGATGTAAAACTTGTCGGATTCCCCATCGACGACTTGGACTTTGGACTGGAGTCCGCGTGCCGGAGTTTTGTTAAATTGAAGCTGATTTTGTTTTCATCGAGCAACCTTGGACAGTATGCAGGATACAAAGGCGGGGGGTCAGACGTGCCCGCACTGCTTTCGAAGCTTTAA
The DNA here is from genome assembly GCA_037893225.1 of Hippasteria phrygiana. Classification (NCBI taxonomy): domain Eukaryota; kingdom Metazoa; phylum Echinodermata; class Asteroidea; order Valvatida; family Goniasteridae; genus Hippasteria; species Hippasteria phrygiana. The sequence goes on from JAZGUH010000372.1 coordinate 454,509, forward strand.
GGGGACCCAGGGGCCCGGTAAACGACAAACTCAATGTGTTTTTAAAATTGTACTTTTTAATTTTAGTCAAGATCGGTAATTGTCATCAGCCTCAGGTCATTGACACCCTATCATCACATCATCGGATGAACAGGACTTGTGGGACAAATGCAGTTGGGGGGGGGGGGGGGGGGCGTGCTGGAGATGGAGGGACAAGGCGATTGTGTAGTGTAGAGCCCTGTTCCCTATTATATATATAAGGAAACAAAAAACCACTGTTAGGTTAATGGAATTGCCAAACTAGTTAAGTTAGCGACATTACAAACCAACAGGTATGCCGTTGATGGGCAGGGTTTTTTGTTTTTGAGGGGAATTTTAGGGTAAAGCGGCGAGGCGATTGTGTAGTGTAGAACCCCTCTTTAGTTTTGATGAAATTAGATTCAAGGGTATTTTTTCTCATTCCAAAATGACTTTTTCAACCTAAAGCACACTTCTCTTAATTCTATTGACATATCGTTTTTTGTAATTTTGAACAGTTTATTTCGGTAGAAAATGCAATTTTCTTGCGTGCTTTACGGCAGTTGCTATGCGAATAAACAAATTTTTTAGTGTTTACTGTGCGTCGCGGTGATCGCCATCTTTATTTTCGCGTTGCGTTTTGTCGTCCTCATCGCCACTTTGTCTTTACCCCAAAATTTCCCTCAAATTTCCCTTTATTATGGCATACCTGTTGGTTTGTAATGTCGCTAACTAGTTTGGCAATTCCAATAACCTAAAAGTGGATTTTTGTTCCTTAGCCCTTTATAGGGAACAGGGCCCTACATTACACAATCCACTTTTAGGTTATTGGAATTGCCAAACTAGTTAGCGACATTACAAACCAACAGGTATGCCGTAGATAAAGGGCAGGGTTTTAGTTTTGAGGGAAATTTTGGGGTAAAGCGGCGATGAGGACGACAAAACGCAACGCGAAAATAAAGATGGCGGTCACCGCGACGCACAGTAAACACGCAAAACTGCGTTTATTCGCATAGCAACTGCCGTAAAGCGCGTAAGAAAATTTCATTTTCTACCGAAAAAAACTGTTCAAATTAAAAAACAATGTCAATAGAATTAAGAGAAGTCTGCTTTAGGTTGAAAAAGTCATTTTGGAATGAGAAAAAATACCCTTGAAATCTAATTTCATCAAAACTAAAGAGGGGCCCTACAATACACAATCGCCATTCTTAGGCTTTGCTGATTCATAGGCTCTACCCATGGTTGCCAGTCGTTGGATGTGTGGCCGGCCAAAAAGTGCTTAGTCCCTATCGCAAATACCGCCTGGCCTGGTTGAGTTGTCACAATAGTCACAAAGGATTGTGGGAGGGAAAACGGAGCGATGTTTTCTCCTGTTTCCTTCCCAAAATGCATTTTGACTAGTGTGACGTCGCAACCAGGTGGTAATTTGCGATTGCAAATACCGCCTGGTTGCGACGTCGCACTAGTCAAAGTATCCTGCTACTCGTGGGGCTTGGAGGAACAGGTGTCCGATTTGGATTTGGCAGCACTGGGCTATGGTAACTATTTTGTCAGATATAAGTGGTGGGTGAGCTTAGGCATTGAATTCACCATAGTCTTAGCCCTAGAAGGAAGCCATGATCAGATGATATTGCGTCCTAGCACATGAAACTGCGGGGGATGGGAACTATGCTAGAAATTGAGCTTTGAAAACCACAGTTTACCTGCATGAATATTCTTGACACCATCTCTGCGAACAGTTTAATGGTCCGTCTTTCCCGACGGGTAGAAATATTACTCCAAAAATTTAAAGAAATGGAGATGTTTCCAGCTCATCTGGACGTGATGTTGACTTAGCAAACAAGAGGAGCAATACCTTGTCGCCTACTGTTTATGTGTGCACGCATGCATGAAATGCAAGGCCTGCTCATGCTTCACGGATTGCGCCATCGGGCGTGCTTATTTAAATACATGTAGTTGAGAACATCGCGCTGTCGTGCGCTAGGACGCCATGTCATGGTATCCATCTAGGGCTACATACATGTAGTCTTAAGCCCATTATGGAAAAATGTTATTAAAGAAAACAGCCTTCAGAAACCTGAATGCATGGTTTTATTTCACTGTGATGAAATGGAACAAAAACTAGGAAAACGGTCAAAGTTGTCTCACACTTGACTTGTCTCGACGGTCAATTTGCCTCAACGGTCGAGTTTTTTTCAAGTCGATTGGTAAACGGTTGCATTATCTGACAACCTGTTGGTGTTTCTGTTGGGTCAGGACTTGGAAATGAAAATTTGCAGAGCAACGCCACTTGATGAAGGTGGTTTGCCAATTTGGTGGGACTTCACATACAGACCAATGGATAATTCCTGAATACAGATTTCCACATAAAAGGGGTCTGGTCATTGGGTGGCCTGGAGAAAGGGGGGGGGGGGGGGGGGGTGGGGACGGGGCTGGTGGGTACAACGGTTGATAGGCTTGTTGATAAGTACAACATAAACAAACTCACAGTTTTCAACAAGGTAATTGTAACTTGCAACACTTACTTGTTTTGAATATTAACCCTAACTACCCCAAACCCTTGCAAAAATCCAACAGCAGGTTTTGTCAAGTTTTAATGGGTTCAGTATGCGGGGTCTTGGCACCATTACTTTACATGGAGCTGTGATGCCCAAATTTGTCTAAGTCCAAAGAATGTGCTATAGGTATACTGCACAGTGTTGGATTTTGACGGGTTGAGGAAGCCTCCTAGTAAAAATTCCTAGGGGGTTAGGGTAAATTAATGAGTTTTATCTTGTAATTTCTTGTATTGATTTTATTTCAAGTCCTTCCGGACATTTTAAATCCGGTCTTCCTTCCTCAGTCCATGACCGCTTCCTCCAACCCCTCCTCCTGCGCTGCGGCCACACCTTCTGCCAGGGTTGTATCTCCAAGCAGGTCAAGGTGCTGAAGACCAGCATAGCCTGCCCGACATGCCAGGCCGTCACCCCGATGCCGCTGGGGGAAGCTAGCATCAAACAGTTGCCGGCCAACTACTACACGCTGGGACTGGCATCATGGAGCACCAAGCATGCCATGGACATGTTGTGAGTCCGCTCGTGTCATATTTTGCAAAGAATTTTGCTAAGAACATGTAGGATATGCTTAGCAATCCTACGTGATATATGAAGCACTGCATGCTCAGAGCTTTCTAAATTGGCCAGCCGACCCTGGCAAGCTCTGTGGTCGAGTGGTTATTAAAGTAAGTATAGGTCGAGTCCCACTCGAGTAAACCTGTGAGTTTTTTCTCACATACAGTGCTTCATATACCACGTTGGGAAAAGGCAAAAATCCTCTTCAACCCTAACTACCCCAAGCCTTCCGAACTCCAACAGCAGGTTTTGTCAAGTTTTGATGGGTTCAGTACTGCAGGGCCTTGGCACCATTTCTATGGAGCTATGATGCCCCAATTTGTCCAAGTCTAAAGAATGTGCAATAGGTATACTGCACAGTGTTGGATTTTGACAGGTTGAGGAAGCTTCCTAGTAAAAAATGCCTATGGGGTTAGGGTTAAATTTACACCATCCCTTTACACCAATTCCGTCTTCTGACATTAAGTATTCTGAGTTATCATTTATGTCTTCTGTAGCATAGACATGCATGTGAGTTTGCTCGAGTATTGCAAATCGACATGCCAAATCTCAATTGTTCAGTCATTTGTTTGCCTAAATTCTTTGAACTATAAACTCACCCAGAAAACAGTGCACCCCCTTGCTTCCTAACGGGCAAATTTTTAAATTCTCTGTATTTCAGTGATCAGAAGGTTGAGTTTCAGCCCTCGGCTAAGCTCACTTACAAAGGAGTGCAGTTGGAAGGTAAAGTCTCCTCAACAAAATCCAGATTGTCTTATTAAAGACCAACCCCGACAATTTGGTCGATTCACAACTTGGTGCACCGCCAGCGACAAGCCGGGAAAGGCCAATTTCCCACTTTCGGGGTCGACATCGCGTCTATCGCGTTGTATTAGATGGTGGACCGTACAGCAGTATGGATTTCGCGCGAATGCGAGTGGATGAGTTAAAGCAATTTTTGACTAATTGGGGAATACCTTGTGCGGGAAAGAAGAGAGAGGAGTTGATAGATTTAGCAGAGAAGGGGTGTAAGAGGTACGGTCGATGCATTGGTGATACCCACTTCCGGTTTTGCAATGTCGACTTTTTCCCATGATGCACTGCGTAATTTGGTCTCTTCCCAGCTTGCCGAATTCCAAAATATTCTTGTTTCAATTTTATTGAGAAGAGCTATGTCTGTCTTTGATGCCCGTTTTCATGTGTAAAAAAAAAGCATTTTTGTAACAGTTCTTTCTTTCGCAGAATTCCGCGTGCAGCCTCCAATTACACACAATTTAAGAACAAAACTTGACAAAAATACAGAACAATGTATCGTGTTTGAATGTAAGTACATGGTACATGTACGTTCTGTCCTTCGTACGCACGTAGGGCCCCATGCATATCGCATGAATACTCGGCGATATTGTTTGCCCATGTGCATTGCGCTGCGGTCGGGGCGGAACCAGCCATGCCGGGTACCAGGTTTCTTGCTTTCCAAGGTATTACGTCAAACATTTTTCATTTCTCAACGGCGCTACCAGCGTTCAATTTGTAGACAGTTTTCATCAACTCGATTTGATTTTTATAATGAATAAATAATTGATTATATATCGAACACAATCATGTTTTAATTTCAATACTTACAAAAAACCATTGGGGTTGATCTTTAAGTGTGCTACACCTGGCATGAGGTTGGTATTTTGTTGTGAGGATTGTAATTTGTTCACTGTACTTTTTTCCCCTGTTAGGTGACAGGGAACTATGCAGCAGCTGCCGACGTGCCCTAGTCACCTGTGAGTGCAAGCAATGTGACAACACCTACTGTGAGCCATGCTTCGTACGATTACACCGTGGGTCCCGTGCCCTCCAGACCCACCCAGCCGTGCCCCTTGGCACCGCCAAGTGAGTAGTGAAAAAGCAGACCTCTCATAGCTTGATAGTAGAGAGAACAGATTGTGGAGAAAAAAAATTGTTTTACTTGATCGAGTCTAATTTTTAATGTCGTCAAACAAGCCACAAGGCAAAGTGACGAGGTAATTGATATGAATTTCAAAAGTGAACAAAGAAAACTGGCAGGAGTGGGATTCGAACCTGCGACCTCCGGAATACCATACCGGTGCTCTACCAACTATCTTGCACCTATGTTGGCAGTCTCCCAAATTGTCAGTGTCTTTGTTCCGGGGGTGCTAGTCAGAAGTCATCAACCCATAATGCCATATAGCCAGGTATCATTCCCCAACCTAACGATACCACCTCGGAAAGTGGAATTTTTGTGTGAGTGTGATTAGGTATTTACTCTGTGATTCGAGTGTTTTTGTGCGATAATATCAGTATTTGTATAAAGGACGTATGCAGATATTCACAAAACCAGCAGGTAAAAGCAAGTTTAGTCCAGAATAGTAGTTGGGTATCAGTAGCTAACCCTGCTAGAACCTTGCCTAGTATTCAATGTCTAATTGACTGTCTGGGTTTATGACTTCTGACTAGCGCCGACCCGAACAAAGATACTGACAATTTGGGAGACCGCCAACATAGGGCAAGATAGCTCAGTTGGTAGAGCGCCGGTACGGTATTCCGGAGGTCGCAGGTTCGAATCCCGCTCCTGCCAGTTTTCTTTGTTCACTTTGAGAATGATTTTTTCATTTTGCTTAAATCTGACTCCTGTGAACTTGCTTGTGTGCTAGGGGCGGCGGGGGCTGCAAAGATCACGAGGATCGAGAGTTTGAGTTCTTCTGTCAGGAGGACGGGGTACCCATCTGTGCCCTCTGCGCCCTGATGGGGGCACACAAGGGTCACGACATCATACAACTCGCAGATCAAGTAGGTGGACTTAGTTTCTTCTTCCTTGGGTTGAGGGAGATAGGGTTGAAGAAAGTGTGCGGCTTCTGTCATCCCCCCAAAAATGTTCAATTTGTCAGGATCTTCTTAAATTTGTACGGAAATGAACTCCGCTGTTTGGATGTACGGCTCTTTCTGTGAGTCTTTGTGTCATTTTGTTTGTTTTTTTCTCTTCATTCATTAACCCTGCCCCCTTCAATGTTTTGTTTTTGTAAATCAAACAGTTTTCTAAAATCGAACAGTTTCCAAATTTAACTGAGAAGCCTGCTAATTTACAACAAAGTTCAACAGCAAATTTGGTTGGATTCTGCAGTGTACCACCTACACACCAGCCTTGGCATTTTGCAGCTACCCTGCTGAATCCAACAAAATCCAACTGAAATTTTACTGGAGGCCTGCTTCACTTTGCTAAATACGACAAAATCCAACAGGTATATTTAGCTGCTACCCTGCTGAATACAACAATATCCAGCACATCATGTAGTTTGTGTTGACTGCTATAAATCCAACAACTTGAAACTACAACTTTTCGTCATTGTTTTATTTGGTTGGATTTATACTATTATTTTTGACCTGCACTACATAACGGGCGGAAAGGAGCAAAAGTTAAACATTTATATGATGGTATTTCCTGATATAACTTGCAATGAGCTTTAATTTGATGTACTGAGTAGCTCGTTCCTGGGCCGGCTATAACCTTTTATAGTTGTTCGAGTCTTAAACCCCCTTTGTTTTGAGGAAATAAAGCTCAAAGTTTGTTACCGGTACACATTATAACCCGAGTTAAAAAAATAAATCACCCCTAGACACATTTTGAGATAGAATTCAGTTAAAAAACTTTGGGAAATGATAAAATGGGGCTTTTTAAAAATAGAAATTGTTAAAAATCCCAAAATTGGCTTGTCATCAGTGAAAAATGGTTGTTTCTGCTGATAACTCGGAATGCTATACTCGTCCGGCTTTCCGCTGATGTCGTGCTGTCAGGTCTTAATTTTGAACCTGTATTTTCGTACAGGATAAGGAAGCCTTCAAAGAGTTGAAACCAGCGTACGAGATGGCCAAGGAAGTACTAAAGCACCAGTATTATGCAATGCAGGTAAGAGAGCGAAAAGCCTAGTGGAGAACCTTTGCTTGACATGTTTGAAGAGTATTATTCAAATATTAAACTGAACGTCCTTTAAAAATCCGTCCCTTTACACTTTCTGGTTGTACCTCTCATGAGTTTGTCTGCTCAGTGCCATTTGAACGAAAATTTTCAGGAGGACTGACCATCTCATTTCCCTATCCTTATTTTTTTGGAGGGAATTTTGTTTTTCCCGCCAATAATTTGGGCATTTTTGTGTACATCTTTGTCAATACTAAGTTACAAGACCTGACATGCTTTCATTAGCTATTTATTTATGGGCTTTTTATTAACCCTAACCCTCCAGGGTATTTTGGCTAGAAACCCTGCCAGACGCATCAGATTGCATACTTTGTCACATTGACTTGTGTGCAAAGTGCAGCAAGGTCAAGCTGTCACCACAGATGCACTGTGCTGCGTCTGGCGGGGTTAGGGTTAATGGGGTGCTGGTATGCCAACACAGGCTTGTGCAGTCATGTGTACCACAAACAATAGTCAAACAATGGATTGAGTACATGCAGGAATGTGCATATAGATGACAACTGGTTAAATTAGATTTGATGTTATTGGACATTATTTCACCGGCTGCAGTCATGGCCGAGAGGTTAAACTAATGAGTCATATCAACTTAAAATCGTATTCATAAATTCCTCAGCGAGTTTCACTATCCCTATTGGTCGAGAGCCTGTCATGTGGGTGTGTTTAAACGGTTGTTTAAACACGGCTGGAAGTTGTTTAAACACGGCGCGGTTTTAAACATTTTTTCCGGTGTCACACGAAAGTCCTACAAAATCTGGTCCATTTTATTGGTTGAACACTCGAGCGACCAGTCACTCACCTAATAACGCAAGCGCAATACTACCGATGCGTCCGTATTTAGAGTCCATAATTTCACGCTACACCGGCACTGCTGCGTTCTGCACCACCACCTGGCGAGCGCGTCGCGCGCGCGTCAATTTCCATATAAGGACATGTTTACCACTACTCGCGCGTGGCACGAACCATTAAATAACTGAAGGGGTATTTTACAAACCAAGGTCAAACAAATTGAACAAAATCATTGGAAATCTATAATTTTCGGTGGTTTTTGCTTAACTATACAAAAAGGTATTTTATGAATGGGAATAAATATGTGCTTTGCCGGTTTTAAACGTACGTTTAAAACCGGCCCAGCACATATTTATTCCCTTATTTAATATCAACTTACCCGATATTATACATTTCCTGGTTTCACAAAGTAACAATCAAGTCATTTCATTTCAGAGGAGACCTCGTGCACACAATTGAGGCACAGAAAAACAAAATGTCAAAATGTTGATGTTTCAGTGGAAATTATCCGGTTGTAAAAAGTAACCAACTTGAAATGTAGTGTACACGATTGGTAATCCTCCCAAATTTTTTTTAATGAATTATTATGGAATACCTGACTAGACTGTAAGTTAATAGCAGTCTTAATCATCCTGTGAAATGATGGCACCTGGTGTGCTGTCGTTTTCAAGAAAAGTTGAAATTTATATCGTTTTCCAACTGTTGTTTCGCGTAACAATCGTTGGAAAACTGCCCTCTATTGACCGAATGTAGTTAATCCGTGTTGTGTCTAAAAATGGGTTAATATTCCGAAAACGGGCGCACGCGTAGTGTACCAAAGCGATGCGTTGTCACCAGTGCATGCAGTGGATCTTGGACGTTCCGCTCGGCCCTCGTTATGTGACCAATTGAAAACGATCCCATTTACAAAAATTTGGTTTATTTTACAAGAGGGCGCTATAACAAATGCCGCCCGACGGTTGAAAAAGAACGCTGTTTTTCTCTTGTTTTTGTTTTTCGCCATCCAAGAATGCAAAACTTTGAACAGGTGAGTGGAACAATATTTCCTATAAAATACTAACCCCCAAATCTGATCATTTCTGAAAACTGCAACAATGACCAATCATGTACACTAAGGGGCTTCTTAAAAGGGCTTCTTAAAATTGTGGTTTGGGTAATGAAACCCGGTCTCAAAATTAAACACACAGACTTAAGGGAGACATCTTCCCCGAAATCACAAGAATTGTTGTAGTTTCTGGATTTGTTTCCCTTGGAGTAGATGACGAGAGAGACAAAACGAGATGTGCGGAAAGAACTAGCCGATGTTGCGGATGTTGTCAAGGCTGCGTTCGCTCGCCTCCATGCAGTGCTGCAACTCAGGTACGTAGCTGAATTTAATGGCTCTACTAAACACAATTTCACAGGACCATTCTGCCCATACATCAATTAAGTAGAGGTTCTGCACTTTACAGTGGTGGCACATAACTATTAATTAAAGGATTTTGTACAAAAAGTGTTTTGCTTTTTTATGAAATAAACTTTAAAAATATTCTCAAAATTGTCTGTAATCAGTGGTTCTTAATTATGATAAATTGAGCCTTGAAATTGGCTAAGCAAGAGAGGAAATTGTTGATGTCATGAAATTTGTTTCACGTCATGAAATTCGCTTGACTTTAACAGTCGTGTGGAGTGTGAACCGGCTTTAATGCAAACATGTTTTGCTAATAATAAGAGGAACAAGTTACAATTCAAAATGTCATTTATTACCTTTGAAAGATCGCAAACTAATGTCTCACTCTGCAAGGATTTTATGCCTCTTTAAAATGACATTGAATACTACTGACTGCAATCGCTGTGGAACTTCACATGTATCAATTACTTAATTGACAGAAACGTACACTCCCATATTATTGTGCATAACAATAATGCTCGTTTTATGTTCTGTAACTTTCATTGATATTTTCCCAGAGAACACACATTATTGGAGCAGATAGTCGGAATAGCTACCAAACACACACAGTATCTGGGTGCCATGCTGACGAGCATTGAGGGCAATATATGCATTCTGGAGTCGGCCATGATAGGTAATTCCACATTCGACATGAAATCTTTTCTTTTTGCCCAGGAGTGGATTTGAACACCCCTTCCAAATGGAACAGAACTAGGGTTCAGGTCCGAGACCTCCAGACTGCCTTTCTAGAACTCTACCGAGGCAGGCTTGTAATCGAGTCATCACAAGTCACTTCACAAATCACTTCACAATTCTGGTCTCAAACCATGTAACAAGCTATTTAAACATACTATATAACAAAAATCATTCCTCTGTCATTGTTCATCCCGTGTAGCTTGTGAGCTGACTTGTGATTGACTTGTAATTGACTTGTGATCGGGCTCAATTTCATAGCGCTGCTTAACGATAAGCAGAATAGTTTTGCTAACTATAGCAGGAAAATTTGCTTAAGCATTGGCGTATTTCATGGCCAAGTCGTGGTAACGCTTGCGCGTGCATGGAGATTTATATTTTTGCGTCACTTATTTAAGCAAATCCTGTTAGCGGGCTCTTCGCTGTGCTTACTGCTTACAGTCTCTATGAAATGGGCGAGGGTTCCATTAGTAGAAAATTGTGTGTTAAGCAGCGCTATGAAATTGGGCCCTGACTTTTGATCTGACTTGTGATGGACTTGTGACTGGCTTGATTACAACTCTGTACCGAGGTAGTAAGATTGGTTCACTCACAATTGAAAAAGCAGAATGTGCATATTTACAAGACTTTCCGTTGTAAAAACAAAACAAAAAACCTTTTGTCTTGTCACTACAAAGATGCAATGAGTGGTCTGGACGAGGAGGCGACCATACCCTCTAACATCACCAAGCTGGTTCACACCCTGAAGTCGTCACAGAGTCTACCCGGCCACGTGGTGGTACCCAAGACGGTGCGCCAACAGCCCCTGAGTCACTTCACCTACAGCAGCGATGCCGTCAGTAGCCTGATGTCGTTCGGGGCAGTCAAGGTCTGCTCGGAGCCAAGGTAAGGTTTCCTGACACCAAAACACTGACTCAGTTAAGCTACTCCGTAATGCGGGGACTTCCAGTTAGCTCAGTGAAAACATCCATAGGTCTACACGCAAATATTCACTGCAACTCTGCGGTGGCCATAGCGCTGTTTTGTTAAGTATGTCACCGTGGTCTAACAGTGCGTGTATATTGTCATGGCACACCGCAGGGTTAAACTCCCCCCCCCCCCCACTCTATTCAGTGTGGCGCCTATCGTGAGATCCTGGTGCCCGGCATTCAGCTGACTTCAAGGAGTAATATAATCACATCTGTTCCTTGTGATATTTTTGATGGCTTTAGGCTGATTTATGAACTTCTTTCCCTGTAGGTTGGAATTGAAGACAGATTCTGATCTTCCAGAAGACTACGAGGCTCCGGAGATCAGCGAAGATGTTCTGACCGACTCCGGCATTCACACCTACAAGAGGGACAGAGAGCGGAACAGAGTAACTTCCCCAAGAAGTAAGTGGACTCTGTACCCATCCTGGTTTGTAAGGAATCTATTGTGGGCTGTTAAAGCTGCTCACCGACCGATGAGAGTCGGGAGCGGGCATTGTAAGTGTGGTTTTTGCTTTCAACATTTTGATATCTTTTTTGATTTTCTTTTTTTATCCTCAAATTGTTTCTGTCATTGCAAAATGATCTCTGAACATGAAAACGCCTTCTTTTCATTCTAATGACCCTAGTTTTTGCAATTTTGATGGAAGGTGCATTTTTAATATTTTCTTGGGTTTTTGTTTTTGTTAATGCATTTTCGGTGATGCCATGCAGATCAAATTCCTCCGAAGACTTTCGTAGATTTTTGTTCATTTTTCTCAAATCTCGTGCCTGTTTGGGTACTTTTTCCCAGGAGTTTTTAGAATTGATGGAGCCCTTGTGCACTGGCATATTTTAAACTTTTTATATAGATATATATCTTTTAAATTTTTATGTATTTTATAGTTTGTTTTAGCCGCTGGTTTCGGAGTTGGCGGCCATTTGGTCACAGTTATTAAGTTAGCTTTTCCAATTCCTGGCATTTGCCGGTGGCTGTTGTTTGGTGTATTGTATTGTGTTGTATTGTTGGGTTGTGTGTTTAAATGCTAAATAAATAATAATAATAATAATAGTAATAATATTAACATTGACTCGGTCATCAATAGGAAGCAAATGCCGACAGTAATCGTCCAAATATCACCTACACGTTTACATCTTTGATTTGAGTTGTTGAACATGGAAAGGTGCGATATCAACATGCAATTTTAATTATTTATTTTTTTGATTTTTTTTTTTTTTTTACAAGTTCATCCAAGATTGGATTTTGGATGAGGTTGTGAATTCAAGTGTGTGGAGGGTTGGTTCTGGACATTTATTTCTGAACTTCCCATCCCATACAAAACCGTAAGGGTCATTCTATGAATTTGGGGTCCAAAAGGGGGACTTTCTTTTGGTGTCCCGGTTACATAGTGACATGTATAAGATTTTGCAATTCCGGAAACATTCTTCAATGCCTTCTATCTCCAAGAGTGATTGTATAAAAGCAAAGTACCTGCCAAACAAGTACACAAAATAGTGAGAAGTCAATTTTAATGACACATGCTGGGAAATTTACACAGTTCAGGTGTAACAGGTACACCAAAAAAAATACCACACTTTTGGACCCCAAATTTATAGAATGATCCATATGCAAATCAAATCAAATCCTGTACTTACCCCCGACAAAGTATGTGCTTAAAAAACAATGTGATTGAGTCCCACAATGTTTAGGCTTAACTCCACATTTGTCTCTGTTTTAAGACGGCAAGGTCCCAAACCCTCTCAACAGTGCTTACTGTCCCCGCCTTTCACCGCTGTGGCCCGGGTTCGATTCCTGCCCTGGTCCACATGTGGATTGGGTTTTCAGTCCCTACCTGATTCCGTGGGTTTTCCCCAGAATATTCGTCTGGGGTTTTCCTCCCACCTCTAAAACTGTAACTTCTTCTCATTGTCTTCTCTCTACAGGTTTCTTCAGGCTTCCGAGCTACAGTGCCTAGGGCACTTTTGAGGAATCCTTGGTTTCATTACCAGAAAGAATTAAATAATAAAATAATAATAAAAATAACACACTTCTCTATTCTTGTGTGTATATTTTCAGACAAGAGCAGCAACAACGCAGCACTACGATCGTTTCCTAGTTCGCCGAGAACTCCACCAGGAGACATGGGTTTGCCAGGAAAACACGGCAGACATCACACAGGTGATTAGTCTGTTCCTAGAGGATCCTGCGTTGTATCATCACATAATTTTACTTGACTTACTAAGACTGTCACAAGCTGGATAAATGTGTATTCATCAGTGTGTTATATCTCCGTCTTGGATACTGTATTTTGATTGGCCTAGAATGATCACCTGTCTGGTCTATAAAAACGACTGGCACACTCCAAGCATATCACATCACACATCAGCCAGCTAGCTATTGAGCTGTATCATTGGTACCCACGCAATTTTCACCTGCACAGTTGACGATAGTAAACTATAATGAAAGCAGCGGAATAGCAGACGATCAGCTGTTTTGATCGCTTGATTTGTTTGAGTTAATTTCCACCGAGCAAGGCAAGTTGAACTGGAAAAACTGGGTTTGGCGATATAACAAAACAATTGTTGACTGCTGTGATGTGGGATATGATGTTTTTAACACCCGAGGGATGCAGAGCACGCGCGGCGATTTTGTTACATCCAGAGGTAGAAAAGGTTTATAGTGAATGAGAAGATGTAATTTGCGTCGGGATGACGTAAATTAGAAGACAGATTTTTGTCCTTTCCTGACTTAGTGTATCAAGCACTGTATGCTCGGTGCTTTCCGAGAGCATGTGGGGAAAAATATAAGAATAATAATAATAATTTGGGAAGCTAATCATCCTCACTCGCAGCTGGGATGCTGAATTGCGAAGGACACGGCTACAACGTGGTCAAGTCGAAGGCACGTAAAGGCGCCTCTGGCAGCCGGCCATACGACCCATATCTAACCACGTAGCACAGCCAAAGATCGTAAATGTTGATTTTTTTGCGGAGAGAGGAAAACCGGAGAACCCGGAGAAAAACCCCTGGTGGCACAGGAGAGAATCAACGAACAACTCTACTCACATAAGGTCCAGGCTGGGAATCGAACCCGGGCCACATTGGTGAGAGACAAGAGCTTTACACACTTGCCAACCATGCCACCCAAAAGCATACGGTGATTCATACACTACGTCCGGAAAGGGCAAAAAGCCATCTTCTAATTTATATCATCCTCGACGCAAATTCCATCTTCTCACTGATTAGGCGGCACCCACTGCGACATTGGATTCAAATCCGGACCAGCCAGCTCGGTGGTTGAGTGGTAAAGACGTCTGCACTAGTAAACGAGGTTGTGGGTTTGACTCCAGCCCAAGTATAAAGCCTGTGATTTTTTTTCACCACAGGCTCTCGGAAACCACTGAGCATACAGTGCTTCACACACTACATCGGGAAAATGCAGAAAGCTGTCTTGTAACTTAATATCGAAGTTTGAAAGTGTACAAAGAAAGTTTTGGGACAGTTCTTTGTCTAATTTTGAATTCGGGCCATATAAATATACAAATGTGTTCAACGTCCCCAGTGTTTTAAGATTTTATTTATTTAGCCTGTTTTTTTGTGTGTGGATAAGAGCCTTCCTGTGACTGGGTCGCCATTTTGATTATTTATAGGAAAATCCGCTAATGCCGCCGTCCAGTCCCGAAACGATGAAACAAGTCCACACAGCCAGACCGGCAGGAGCAAGCTAGTCAGGAGTCATCTGTCAACAAGATGCGCAAGTAAAATATCTGAGTTTTCTGTTTCAAAGGTCCATTTGAACATTACCAAATCATCCAAAATCAAACGCGAGGATTCTCCGGATTTTTCATGATTTCAGGATTTTTGATAAAACGTTTCCCAGATTTCCGGCAGATTTTTTGGTCGTTAAATTGTTTTAATCATTCCAAAATGACCTCTGCGGCCTGAAACGGTCTTCTTTCAATTTTAATGACCATATTTTTTGCAATTTTGAACTGTATCTTTTGGTAGAAAATGCGGTTTTCTTATCCATTTTGTGTCGCCTAAACGAAAGTTTTTGGGGTACACTCACCAGTCCTAAATTCTGTGTGACCATAGCTCCGTATAGCTTCGTATCCCTGTAGCTCCGCATCCCCGTAGCTCCGTATCCCCGTATATTATGTTAAAGTTTGAGATTAAGTTTTTGGGAGAAAGTTCATAACATCTACATCTACATGCTTTCATGGATTTTGATGAAACTAATATGCATTGACCCTTGGGTGGGAAGATGCAATTCTTCTTCGGAATGCTGAGGTCAAAGGTCATGTAGGGGTCATTAGGGCTCATTAGTATGTCGGTATGTATGTGGCATTTTGGTTAGTTTTGGGAAAAAATGGGTCTCAAAGGTCATTTGAGATCAAGTTACAAAATAGGCTGAAACTCAAATTGGTCTCATTTGAAAAGTTAAAGTCCAATTGCAATCAAACTTGAGCCTTAGTTGCAACATGGAAACATTTATGTGATGTTGGTGCTGAAGGTCACATCAAGGTTAAAGGTCATTGAAGGTCAAGTGTTAAAAAACGCTGAAAATGTAAAAGTGGTCTCATTTGAAAAGTTGAAATCCAATTGCAATCGAACTTGGGTCGTAGGTGCATTATGTTACTGATTAACTGTCATATGATGGTGATGTGAAAGGTCACATACTGGGGTAAAAGGTCATTTGAGGTCAAGTTACAAAATAGGCTTAAAATGTAAAATTTGTCTCATTTGAAAGTTCAAGTCCAATTGCAATCAAACTTGAGCCAAACGTGCAACATGCAAACATTTATGTAATGTTGGTGTTAAAGGTCACATATCAATGTCAAAGGTCATTGGAGGTCAAGTGGTAAAATAGGCTGCAAATGTAAAATTTCTCTCATTTGAAAAGTTGAAGCTTAGATGCCGGGACCCCAAAAAAAGGCAACAAGTGTGATCCGCGGATCACCTTGTTCAACAATGCCATACAAATTAAATGGCTCCGAATGTTTTTCGGAGGCATTTTATTGCAAACGGACTCATTTATTGTACAAAACATTACAGAGTTTACAGATCCATTTACCAAACATTCTGGGAAGTTTTTTTCTTTTATTCTACCTGGCCTGGTGTCATTTAGAAAAAAAAAGATCTTTTCTGTTTGAAAACATTGATTTCCAACAATGTGTCAAGTGAACACATTTTTGGACATATAATAAACTATTTTTTATTGAAATCACCTTATACAAGGCTAAAAGCCACTCTTTGTAAAGGGTTACGATCAGAGGTGGTAGGGTTGGTGACATTTTGAATTGCCATACTTCCACCCTGATGGTTTTCCTGAGCCCAGATCAAAATAGAGGATAATTCTTCAACAGATTCTAGAGAAATTATCCCAATTTTCAGACCTATAGACCCAGGCGGCATAACTTCCACAGTTGGTGATGAGACCATCTCACCTCCGTCCCCTTCAGATTGACCATGGCTATAAATTGACCATGGCTATGAATTGACCATGGCTATGAATTGACCATGACAAGTTCGGTGTATTTTCCATGGTATTGCAGTTACGTTCTATGGATCATTTTTAGGTACCAACCTATTGTAGAAATAACGTAGGCCTTTGTGCTCGAGTCTATGTTGTCAGCTATTTTCATTAACATATTCTAAGTTGATCGCTTGAATCATCAATTTTTTGGAATATAAATTTGGCACGTATGGCATTTTGGTTGATTTATATAGATCCATTCTGTAAACATTTTTTGAAAAAATATGTTGATTTTTGTTGGATTCTGTAGATGTCCAAGGGAGCGAGTTGGTACGTGTAATGCACATTCGCAATCCCTGCTGTTTCTATATTCAGCGAGAGTCCGACCAATCAGACCTGAGCAGCATGATGGTCCGCATCAACAAAGACTGCCGGGCCATCCAGCAATCGGATAGGCTGCCCGAGGACCTGAACACCGGTAAGGGAGTGGTCATGGTGGGGGTTCGAACCTGTTACCATTCATTTGCTTTTAATAACACTTTGCCAGGACTGTCTAGGAAGCCGAGAGGCTTAGCCGGGACCTGAGTACCGGTTAGGGAATAGTCACAGTGGGAGTTTGAACCTGGCACCATTCGTTTGCTTGTAATAACACTTTGCATAAGAAACTGAAAAACTCAGTCAAGATACTTGTGATTTTCAGGGAAGTGGTCGAGATGAAGATTTAAAGAAAAAAAAGTTAACCCAAAATAAGATTTTGCATTGGAGGTTAGGTATCAATTTTAGAATAAGCATCTGATTGAAATTCTGGTTGTTTTGAGGATTGCGGTTGGTATACGAACCTTGCACCATCTGTTTACTAGTCTTGGTTCAAGATGTTGTTACGTATATACGCGATAATGGGCTGCCGCGAGAGGGCGTTATCACGACAGACTATTAAGTCACGAACCGCCAGTAACAACGTCTTGGGAATTTCGTCTTGGAAGACTTGTCTTCCTATTTGATGCAAAAAGACGGTCGAGTTGTCTCAATGGTCGAGTTGTCTCGAGTCGAGTCGGCCAACGGTCGAGTTGTCTCGAGTCGAGTCGGCCAACGGTCGAGTTGTCCGAGCCCGGACGGTTTAATAATAGAGAGATATTTCTTGCATGTAACAAGTAATTTCCCGCAGATCACACACCATCACCCAGGTTGCCTGCCCGGTCCCGAGTGGTGAACTTGACAGTGACACTGCTAGCGCATAGCCGGCGGGCCGGCCGGCTGCCTGCAATAAAGCAGCTTCGATCGCGAACTTACCAGCACCCCTTCAGCCAGTAGTATAGATAGCTACCAGACTATTGTGCAACTTCATGGCAGCTCTTCTTCGTATGTGCGCGTGCGTGAAGAGAAAATGTTCCTCATTTTCATACAGAATTGACGCATGCGCACTAGTTTCCCCCATTTTTCGGGGGGAGATTTTACGAAATTCCCAAGACGTTTTTACTGGCGGTTCGTGGCTATTAATAGTTTATTGTGATAACGCCCACTCGCGGCAGCCGGTTATCGCGTATATACGTACGTAACAACGTCTTGAACCAAGACTATCTGTTTACTTAAAACAAGATTTTACCAAGAAAACAACAGAGTGATACAGGAATGTTGTTGATTGACTGAGGGTTTTTGTTTTTTTAATCGAAAATGAAATCTGTTTTGAAGATAAGAAAAAATGAATATATTACCTGTAGGGTACCTTCAGAAAATATCAATTTGGAATTGAACCAACACCAATTTGAAGAGATTTTGTTGAGGATATTGATTGTTTGAATGCACTGGGTTAATTGCCTCTCAGAATTTTGTAACTGATGATCACCATGTGAATTCAAACTCAGTACTGAAATAAAATAAACAATCTATGAAGGATCAGTATTCATATGGATAAATAAAATGTTGCTTCTCAGATGCTCTGTGTTGTTGTCTGTATGACACCGACAAGACGTGGTACCGGGTTCGAATCAAATCAATCACCTACCCTGACCCCGCGGTCACTACACCCGACCCGACCCCACCACTGACCCCACGGCAGACCCCAGTGCAGTCCCCCGTGGGTACAAGCCTGGAGACCTCACCCAAGACAGATGCAGGCAGCCCCGACGAGGCCACCACCCATCAGATTGGTGATGCGGCCTCGGAGGTCAAGGTCGAGGTCAAGTCTGAGGTCGGGTCGGAGGTTGGGTCCGAGACCAGCTCAGAGGTCAGCCAGGATCCTTTATTTGAGGTCAAGCCCACGGTCAAACCGGACCGCAAGCTAGACGTCAAGCCGAAGATCAGGGCCAATGAGCCCAAAGTGGATGTCATGTATGTGGACTATGGGAACAGCGAAACGGTTTCACTGTCTAAGTAAGTGGCAATTTCAGTTCAATTCAATTGAAAAGACTTATATAGTATTAACAATTCACTTTCAAGAAGGAATGATTGATGTAAAAAGTCGTTTTTTATGTATTTGTAACCTTCAGTGATGTCTGTCTTGGTTTAGTCTTGTTGACTTGAGTAGTGTACATGATTGGTAATCCTCCCAATTTTTTGTTTACTGAATTATGAAATACCTGACTAGACTGTAAGTTAATAGCAGTCTTAATTATCCTGTGAAATGATGGCATCTGGATTTTGTAAAATACTGCCCTCTATTGACTGAATGTAGTTAGTCCGCGTTGTGTCTGAACAATCCGAAAACGGGCGCAAGGTTGCAATTATAGTACGTGTGTGTATATACATGTCGTATGCATAGTGGACGGAAGCGACAGGTTGTAACCAGTCGGCTCGGCCTAGTTATGTGACCAATTGACACAAGAGGGCACTATAACAAATCCAGTTAACTGCCGCCCGACGGTTAAAAAAGGAACGCAGGTTTTCTCTCGTTTTTGTCACCATCCAAGAACACAAAACTTTGAACAGGTCAGTGAAACGATATTTCCTGTAAAATACTAAACCCCGCCCATTTCTGAAAATTGCAACAATGACCAATCATGTACACTATCTTTAAGGATTTTTTTGATGTATTTTAACTTGGTATTTCAATGTATCTGGTTATTATCTTTGTACGGCACATTTGAATATTTATATATAATATTTGTGCTTAATAAATAAATAAATGAATTAATATTATTATTCTAAGGTAAATGGTGAAATGTCGGCATATTCCAATAAGCGCAGCTTGACTTGGGAATGCCATGTATACTGGACAATCCGTCTGTCAGTTTGCTATTTATCATCAGATAAATGTGAAAGTCTTATAAATAAACCGACAAAAATGCAGGCTGGAGTTTGGTTTCTTGTTATTCGTCCCGTAATGATCTTGATACAATAGCCACATGCAAAAAAATGTCTATCGGGCAGTTTATAATATCGATCGCCGCACGTAAAAAACACTGGCGTGCTTTGCGTGCAACTTTTTACCGACGGGGCAAGCAATTGCAGCTGAAGCGTAAAAAAGCGAGTATCGAATATTCGAATATTCGGTCAAACTTAGTTTCAAATAATCGAATACTTAATTATTTGAAAATGAACACCCCTAATCACGCCTAATTAAAAAGGTGATTGTTTTAAATTGATCTGTGTGATGTTGCAGGATGAGTTTAACTGCAGAAAGAACGTCTGTACTATTTTTTTTACCGCTATTTTTAAATAATTTTTCTCACAAAAGGCTGTGCAAGTTAAGGACGAAGCACCATGATATACCAGACCTGGCAGTGTGTTGCTCGCTCACGGACATAGTGCCGACTCGTAAGGTGAGACAACGATCAACCCTCCCAGGGGCGGATCCAAGAATTTTGTGGGCGGGTTGGGCTAATCAGATGTTTTGTTTTTTTCAGTAAAAGGAAAAAAATTGTCGCTGACTGGCCCTGTTCTGGAACTGTTTGCATAAAGGCAAAATATAAAGGTCGCTGGTGTGGGACTGATGCCGTAAAATTACTCGTGACCTGTCACACCCCCCACCCCCCTTTTTAATTCCTCTGTCTGACTCAAAATGGGATTTTTTTCAACTTCTTCATTGTGAATTGATTTGGGGTAAAAAAAACAACTTTTTACTGGTATCTGGAGTCACAACTAAGAACCATGATTAATTTAAAGATACATTGTACATGCTCTTTTTGCGTTTCACCTTGAAAAATAATTTTGCATTTTTGTTTTTAATTGCTATTTTTTTAGGAATACAAAAACTGTCCACTTTTGAATGAGACATTGAATGGAAAATTCTGGCCGCTTAGTTATAAATCCAAGAATTACTGTACAAATGTTGAATTACTTGCGAACGTCGACAATAATTCAGTTTCCACAGGGAGGGAAAGCAGCCAAGAATAAAAACCTTTTCGGAGGGTTGCAGACATCTAAAATAGAAAAGTTTTTCATTAAACCCTAACAATCCCCATCCAGCCAAACTCCAACACCAGGTTTCGTTGCCATTTGACGGGTTAGGTACTGTGTACTTTTGATGTGGTGTTGGATTTTGTTGGATTTTGACGGGATGGGTACTGTATGTCCCCATTGTTCATGCTGTGCATTCGGCCAAGTGTACCCACTCAATCAAAACCCAACAGCTGAGGGGGTGTTGGGAGTTTGACGGGTTGTGTACTGTTATGGCAAATGGGCTGTTGGAGTTTGACGGGTTGGGTATTGTTAACCAGCAACAGTCAAACATGGTGTTGGAATTTGACGGGTTGAGGAAGGTTTCTAGTAAAAATGCTTAGGGAGTTAGGGTTAAAATAAAACATCAAATTTACAAATTTGTAAGAGAAAAAAATTGTTAAAGAGCACCGACAGTATATCTAAAAAACAAAAAACAAACCAGGACGCATTACAATTAATTCACCGTCAAGAAATTTAGATAAAGGATATGAGAGACATCATAATCATTACTGAAACGTATTATTGTTTTTTTTTTAGTCTGGTCGCTGGTCAGTAGAGGCAGTGCATTCTTTTGCAAAGATGGTTGGAGATAAGCCGGTCTACATGAGTGTAAGTATAAATCAAAGATGAACGTGGTGGTACCAAACACTGACTAGTCTAGCCACGGACTCCTTAGTTTGTCTTAACCCAACATCAGTGTGCATAATCATTTGATCAGAAGACGAGACTGAATTTTTCCTCAGTATTTTGCTTATCACTTTGCAATATTCTCAACATGTGAATTAAAATGCATCTTCGTCTTTCTCAAAAACCAGGCACAAAGATCAACACATACGTCAACATAAGTTGCATGATGTGGATAAAATTGTTTTTAATGGATAGTTATTGCTTATAATATAGGCTTCCCTATGCTTTTCAGTGTTACTGCCTTAAAATATCGAAAGAAAAACCCCCTTAGATAACTTGGTGGTATGGGTAAATGGCGATCGTGCAGTTTGGAAATGGCTTCTTCGGACCAACCGCTTGTGGTGGCGCACTGTATTGTGAATTCGGTCGCTTCACAACTCGGTGCGCCGCCAGCGGCAGCCCGGGGAGAGGCCAAATTACGCAGTGCATCATGGGAAAAAGTCGACGTCGGTTCTATCAAATCATACTTCTTACACCCCCCTTCTCCGCTAAATCTATCAACTCCTCTCTCTTCTTTCTCGCAAAAGGTATTCCCCGATTAGTCCAAAAACTCATCCACTCGTATTCGCGCGAAATCCATACTGCTGTACTGTCCACCATCTAATACAACGCGATGTGGCAGTGCACTGAGTTGTGAATCGACCGAAATGCCCATTATTCAGCTGTCACACAAGTGTGTAAATACCTGCAATCGCAGACCTCCCATTGTTCCTCTTTTGTTTATACTGTAACTTTTTCGGAAGGCCTCCCATATGTTTTGTACACGATTTTTAATCGTGGACCTTGACACAATCGTGGACCCTATTGTCCTCTTTGTTAAAGGTCCACGGTTTGAATAGCTATACAAACTCACATGTTTTGCTGCAGATTCTTGGGCATTCAGGAGCTACCCTCTACGTTGACCTTCACAAGCCTCCTATCCCAGAGGTAGAGAATGACATGCCGATGTCTCTGAGAGATGCCATGGTGTTCCTTGAACTAGCCTGCTTCGTTTCACCTGACTCGGTCCCTGACGGTAAGGCTTTGAAGCCTTGGCATGATCATTCCTTCAGTGAGGTTGAAAGATTTGTGCAGAAAGAAAAATAACGTTTGCAAATAACAATTAGGAATCATTTCATATTGTCTGAAAGTAGTATCAATAGTGGGACCGCTGTTGTTTTTGCGGTACCATATTAACCCTAACTCCTTGGGTAACTTTACTAGAAAGTATCCTGAATCCGCCAAAATCCACCTATTTTGTCATGCACAAAAAGTTGGTTTTGGTGACTGCTCAATATGGAGGTATCCTGAATCCATCAAAATCATGCAGTAACGCTAGGCTTACAATCCTCAATCCATCAAAATCCCCAGGTTTCAATATGGAGGTATCCTGAAACCGCCGAAATCCTCAAAAACAGGAAGAGAATTTTGATTGATTTATGTACGTTAGGGTTAATGCCCAGCTGGCTAATATAACGAGCTCATTCTATACAGGTCAGTGCGCACGGGCATCACAATATTCATGAGGATATGTGTGATCCTTTCGCTGCGAGTGCTTTAGGAAGAATCAAATTGTGCCATCAATAATCTCCACTAATAGGGTTCTTTGTCTACGGTCTGGCCGCTGTAAACTGGAAATCTTCGTCAAGCCGACTGGGCTTGAATGAGCTCCAAGCTTCAGTTTTGACCTCATGATTATTCAGTTATTCAAATTATTCCCATTCATCAGCAAGGTTGGAGGGACGGAGTGCAGCGCCACAAAGAAAAACAACGGTACCGCAATCAATACCGCATCTGGACAATGTGAAATGCTCCCTAACTATACCTCATACATATTCATGATAGAGAGCTGAACTCTAAGTGGTCAGTTCTCTTCATAAGTGTTACGTCATTCCAACATAAGCCACGCCTACTTAACAAGGAGTGAAGCTAATTAAGATCTATCATCTTTTAGATGATGCTCTGCATCATTATTTCTCTCGAGGTTTATGCACACAAGTAAAAAGCGCAGGACTTGTTCCAACATTATGCATTACAGAGGCTCCATTTATTATCCATGTTCACGTTCGCAGTCTAAAGTGCTTTTGATTAGTGTAAAACTAGAAAAAAATTATTCATATTTTTTTGCATTAGCGGGAAGTAACAATTGACCTATCGCTGTTTACGAGTTAACCACGCCCCTTAGACAACCCTATGGGAATTGTGTGTGGAAATTTTTGTTTGTCTCAGATTTTGCGCATTCCACGTGGAATTATAATTGATGTGATTGGACAATAATTCACAAGCTGCATTGACGCGATTCGACCGCGATAGGTCAATTAATTCATGTGACACAAATGCACGTATAACGCATCTTCTTTATACAAAGAGGATAATTAGTATGCCTCATACATGTGCATAAGTGAGAGCTGAATTCCAAGTGGCTAATTGACTGTCACGTTCCAGCCGCAATACAATGTTTTCCTCTCATGCATCCAGCCGCACCTACCAGAGGGCCTCCTCTCAAGTTCATCTCGGCCGATCTCCCTGTTCAAGGGGAGGAGATTCTAGTCACCGTCAGTCATTTCCAGGACCCCAATTGCTTCTGCGTGCAAGAGGTGAAATTTCTGGATTTTTGTGTGTGCTCGTGCGTGTGTAAATACTTTTCCCACATTGGGTTATGGGGACATCCCATAGGGTTCGTGTGCTTAAGGAAAATCTCTCTATACTCAAACCCTGATAATTCTTTCGACCCAAAATGTTCAACATAACCCCAATTTACCTCTAGACCCCTGTACTGGACACCCAAAACATTATGGGGACAGGAAATGTCCCCACAACTCGCTCAGATTTTTTCAAACAAAAGAAATTGTCCCCATAATGAGGTGTATGCGTGAGTGTAAATACCGGCAATCGTGGACTAGAGACAAAAGGGTTAGGGCATAGACAAAGGGTCCACGTTTGACCGAACGTCCACGATTAAAATTCGTGTACAAAACATATTTGAGGCCTTCCGAAAAAGTACAAACAAAAGAGGGACAATAAGAGGTCCGCGTTTGCCGGTATTTACACACTTGGGTGTGTGGGTGTGGAAGTCGCCCAATACAAGGCTAAAAGCCACTCTAGATAAAGAGCTACAACAGAGGTGGTGGCGTTGGCCACATTTTAGGTTGGGGTTGCGACAATTTAGGGCTGGCCTACTACCCTTACGGTTTGCCTGGGTCCTGATCTAAATGGAGGATAAATTTTTCAATTTTCAGAAATTATCAAAATGTTCGTCTAAAAAGGCGGGGTAACTTTCACCGTTGGTGAGACCAACTCGCCTCTCATTAAAATAGAACAGATTGATCCTGAGTCATTGTGCATGCACAGAACCAACAGTACACACCATGCAGAATTGTGTGATGTTTGTGCCAAGTGGGAACAGCGCATGGTTGGGTTTTGGGTTTGGGTTTTGGGGTTTTGGGGTTTTGGGTTTGTTTTTAGGGGTTTTGGGGGGGTTTTTTTGGGGGGGGGGTTGTGTGTTTTTTTGGTTTTTGTGGGTTTTTGGGGGAGTTTGAGTTTTTGGTTTTTTTTTTTGTGTTTGGTTTTTTCTTTTTTCTTTTTTTGTTTGGTTTTTTGTTTTTTATGTTTTTTGGTTAGTTGGTGTTTGGTGTTTAGTGGTCTTTTTTCAAACTGCATCTCTGGCTGTCATACTTATTCAAGAGGTTAAGTGCAGCTGGTTTAATGGATCGGTGTATTACTGGATGCGGTCTGCTGGTCCAGTGTGAATTTCAGGTCCTGATAATTGCCCTTGCACTTTCCTCGATCTCTTTGCTCAGATCGGTGCTGATTGCGAATATCTTCTCAAGATGATGAAGGACCTGCAAGAGACCTATAACAAGACCCTGGATGATCGATGGAACGTCCTGTGCCCCAAGGATGGTAGCATCTGCGTGGCTCACTTTTCAGAGGACAAACAGTGGTCCAGGGCCGAGGTTGTTGGTGAGTCCCCTCTGGCCAAATGGCTGTGTATGTCTAATCCTTTAGTCCGAGTCTTGAAGATCCAGGAATGTCAGTTTTCAGGCAAAATCTTGGTTTTTTCAGTTTTAAACAATTACGTTTAAAACCGCCTTGGGGCCTGGACGCTGATAATGACCCGAGCCGAAGGCAGCAAAAATCCCCCTCAATTCAGCAAAAATCATAAGTAAACTTTGCCGTTCCGCCAGCTTTTTTGTGCTTTTACCCTATCCATGTTCAGGGGCCCCGGTGAAACTACCTAGTTTCTGTCTCTTCTTTATCAGTAATAAGATAATGCAAACAACCCGAACCAGACTAAGCAGCAAATTATTTTTGCCATTGGTGATCCAGAGCTGTGGGGCAAGGCAAAGAAACAAATCAGTCTTTTGTAAACACCTGAAAATTCAACTTTTTTTTCTCCAATAAAGACACCAACCACACTTCTGTACTAGAAATGCAACTGAATTTAACATTACAATTCTGAACTTTAAAAACAACTTATTTTGATTTTTTTTTTTTTACTTAGTTGGCACATCAAACAGCCGTTTATTTTACACAAGTGCAGCATGACATGCATTTCGAGCGGCATCTTATATAACTGGACTTACTAGCTCATGCTGGACGTCCTGGTTATCAGGGGCCATGTTTGTTGTAGCCAAAAGTGTTTAAAACCGGTTAGTGTTGTATCGGCCGTTTAAAACCAGCCACTAGGAATGGGTAAACTGTCTTAGGTATTTATCAATGTTAAATTTAGGGCTGATTTTTCGGCTGATTTCCATTCAGTGCATTTTCTCCTACAAATGAAAAACGGAGGGAAAACTGTTTTTGAAAGAAGAAAATGCTTACTACATGCCAGTCTATTTGTGACCTGCTCTAGAAAAAGGTATATTATGTCGCAAAATATGAAAAATGAGTTCCATGCATGTGTGGAAAGCCCGCAATGTAAGCTTTCATTTGGTACATGACAGAGCTCCAAAGCCCTTTCCGTTCTGGAGATATCACGTGTTTGCATATTAATTAGTTCTATGGAGTTCAAATGACACAACAGAGAAAACAGGCTTTGAAATAGCTAGTTCTAATACAATGCAATAGAACAATGCACTCTAAAAAGGTTATTTTTTCACTTTATTCACTGAAATCAACATTGTTGTGCACCAAACCTGAAACTTTAGATATTTAAGATGTCATTAAATACAAAAACTAAAAATACATTTTGACAAAATGTTTTACCCTCTCAACGTTGAAAGGGCCATTACACGTAAATGCATAGCGCGACTTGTATCACCTTTTTCTGGAGCGGGTCACATTTGGTCTTAACTTTACGTAGACTAATTGCCCTATGTGACATTAACACTGAAAGAATAGGAGCATCCTATTGAAACATCCTAGGCGGAGATATCCAAGACGGAGATATAACAATACTGCTTGTGATTCTACAGGTCTTCCAGGGAATCAGGAGGTCGACGTCTTGTATGTCGACTACGGGAACTACGAGAGAGTTCACTGCTCCAAGCTACGTAAGATTGCCAAGAAGTTCCTCAAGCTCTGTGTCCAGGTACATCTGTTTATCTGTCTGTTGTGCAGTTCCGGGCCTATGTATAGACATACAAACCTGTGTCCTATAGACGATGAGCCCTCTGACGTCACTTGTTGACATCTATATTGAAAGGCGCCCGGTGGTATGTGCACGCATCGTGTTTTGCATAAAATTTGGTTTAGGATGCGTGCGCATATCGCCGGTCCATTTGAATATAGAGTACCGAAGTGATGACGTCAATGCAATGTTTGGAACCTGAATACTTTTGTTATTTTGTGTCAATGTGTTTGCATGACTGGCTGTCAACAAAGGAACAGTCCAAATCTCCATTTGTTTGGAGCCAGTTGTCGTGCCAACTGACGTCGGACTTCGGTACTCTATGAGGTGGTTTAGATGTAAACAAACAAAGAGCCCATGGTTTAAAGCCCATTCCATCTAAACCATTAATACCTTCCAACCCCTCCATCCAAAATTTATTTATTTTTAATTCTTTCTGTTAATAAAACCAAGGATTCCTCAAAAGTGCATTCAGTATCTGGAAAGCCTGCGGAAACCTGTAGAGGGAAGACAACAAAGAAGTCTAAAGTTTAGAGACGAGAGGGAAAACCCCGGAACAAAACTCTGGGAATCAGGAATCCCCACGGAATCGGGCAGGGACTGAAAACCCAATCTACATTTTGGCCTTAGGTGGGATTTGAACCCGGGTCACAGAGATGAAAAGCGAGGAAGAGAGCACTGTGCCAAGCTGAATATCTCTGCACCTAATAAAAGTTTATGATTATGCCATTAGTGACTACAGTTTCAGCTTCCCCCAGTGGTCATTTCCGTCGGGGCTGCTTACCTGGTTTTGCCCGCCTGCCGGCCTTTTTGCCCATCCGTTTTTTTTGCAAGATGTACGTTTATCGCTCATGCTGTGTCTTACTGTTGTGTTCTTTTCCAGGCCCTGCCTTGTTCCCTTGTCGACATCAGCCCCAAGGACCCAGAGAATGGATGGACAGGGGAAGAAAACGACGGCTTCGGGAACATCGTTCTTACTAAGGCCCTGAGAGCGACAGTCAAAGGCACAACAGCATTTCACTTGTTTTATTGTTAATATTTGATTTGTTTTTATTTTAATTATTTATTGTCTATGAAACCCAGGAGTCCTTAAAGTGCATATCGGGGCCCAATTTCATAGCGCTGCTTAACACACGATTTTCTGCTCACGGAACCCTCGCCCATTTCATAGAGACTGTAAGCAGTAAGCACAGCGAAGAGCCCGCTAACTTCGGAAGCAGGATTTGCTGAAATTAGTGATGCAACAATATAAATCTCCATGCACAGGCAAGCGTTAGCACAACTTGGCCATGAAATACGCTAATGCTTAAGCAAATTTTCCTGCTATAGTTAACACAACTTTCCTGCTTACCGTTAAGCAGCGCTATGAAATTAGGCCCAGGTTGTAGCTTGAGAGCCTAAAGAAACCTGTAGAAAGACGATGAAGAAATGTTCAGTTTTAGAGGCGGGAGGAAAACCCCAGAATGATATTCATGGGAAAACCCACGAACACAAGCAAGGACTGAAAACCCAATGAGTATTAGGTGATTGAAATTTGGCCTTTTTTGTTTCCCTGGTTTTTTTTTGCTGTGCTATATTTTCCATTTTATTTCTCCAGGTATCGAGAAAGGGAGGTTGTGTATCATTTTGGTCGAGGACAGACAAGACAGAGAGATCAATATCAACGCGTTGATGGTCCAGAAACACTTTGCTCAGAGTACGGGACCGGGGTAAGGATGCGGACACATATTAGTTGTGTAATTACCATTGCAATACCCTGTCCGTTCTTCCATTTTTGGACGACGCGATCAGTGATGTAGGCGAGACCATCACAAGACCATCACAAGACCATGCAAGACCAGCACAAGACCCAGCACAAGACCCAGCACAAGACCCAGCACAAGACCCAGCACAAGACCCAGCACAAGACCCAGCACAAGACCCAGCACAAGACCCAGCACAAGACCCAGCACAAGACCCAGCACAAGACCCAGCACAAGACCCAGCACAAGACCCAGCACAAGACCCAGCACAAGACCCAGCACAAGACCTTCAGTCTTAATTCAAGTCTTAAGCTATTCAAATGAACTGTAATAAAAGCATTCCTTTGTCATGGTTTATGCCTGATACTTGTGGCTGTTACAAGCTGGTCTTGTGATGGTCTTGTGATGGTCTCGACTACATCACTGGACGCGATCAGCAACTTTTCAACATTTGAAAGATGTTACTGTGTGTAAATTTCACACGAATGAACGTGACATAGGTTGTCAGCACTGTGCTTCACTTCACAAGTGTGCAGATTGGTGCTATTTTTGTCATGTGAAATTCATCGTTTTCTCTCTCTGAAGTGTCCTTCTTGAATTAATGTGTGTGCCCCCAAAGTGCCCCCTGGAAATTAGACCTTTATGCTACTCTTGTCTTCAGACATCTCTGTAAACTATTACTGTCTGCACATGTTTCGTCCTTTTCTCTCTGAAATAAACTTCCATTCTCCTCTCAGCTCGGTCAGTGCGGCTATAATCTTCGACATCCCCCAAGGGGACTTCTCAGACGACGATACGGTGAAGAACGAAGAAACCCGGTCATCCGATTCCGGCACCGATGCCCAACCGACCGCCCCCAGGACAAACGGAGCCCCGTATTCCTACGGTCTCGTTTCTCCGTGCAAAACGCAGCTGTCATCAAAGCTGAGCTCCCAGTACACAGCCGTTCACATCAGCCATGTGGAGTCGCCTGCCTGTATCTATATACAACTCTCGACGGCCGGGAAAGACGGACTAGACAGGTAGGTGTGGGCGACGGGAAGAAACGAGGGTTTGGATGTATAAGCTTGGGAGATTGTGTCTTTAGAATCCAGCCGCCTTTTGGATGGATGGGCAAAAAGAATTTTCAACACAAAGAATCTTTAACACTTGCAAATAAAAATCTTGATATATCTCCCCAAAATAGTGACTAAAATGGCTGCATAGGATTGGGATGCAGCAAAGGATAATACATTTGGCAGAGGATGTAGAGACAGTTTTTTTCAGTTAGTCTGGTTTCCAGACATGACAAATCTGACTATTCTCTACGGTAGCCGCATATGTCACGTGACCCCCCCAGAAAAGGAAGAATTCCTCCTTTTTCCCAAAAATGGCTGAAGTTTTCCCGAGCTCGTTTTCGTCAACATTCAGATGGTATTGTTGATGTTCGCGATGCCAGTTGTCGATCCTGAAATTATTGAATTCTCAATTAAATTGAAGCTGAAAAATCAATACCATACTTTCTATTTTGCCAACTGGAATTTGGCAAGAGTATTTTTAACATTTTGACACTGACGTCATTCGGAATGACATTGTACTTCATGATCTGTTTCGAACAGTGGTGACTATTGACCTAAGATTTATCAAGAGTTGTCGGGGAATCTTCAGGTCAGGTCACCAGACTATTCTTCAATATTGATTGACTGGGTTTGGACACGGTTTTGAATCCTACATCAAGCGAGGGAGGGGGGTTGACTTGCCTGAATTTGCCCCTAGTCAAATAGTTTGTATGCGTGCGTGAAAACTTGCAGGGGATTCCACTAGTTAGGACTATGTAATGATGTGTAAAGCCTGGTTTCCATATAGTCGTTATAATCGCCGACAGCGTCGCCGAAGAGTCCCCGATGCAACGCCGATAAATGGAAACGCTTCATCGGGGACTTTCCCAACATGAACGGCGACAGTCGGCAAAGATCAACCAAGTTCAACTTTGCCGACTGTCGGCGTCGTGTCATGAGAGCAGGCCCATTCAAATACACGTACTGGCATGCCGTGCATTCAACGATGTCTCTCACCGCTTGAGTGCCACAAATTTGACCCATTTTATCCTTTGACCAAGAAATATGAGCATAAATGTAAGTAAAATAGCTGCCCGTAATTGAAATCTATTGAAATGAAATATCAGTTCAGCTTTCAGAAAAAAGTACCAAAAAGCGCCATTTCGGTGAGACATTTTCAAGCATTCGGAAGCCATTTTGTTGAAAATTTTCGGACGAATTGACATCCAAAACCGTCTCTGCCCGGACGTCTGCGACTTGCCATCTTGCGTGCTGTCGGCGTTCATTGCGATTATATGGAAACCAGGCTTAACTGGGACCCCCAATATTTGCAATTCTCATCCCCCCATCTCAGCTTACTGGAGAACATGACGCTGACGTACAAGCAGTTGGAGACGGTGGAAGACATCGTCTGGCAAGAAGGGGACCTTTGCAGCGCCCTGCTTGTCAGGGAGGGTGCGTGGTGCCGGGGGCGCATCAAGACAGTTCTGCCCGACGAAAATGCCGTGGTGAGTATTGGAGTGGAGCTCCGGAAACTACTTCTGTTTGAAGAAATTGACAGCATCTCAGTCTGTAAGTGGAAGTTGTCTTATACTAACGTTGAGCTGTGGCTTTGCTTCTAGCGTTTTGACCTCTTGAATACGGACGACAAGAGCCATGGTTTGGAAAAAGACCACCTGGCTGGTCAGTGTCTATAGGCGCATTCCTGCGCTTACTCAATCCATTCATTTTTGAACTATATTGTTCTTGAATGGGAGAGTAATGAATAGATGGAGCTTTTTCGAACAAAGCTTTCATTTACATGAAAGGGGACCACTCTATTCGGTGTGGTGCCTATTGTTTGCATTTACGCCTGGCTGCACAGCCCGTTCTTGGCATATTTAGTCTAGCCCCCATTAATAACAGTCGGGCGCAAGGGGTTAACTTGGTTTGTTTTTAGTCTTCGTCCTTGTGTTTTTCATGCTCTGGGTTTTTTCTTTCATTTGTGGTCGGATTCATTGCCCGATTAAACTTGCTCGTCCATTTTTTTATTTATATAATTGTTTTTTTTAGTTCTTGTGCCGATTACTTTTAGTTCTGGATGTAGTTCTGTTTTTTATTTTTTTTTCATTCTAGTACTAGAAGTGGTTCTGATTCCAGATCTAATTATTTTTGGTTTTCATTTTTGTCGTGTTGGTGCCCATTTTAAAGTTTCTTTTATTTTGTGTTCTGGTTCTTGGTCTGATTTGATTTCTTTTTCTAGTGCTGATTCTGGCTTGAACTTTAGGTTCATTTTTTTTTTTTTTTGGTGTTCTAATTTTATTTGGAGTTTTATAGTTCTGGCTCTCACCATACTCCAGTTCTTGTTAACATTCTCCTTTTGGTTTGAGTTTATTATAAACCCTCCTACTTTTCTAACTTTCATAACCTATCAAAAAACCTAAGCCCTTCCTCTCCAACAGCTTGTGTGTTTCAACCGGAAACTCGATAGGTTTTGATAGGTAGGGTAGTTGGCTCCATTTTGGCACCGAGAGAGGGAGGGTTGAGATCATACATAAATGAAACAAAACGATATCTGAAAATTGTCGGATTTGCCTCCATTACGCAAATTATATTATTTACATTTTTTGACCCAATTCCTGTATAATTGAAACTGTTGACATATTGTAAATTGTTAATTACATGCTTCTCCAGTGTATATCTGTCCATGTCTACATGTAGAACTGTCACCGGAAAGAGCGTTGCTTTACGTAGGTGAAGAATGCGTATGTAGTCGATGCATATATCTTGCCCAACCTTGACCACTGTTGAGATCAACAATGTTAAGATCTTGAACCCTTGAAAATCAGCAAGAATACAGATATGCAATTGGATGTACTAAAAACAGACTAATTTCAAACATGGACGCACCCAGCAGGCTTCACTCCATACGGTGATTACCACTCCAGTAACTTGACACAGCTCTGTTATCAGGACATACATTATGTCTATTCCGACGATTGTGTAGTGTAGGGCTCTGTTCCCTATAAGGGAACAAAAATCCACTTTTAGGTTATTGGAATTGCCAAACTAGTTAGCGACATTACAAACCAACAGGTATGCTGTAGATAAAGGGCAGGGTTTTAGTTTGAGGGAAATTTTGGGGTAAAGTGACGATGAAGATGACAAAATGCAATGCGAAATTAACGATGGCAATCACCGCGACGCACAGTAAACACGCAAAACCGCGATGATTCGCATGGCAACTGCCGTAAAAACGTGTAAGGAACTTTTCTACCGCAATAAACTGTTCAAAATTACAAAAATTGATGTCAATAGAATTAAGAGAAGTCTGCTTTAGGTTGAAAAAGTCATTTTGGAATGAGAAAGAATACCCTTGACTCTAATTTGATCAAAACTAAAGAGGGGCCCTACACTACACAATCGACCTCTATTCCTCAGTCCACATTGTACACGGAAGGAAGGGTTCCCTCTTGGGATTTGTCTGAGCCAGGTTTCAAAGAGAGAAAAAAACACAAAGCAAACAGCCATTATTTGTCAATTGGAATTGCTTACGCACAGAGAAAGAAGTGAGCCCTCTTGGGATCTGAATTAGCCAGGTTTCAAAGGGTCAAAGCTATCCCCTTGCATAGAGTGTTTCATGTCATTATCTTATTGATGACGGTTCAAATCAGTCATTATTAGGATTTGATCCCGTTGAAAAAAACTCCATGTACAGCCTCAGGCTATGTGGTATATTGATTGCCTTGGTTTAAATATCCACAATGATCAGTGAAAGAGTGCACAGGAAACTAAGAGAATTTGAGAATCGTGTTTTGGAGGATTTTTAATACTGTTGGTATTTTTTTGTAGTTTGAGTAACAGATGGCAATTATGTGGAGTGCGTAGCAGAAATGCATCTGAGTGTTTTGGAGGATGGATCTGATCGAGGGATAGAAATGAGCTGTTTGAGTTGGATTTTTGTCTTGTCTCCTTTGATAAATCTAAGCCGGCCTGGGGTTGGTGGGGGGGGGGGTGACTGGGAGGGGGATATGTGGGGCAAATCAGAAACGTATTTGAGAGTAGGACAATAATAATATCATGATTGAGGTCAGTTGAAGGCATGCATTTTTTTTTCTTTGGAATCTCAAATGGATTGATGGCGACGCCTTTACATTATTACAGTTTCATGCACTAAAAGGCACGATATTTATGCGTCATGGAGACGTTCGCTCATGAATCTCCTTCAGAGAAATGGTGCACTTTTCAAACCAAAAGAAGAGGGAAAAAATAAAAGCAGCAGTTTCAAATTTCTGCACTTTTATTTTTTTTAGAAAGTCTGAAAGACGATTTTGCACAAACAAGACAGATTGGGAAGCAATCTAAGATTTCTCTCTCTTTTATTTTTTTTTGTGGTTCCGAAAAGCAACGTTTAGACTTTTGTAAAAGAACTCGATGAGTATCTCGGTGTGTGTATTACCATATGCTTGAAATACACAAAGTCTGTCAACTATGCCATCAAAAGCTGTCGTATACCAGAGTATCGAGTTCGTTAAAGTGCCAACATACGGACAATCGGTCCTCGCTGCCGCTTTTGTGGGGCGAGGCGAAAGCGTGGAGAAAGTGATACCGGTAATCGAGCGCGTGCTGCTGTATTATTTTCACCAGCGCAAAAGAAGGAAAAAAAGACGGCTTCAGCCTTATGTTTAAGGCTCGGGCAAACATTTGGTGAATGCGCATGGGTTGGTGTACACTCTTGCGATATTGGCCGGATGCTGCAGATTGAAAACAACCATGAATGAAATTGTAAGACGAGAAATTGAGAAAATAAAAGACCGATTGTGAAGGATCTTAGCAGGTATCAGTGGTATTCTGCAGCTTCAAACTGTGACCCGGCAGCACAAAATGAGAATAAAGTCGCACCATGGCTTTCTGAGTTACAAGCAGAAACAACAATTTTTTCACCGAAAAGTCAATTTTAGGATTTTCACATATTATCCCAAAATTGTTTAAACTGAATATATTCTTTTTCAAAGTGAACAAAAGAAACTGGCAGGAGCGGGATTTGAACCTGCGACCTCCGGGTTACCGTACTGGCGCTATACTAACTAAACTATCTTGCCCTATGTTGGCGGTCTCCCAAATTGTCAGTGTCTTTCAGTTTCTAGTCAGTTTCCCTTGTGGATTGTTTGATGAATATCTTCTTGTAATATTTTTGGGGCAATTTGTACAGATCACAAACTTTTGTTCAAGACTCTGACAACTCCAAAAGTTTGTATCGGGGGCTGGGAATGAGATACTAACAACACACAGTATATCAAATTAAAGCTTTTAACCTGTACTCTCAGGAAATACCATAATCTTGATTTTCAAATGTAACCAGTTTCCACCCATTTCATGGGAACAGGTCACAATTTGATTAACATCGTGATCGTTGTGTGTGGGAGGAAGACACTATGTTCTTAGTCGCAAACAACACAACATCTGAATTAGATTATGTTGAAGGATTTTAGTGACTACATTCAAGCACAGTTTAATATGTAACCATTCCAAGCTGTGGTATCTGTGTTAAAGGTAGTGTACACGATTGGTAATCTTCCTCATTTGTTTTTACTGAATTATTACGAAAAACCTTACTAGACTGTAAGTTAATAGTAGTCTCAATCATCCTGTGAAATGATGGCACCAGGTGTGCTGTCGTTGTCAAGAAAAGTGGAATTTATATCGTTTTCCAACAATTGTTCGGCCGAACAATTGTTGGAAAACTGCCCTCTATTGACCGAATGTAGTTAATCCGTGTTGTGTCTAAAATGGGTTAACAATCCGAAAATGGGCGCACGCGTAGTGTACCGAAGCGACGCGTTGTAACCAGTGCATGCAGTGGATCTTGGATGTTCTGCTCGGCCCTCGGCCTCTGTACATGTTATGTGACCAATTGAAAATGATCCCATTTACAAAAATTGGGCTTATTTTACAAGAGGTTGCTATAACAAATGCCGCCCGACGGTTGAAAACGAACGACGTTTTTCTCTCGTTTTTTTTTTTTCGCCATCCAAGAACGCAAAACTTTGAACAGGTCAGTGAAACAATATTTCCTATAAAATACTAACCCCCAAATCCACCCATATCTGAAAATTGCAACAAGGACCAATCATGTACACTACGTTTAATGTTTTGTGATAGCCTGAAGAGTCGAAGACAAGTCTGGTTTCAATTTTTTTTTTTTTCAAAAGCCATTTAGGTCATGACTCTTGTCTCCAGAATATGGTAACTCGTAGATTTCTCTGGGGTTTTGACAGGTTTCTAAAATTTGCATTCATTTCATTTTACAATTTGAAATGTATCATTTTTTTACAGTTATCAATCTTTGGGATTTTATGTACAAGACTTAGCACAAGCTGCCCCACAGTGTAGTGCAGGAAATATATTCACTGTACACCTCAGCAGAGTACATTGAGTATATTGTAGTTTATGAGCTTTCAAAGGTCACGGTTATTTCTGATACTCCAGCGTTTGAAACTAAAACCAAAGTTGTGATCGAATCTGACAAATGGAGTCTTTGGGACAGTTTTTGAAGCATTTCCATTAAGCTACGCCCTGTGATGAATTGTCCAATCACGTGACTGATCTGTGGCATGTGCCGTTTTGATTGTTGAATATGACAAATGGCGGGGCATAGGTGAAACAGGAGTAAGAGGGGTGAGATTTGTCGGGATTTTTTGTCGGGATTTCAGATTTTTTAAAGAATCTCTTTTGCAATCTGGAATTCCTGAGGTGTTGTCCTAAATGTGTTTTTACCTGTAAAAGTGTATATTTATAGACCAATAAAAATGGATATTTTAAGGGGGTACGTGCCTTTAGGCAAATACAAACTATATGTTGATCCGGGGTCCTCATGGATTTTTCCTCATGGATTTTTTGTGTAGATTTTTCGTGGATTATTCATTTTTGGCCAATCTCGCCCTGCTACAGAACAGATCTGGTTGATTTCCAGTTTACGTGTACAGTCGATGTGCAGAAGCCTGTTAAATCAATTTCTGCACGTCTCACACGACCGAATTGAAATTGCCCACTGAACCACTTTTGACAAATTCATACCAGTTTCATCTCCATCTACTGGCAAGATCTCAGGAAAAAAAAAACTTTGCCAAAGACATACTTCAATAATAACCTTTCCCTGTTGTGTAGG
The DNA here is from genome assembly GCA_037893225.1 of Hippasteria phrygiana. Classification (NCBI taxonomy): domain Eukaryota; kingdom Metazoa; phylum Echinodermata; class Asteroidea; order Valvatida; family Goniasteridae; genus Hippasteria; species Hippasteria phrygiana. Next base: position 491,449 of record JAZGUH010000372.1, read on the forward strand.
CAGAAACAATCCCTGCCGTCTGTCATTAATGAGGGGTTAATATAAGTTGCGGAGAGTTATTCGCCACGATCCTGGAGATAGTCCTTGATTGATTGGCTCCCCTGGTGGTAGATGCTAAAGGTGTTTGTTGACTGAGCGGTTCCTTATTAGAGACTTGTGTGTACGTTCCATGATTGCGATCTGTGACAGATTACTTTAATGTGCTTGTTTGGGTACGATACCTGAATATCAAGGGAAAATGGTGTGCGATGACTGGCAAATTACAAGCATGGTTTTTCAATTTGTGGCATTCTTTGCTTGGTGGAGTTTCAAAGTCTGAAAAATCCATCTCGTGTTCTGCGGTGCATGTATGATCTTCTCATATATCAGTAATTAACCCCTTGTGTGCCTGGCTGTTATTGATGGGTTGCTGGTAGCCAAGCGTAAATGCTGAACTCCCAAGTACAGAAGGAATTGAAATCCAACAAATTGCTTTCACACTTTATTTGTAAATATAATTCTGAAAAATCTGGTATCACACCAATCAAACGTTCCTGATTGTTCATGCAGTATAGAATAAGGAAGTGCCGTGGCTGGGTTCGAGCCCAGTCCCGGGCTACAGCACTTCTACGCTTAACATGGGTAGAGGCATTATTAATGCCTTGCAGTGGACTAGTTACCCATCCCGACCCTATTCATGCTGTGAAGAGATTAGATTATCTTGTTTCAGTATGAGGGGCTGGTTCTTCCACATATTCTTAAGTAGCCCACACCTCGAGTGCCCTAGGGCTTGTGATGGGCGATTTGCATTTAAAAAAATATTTGTAACCCCTTGCGTACGGGTATTATATGGGGGCGCCATGCCAGGTTATGCAGCCAAGCAAAACGGAAACAACAGGCTTGCGCAGCCAAGCATAACGTACACAATACCCCAATGATGGATTGAAAATGCAGAGATTGGCATGTATAGACGTCAACCGGCCAGGTGGCAATTTTTAATCCGCACATATATGTGTCAACCGAGTCTGATCCAATGTTGTGAATTCCACAGAGTTGTCTTGTCCAAGTCCTGGGCCCAATTTCATTAACCAGTGGAGCGGAAAATATTCCTTGGCAAATGTGCTAAGCAAAAGTCGGCTAAGAAAAAAACCACCTGCTAAACATTTGATACTTTTTGCTGGTAAACCGTTTTGATTCAACAAATCTTTTCTGTGCTTTGCAAGATTTTATGCTCAGCAATTTCATGAAATTGGTGCCTGGTTACTTCCACAAAGTCACCAGAATCTTCTTGGAATCTTTCCCAGATCCTCTTCACCGACTACGGCAACATGGAAGTGGTCGCCTTCAGCAACATCCGCCCCCTGCTGGCGCAATTCCAGAAGGAGCCCCCCTTTGCCATCCAGTGCCACCTGGCCGATGTCATGCCAGGGGGTGACAAGCAAAAGTGGACCCGGACGGCCTGCGAGTTCCTGGCGGCCACCTTGTCCGACCTGGAGTGCGTCATAGTCAAGAAGGTGGGACACCAGTGGATCCAGAGAAACTTTTTTTTTTTTTTTTTTTTTTTTTTTTTTATGTTTGTAAGTTTTTGGTTTTTGATTTTGGTATTTTTGATTTTTTTATTTATTTATTTTTTTTGGGGGGGGGTTTTGGGTTTTTTTTTTTTTTGGTTTTTGGGATTTTGGGTTTTTGGGTTTTGTTGGGTGCCCATTGCCCCCTTTGTCCCCTTAGATCCACCAGTGAGGTGGGGCCCTGGCACAAAATTTGGTTGGAGTGGGTGATGGTTTTTTCTCTCTATCTTAACCCAATATGTATGTCGGTGCTGGTTTCCCCCGGACCCAGCTTTGCATTGAGAAAATCCAGGTTTCAATTTTCAGAAATGGGAGAGATGCCCCAGAGAGAACAGTCATAACTTGAGTTCAATTTCTGTGTAGAAAATCACATGACGTATTAGTTAAAAGTAGGGGAAGATTTTGTATCTCATAAAAAAAATTGATGTGGCATTTTGTATACATTTGAGTTTAATTCAGTGTCTCAAACTGAGAAAGAATGTGACTCGTCTTGAAGTGACTCGACCGCACTTTGTGACTTGCCCCGACCTTGTTGAGTAGGTGAGCTGACTAAACTCGTGTCAGTTCCTTAAATGACTCAAGTCACAATCTTCAGTGAATTGGTACAACACTGAAGTTAACGTTTTGCATTTTTTTTTTTCCACATCAGGGTGATTTGCTGAACGGATCCCTGCCCATCGACCTGCTCTACGAGCGCTCCATCGAGGAGAAACTGGAGCAACAAACCACGGAGGATTTTGGGAGCATCTCCCAGCTCCTGCTCCTCAAGGGACTAGCGCTGCCAGTCAAGTATGACCCCCATCTTTACCTCTGTTTTACCCCACAAGAAGCTGCATCCGTGTATCAGGGGTCACTTTCACGGAGCCGCTAAGCACAAAAAACTTGCTAAGCACAAAAATGTCTTGCTCATTAAAAAAGAGTTACCAGCCAAACACCCGTGAGATTTTTATGCTAAGCAAACAACAGCTGATTACCAGTCACAAGCAATAGACAACACATTGACATTGAGTTGGTAATCCTGTTTTTATCAAGGAGGAATTTCCAAGCTAAGTAAATTTGTTGTGCTTAGCAGGTCCATGAAATTGGGCCCTGGTGTATATTGTTATTGTGGCTTGTCAGTAGTGTGCCAGAGACGAAAACCACAGCTTTGCACAAAAAGTGCCCGATTTTGATATGGCAGCTGGTTTATATTTGGGGACGGATTGGGGGGGGGGGGGGGGGGGGGGGAGGAGGGGGAGGGGATTGTAGTTTGGGGGTCGAACCCATCGAGTCATTTTCATGTCTGAATCATTTCTGCATTGCTCTATGAGCATACTGACAAAAACGTAATGTTGATATTTCTGGTTATTCACAGAATCATACTTTTTATAGAGTTAGTGACTTCACAGGGTGTACTCTCCACCACGTTAACTCTCAAATCCCCTTCACTGTGACGCTGGTGCACTTATCATTACAAACCTAGTGACTTGCAGTATTGAGCGCTGGTGTGGAGCACTTTGGCCTGTAGTTGTACCGGACTCTAGATCTTGGTGATACTACAGATTGTGGGTTAGAGACCGGCTGGGGTCATGGTGCTTGTGTCCTTGAGCAAGACACTTTGTCACAAGTTGCTTCTCTCCACCCAGGAGTAAATGGGTACCTGTGAGGGCAGTGATGGCTATATGTATGATTTGCCCTTGGGTGCTTAACTTGCAGCCGGGGCTATGTATACTCCCCAGGGAGCTGAGAAGGTTTGAGAACAATTAGTACGCCTGATGAGCTGGGGTAGTAATGTAGTTTGCTGTGTACTGTGATCACGGTGGATATGTGCACTTTACAAATCTACATAATTACTGTTATTAACGCCCATGTCTCCGACTGTTATTGATGGGATACTGGTATGCTAAATAAAGGCTTTGTTTGAAAAAGCTCCATCTATTCATTACACTCCCATTCAAGAACAATATAGTTGAAAAATGAGTGAATAAGCCATTTGCGAGTTAAATTTGAATAACATCTGGTACACTGATGTGCTAAAAATGCTTTGCACATTTTAACTTTGAATTCTCCAGACCAAAGAGACTGTTACTATATCATGTGATTCGGGGCAAGCCTTATGCTAGCAACCCCCAGCTCCGGAATGGTCTGGTGTCTTTGTGCCATTCTCACCCATTGTGAACAATGTATTGGTGCTGAGCGTCTCTTACGTAACTATGCAAGAGCTTGCCCCGAATCATGTGATATAGCAACAGTGTCTTTGGTCTGGAGAATTCAAAGTTTAAATGTGGCAAGCATTTAGAGCGAGTCGGTGTACCAGATGTTATTCAAATTTAACTCGCAAATGGCTTATTGAGTATGTGCAGGAATGCGCCGATAGACATCAACCGGCCAGGTGGTCTTTTCAAACTGTGGCTATGGCCGTCATCCGTATTCAAGAGGTTAATAGTACAATATGAAAATTATCGTGATCATTTTGTTTTTGCAACAGACGGCTTCCTTCCAAGTCCCCGGCCAAATCAACGTTGACCAATCAGAAGCCTCCGACAAATGTTCCCAACACATCCACCAGCGTCGCTTCATCATCCACTGGGCCGTCTGACTTACCGGCCGCCAATGCACAGGATCACCTGCCCCAGTTGACAGCCGGCCCCACCCTAGGCTTGGACAAGCAGGCGACGCTCCCCCAGTTTGAATCGGTTGAGGATGGTGCTGGCGGTGAGTTCCCTCGGTACCAGACACCGCCGTTGCCAACGAGCGGCAGGATGGATTTGGTGATCACCTACGTCAACCCCGATGGGGTCATCTCGGGATTGGAAGCCAGTGAAGGTGAGCCGATCCCCGCATCACCATTTTTCTGGGATTTGAGGAAACTATGTCCCCTTGAACTTAATGTGACATGGGTGCATTGAAATGAGGGAAAGTGGCGCCGTGATATTTCAGTGGGAATACGATTTCTGGGAAGAAGATTTCAACATAAAAAAACCTTTTCTATAACATCCCAGTTGTATAACTGAAAAAGCAACAGAGTGGCTACCGGGGGTTATATATTGCAGGGGTGAGATTTGTCAGGATTTTTTCCTGATTTCAGGATTTTTTTGTTGGGATTTCAGAATTTTAAAAGAATCTCTTTTGCAATCTGGAATTCCTGAGGTGTTGCCCTAAAGGTGTTTTACCTGTAAAAGTGGATATAGACCAATAAAAATGGATATTCTAAGGGGGTGCCTTCAGGCAAATACAAACTATATGTTGATCTGGGGTCCTCGTGATTTTTTTTTTATTTTTCGTGGATTTCGTGGATTTTTCATTTTTGGCCAATCTCGCCCCTGATATTGTGCTGAGCTCTGAATTGACTTCGGCGTCATTTCTTTGGAAAAAAATAAGAGGTCAAGACTCTAATGACTTGAAAGGCTACAGTGAGCAAGGAACGAGGTACAACAGCCCACAATACAACAAATTATAGTTTAGAAACTGTGCTTCAGGAAATACCATTTTTTTCTTTCGATGTTCGTGTTTTGAGACATTCTAGTCGATCCGTAGTGCCTTGATTTTTTTGTTTCAGTGGATACATTCCGGGGCATCATGGAACGGCTACAGGCAGCCAATGCTATCCGTCAGCCGGTTCCAACAGTTGGTGTGCTGCATGTAGGGCAAGCGGTGTGCGCTCAGTTTCAAGAGGATGAATTGTGGTACCGAGCAGGGATCACCAGGGTTCATGCGGACACCGTGGAGGTGAGTCTTAAGAAAATATCTAATTATAACCATAACCATAACCATACCCTCAACCCCCCCCCCCCCCCCATCCGCAATCTGGCTAGACACCCTGCTCACTGCAACATTATCCATCAGTTGTCAAAGTGGGAAGCTTACTCAGTGCAACAAGAACAAACAGCGAAAAATAATCAGTCTTTTGTTTGCTGCTTAAATCTACACAATCTGCACAAAGCCCCCCCCTCGAACAAAGATACTGACAATTTGGGAGACTGCCAACATAAGGCAAGATTATAGCTAGCTCAGTTGGTAGAGCACCGGTACGGTATTCTGGAGGTTGCAGGTTCGAATCCCGCTCCTGCCAGCTTTCTTTGTTCACTTTGAAAAAAAGATCTTTTTACTTTAGTTTTACTGGTCAAAATGTACTCAATTGCAACCTTATACTTTTAATTGTACTCAGACTGAGAATACTCATTGTTTGGTAATTGTACTCTTACTTGACGTGATTGGTCATTGTTGCAATTTTCAGAAATAGGCGGATTTGGGGGTTAGTATTCTAAAGGAAATATCGTTTCACTGACCTGTTCAAAGTTTTGCGTTCTTGGATGGTGAGAAAAACAGCGTTCGTTTTCAACCCTCGGGCCGCCCTCTTGTATAGCCCAATTTTTGTAAACAGGATCATTTTCAATTGGTCACATAACTACGCGAGCCGACTGGTTACAACCCGTCGCTTCGGTACACTACACGACACACACTTGTACTGTAATTGCAACCTTGCACCCGTTTTCGGATTGTTAACCCATTTTAGACACAATGTGAACTAACTACATTTGGTCAATATAGGGCAGTATTTTAAAAATCCGTAATTTTTCCAATGATTGTTACGCAGAACAATTCATTTTTTCTTGAAAACGACGGCACACCAGGTGCCATCATTTCACAGGATGATTGAGACTGCTATTAACTTACAGTCTAGTAAGGTATTTTGTAATAATTCAGTAAAAACAATTTGTAGGATAGCCAATCGTATACACTACGTGTAAAGGTATATACGAAATTAAAACCCTTCTCAAAGATAGTTTGCACAAAAATAAATGTTTCTGAACTACGTAAGCATAAAGGAATTCCCTCTTTGGACTTTAAAATAAGAATTGTGTCCGTTTTCACTCTTTAAAATATTCAAGCTATTTCCTGACATGTGAGGGCGCTGTTGCTATGATGTCGATTAAGGTACTTGCAGTTTAGGTGCTTACAGTTCAAAAAAGAAGTCAAAATTTGACATATTGTAGCAGTTTGTAGGTTAAATTTGTTTTACTGACTGGCTGTTAAGCACTCAAAAAAAGGCAGAAACACTAACATTTAGAAAATTCGACCCCAGGAAAAGTAGAAAAATTCCATCAGTGTTTTATGGACAAATCAGCTATTAGGCCCCCCAAAAATTGTTGTTGCCCTCGGAGCGACTGCCCGTAAAAATCAACAGATTTAGGGTCATGTTTTGTTTTGTTTTTATTTTGTTTAAGAAAAAAAATCTGTAAAAACATAAAACTCAGCCTCTCTGTCTAAAAAAGTGTTTGAACCTTCTTTATTTGTGCATATTTTCATGTAAAAAATGAAAGTAAAAGGTTCTTTCAGTGTTTGGGCCTAAACACGCCTGGGTGAGCGTGAAGATGACTTTGATCCATCGCGCTCCTCAAAGCTCCATTCAGGCTTAAGAGTAGCCTAGCTAAAAATCCTAAACTGGGTCTGGGGAGGTCTAGCAAGAAAAGAAAAAGGACTTATGTAGTGGAATCTTTCTTGTCTTCGGGAGTCGGTCTTTTGTTAAAATCTGTCCTCGGACGTAAAAATACGTGCTTAGTCTATGGGAGGTTTTCTTTTTAAGTAAAGGAACAATAGGAAACACATAGCATTGTCCTCAGTAGTATAGGAAAACACGACTGTGTGTTCAAAGTGTCGGTGCTTAAAACTGAAGTGTTACGATTTTCCTTGTCAGCTGAGCTGACTAAATCAAAATTCATTGAAATTTCACACAAATTTATTGTGAAACTGTCAAAATCATGGCGGGAAACAATCCTAAATAATCGTGTAAAGGTAGTATACACCTTTTGCAAATATCAAAAACCAAAACTACTGAATTATTATGAAATACCTTACTTGACTGCAAGTGAATAACAGTCTCAAGCATCCTGTGAAATCACAGCATCTGGTGTGCTGTGGTTTTCAAGAATAGTGGAATTTTGTATCAATTTCCAACGATTGCCGGCCGGCAATCGTTGGAAAAACCTGACTATTTTCAAACACTGTCCCCAATTTATTGAATTTAGTTAGTCCACATTTTATTTGCAATACTGTTACACATCCGTGAATGGGTGCCAGCCAACTAGTCTGGTTTCCTATAAACCTGATAATTCCCCGGACGTCTATAAATTGCTCCGTTTCGTCTGAAGGAAGTCAAGGAACCAGACTACAAACACAACATTAAATTTCTTGGTTTTTCCAGCAACTACAAAGACAAAACTTTAAAAATAGGTCGCGTCACAATATTTACTATAAATATGAACCCCCCTAACCCATCCATTTTCAAAAAATACAGCAAAAGAAAATGGTGCATACTACCTTTAAATTTCAGACAAACACAAGAATATCAGTTCTTTTGTGACGCCCTATTATCAGTTATTATGACACCCTGTTATGTAGCCATTCAAAGTTCATATAAAATGCAGTCCTCGGACGTGCTCCAAAGTCACTCCACCGTCTGTATCTACTCATGTTGTGGAATCAAATTTAAAAAAATGTTATTACATGTCTGCGTTTGGTAGAAAATACAATCGTTGTTTGCATGAGTTGAAATCAAAGAAGCAACCGGAGATATAAGCCCGAAACCTAATGAAATCGGACAGCCATATGATCTTGTGCACTGCAGCGATATTATTCAAATTCAGCGACTCTCTTCCCCCCTATCTGAATCACAAATGCCGAGGAAGACTCTTTCGGGCGGCATTATAGCACTGATCCGATTACAGATCTGCAAATCCTCCAGGATTGGAGAATTATTTAATTTCCCCGAGGTGGTCGCTGAAATCGATATTTAAGAAATAAATAATTTGTGTGCAACAATGCAATGTATAGAGCGTCTGAAATGGGCCCTTTCATAATGGGTGGAAAAATATTGCTTGCCGTTTTATACGGACTTGTTTTACTGGTCCATTGATATCATTACCCCCCCCCCCCCCATTTATAAAGCCCTTTTTGAGATGTTCTTTAAGGAAATCGTCTCGGAATGAAAAGAGAAATCTTCTGAAAATGCACTGCCATTTTTTCTTTAGCAGTTGTGCGGCTTTCTGACCCATTTTTAAACAGGATTGACAACTCCTGGGCAATTGGACTGTTCCACAAATCTCATTTTTCAAATTGTTCCTGCTTGTCTGACTGCAGAGCTATTCAGCAAATGTGATTAATCAAACCCCAAAGACCTCCCCCCCTTTCCCCAACCCACTAACCAGCTTCCCTTATTGAATCCAGCCTGGCAATTTCATTTCCTGCGGAGTACCGTGCCCAGATGTTATCTGAATCCAACAGGTCACCAGGGAAGATTGAGGATAATCTATGAAACGGACTCCAGATTACTTCAAGTTGTGCCACTATGACTGTATTTTGAGTGATTTGGCCACTCAGGCCAGCATTCGTAAAGCCCATATTTCTCAGCATGTGAGGGCACTCTAACAAGAGGCAGGGGCGGATCCAGGAATTTTTGCAGGGGGCGGATCCAGGAATTTTTGCAGGGGCGGATCCAGGAATTTTTGCAGGGGCGGATCCAGGAATTTTTGCAGGGGGGGTTTTCTGGGGGGCTGGGGCTGATACACTTTCTCACCGTTGGTGGCGCCATTTAACCTTTTTGTTTTGTTCTCACCCATAGGCAAAATAAGACCTGTATTTGCAAGGCGTAGGCCCCTACAAGCAAAAGCAAAATAATTAAAATATTTAAAATATTTGGCAACGAGCAATGGGGGGGGGGGGGGGGGGTTTCGACCCCCAACCCCCCCCCCCCCCCCTCCTGGATCCGCGCCTGAGAGGGGGGTAAAAACAGTGGTGCTTTTACATTTGTCGAATTTGATTTTCATAGTTAGTAACCTTGCTTCAGTTCTTGAAACAAAATTGTAAATATCTTATTTCTGAATCAAAGCAATGACGTATTCTTACTTCAGTTAACTTGAATTCACTTCTGTTTATATCTCTGTAATTGTGTAATTGGGCCTTAACCCTAACACCCTAGGCATTTTTACTAGGAAGTGTCCTCAACCTGTCAAAATCCAACACTGTGCACTATACCTATGGCACATTCTTTGGACAAATTGGGGCATCATAGCTCCATGTAAAGTAATGGTACAAGGAGATTACAGTCCTGAACCCATTAAATTTCAACACAACATGGTGTTGGATTTTGGCAGGTTTAGGACAGTTTAGGGTTGTGTGCATTGCTCTGTGTACAACGCATCATAACTACCAAGCTCTGTGGTTAGATGGAGTGAAATTCTGTGCAGGTAATTACATAAGTACCCTCATTTGCATACCTAATTTCATAAAATTCTACTTCTGTTTAGCAGAGATCGGAAGGGGGGGGGTGGGGGGGGGTATTGGAATCCCCACCGCCCTTGCTGGGAATTCCTAAAAAAAAAAATTTTAAAAAAAATTAAAAAAGTGACTCTTTTTATCCAATTAGGGTTTATGAATTATGCATGCTTGACAAAGTGCTTACCTTATTACCAGAACTAAATACAATCGACAATAATTTTAAGCGATTTCCAGAGGAAAAAAGTCACCAGTGGATAGGATTGTATTACTCTGACCCCCTTCCTGTGAGAGTTTCACCTGGATCGGTAGGTGTTGAGTTGCAGGATAATTTTTCCGAGGGCAGAAGAGGATGTTGTGATTGTCGATTCCCGGAGAAAAAGGAGCACATTATTTTATCTGATCCCTGATTTGAATGAGGCTGGTTATGCTCGGAGCAATTTGATTCTGCCGGATTTAGTCAAATCAGTGCAGGTGGTGTGGCTACGGGGGATTTGTTTTCCTTTCATTGGGGAGAATCTGAGAGGGGGGGGGGGGGGGGGGGGTGGGGTACTTTAGTAACCGATTTTGTATTGAGACCTGATGTTCTCTTTCCAGAATGGGACGTGAATGGGGGCTGGAGGGGTGGAGGATGGAGGTAGGGAGAGAACATCGGGGGGGGGGGGGGGGGGGGGGGGGGGGGGGGGGTGGGGGGGGGTGGGGGGGGGGAGGGGGGGGGGGGGGGGGTGGGGGGGGGGGGGGGGCAGATCTAGGATTTT